>WHYT01016693.1:210629-296431 GCA_009806455.1 Tetrax tetrax
CTTGAGAGACAAAATAAAAGACCATCAGAGGGCTGAGTCTGTGGAAGGCTGAGAAGTGGAAAGAAAAATATCATCGTGATGCAAAACACAGCTAAACTCTGAGGTGAGCTGCCAAATGAGGACAGCCTTCCAGAGAGAAGCTGGACACTCTGAAGAGCGCTGTACGTCTCTCAGCTGGCGTGTTGCAGTGCTGATGGACACTGCAATGCATGACTGTGCCTTGGCCCCGTGCACATCACAATAGCTACACTTTCTCTGTTGAGCCCTGGGCTGGAGAGGTGGGCCTGTGCAAACATTATGAAGTTCAACCAGGTCAAGTGCAAAGTCCTCCACACAGGTCAGGGCAATCCCAGGCACAAATACAGGCTGGGCGGAGAATGGATTGAGAGCAGCCGTGAGGAGAACTTGGGGGTGCTGGTGGACGAGAAGCTCAACATGACCCAACAATGTGCGCTTGCAGTCCAGAAGGCCAACGGCATCCTGGGCTACATCAGAAGTGTGGCCAGCAGGCTGGGGGAGGTCATTCTGCCCCTCTGCTTTGGTCTCATGAGACCCCACCTGGAGTACTGTGTCCAGTTCTGGAGTCCCCAACATAAGAAGGACATGGACCAGTTGGAGGGAGTCCAGAGGAGGCCACGAAGATGATCAGAGGGCTGGAGCACCTCACCTATGAGGACAGGCTGACAGAGTTGGGGCTGTTCAGTCTGGAGAAGAGAAGGTTCCAAAGAGACCTTGTAGCAGCCTTCCAGTACCTCAAGGGGGCTACAGGAAAGATGGGGAGAAACTCTTCAGCAGGACCTGTTGCAATAGGACAAGGGATAATGGTTTTAAAACAGAAGGAGGTAGATTCAAACTGGACATAAGGAAGAATTTTCTTACACTGAGGGTGGTGGAACACTGGCATAGGTTGCCCAGAGAGGTGGTGGATGCCCCATCCCTGGAAACATTCAAGGCCAGGTTGGACGGGGCTCTGAGCAACCTGATGTGGTTGGAGATGTCCCTGCTCCTTGCAGGGGGTTGGACTGGATGGCCTTTCAAGGTCCCTTCCAACCCAAACCATTCCATGATTCTATGGGTTGAAGTCCATCAACGATCTCACAGTGTGGATGGAGTACAGAAGTGGTGATGGAAAAACAAAAGCAGTGTGAATTACTCAAACAGGAAACGGAGCCTCATGCAGATTTCCTACGGGATGCTCTGTGTTTGCCTACATGTTTAGTTGTCTTCAAGTGGTGATTGTGTAATTGGAGGAGAGCTTAGTGGCATTTTTTCTAGTGTGTTTGTTTAACTGAGATGACAGATTTCTTATTTAGTGCCTTCTTTATTTCTCATATTCCTAATTTTTAAAGGAAAACATTGCCTTTCTCTAGAATCTTTTATCTGGGGGAGGTATCTGAATGTTTTGTGAGCATTGATTGATTGCCTGTAGTGCTGTGAAGCAGGCATATGTTACATCTCATTAAACAGCTATCAAAATTGTGGCTCGGAAGCCAAGCCTGCTTGTCCTGGATTAGATAGGAATGAGCAGAGAGCATCTGGTACTGCTCAAGAAGCTGCTGCTGATGGTTCCTTTCTACAGAGCTTTGGTAGAAAAAGCATACAAGGACACATGAATGGTACAGTGGATATATTCTCTCTGGTGAAGTGAGTAACAAAACTACTCTTGGATTCATTCAGTTTAAGCTTCCATCCAAGCAATCTTGTGAAACAGCTACTTCTATGGCTTGGGCACTGCTTTTCAGTGGTCTTCAACCAAATACAGCCATCAGCAATCATCCATGAACTGTAAACCTGCTCCAACCTACCTTTGGAGCAACCTCATTTGCTGGAGTGGCAATAGCAAATGAGATACAAATTGTGGAGAGATTCCCATCCTCCAACCCTACGGCACAGTGCGGTGTGCGTGCAAGCAGTAAGTGCGCGAGCCTCATTTTATGTAATTTGTTGGAACCTTCAAAGGAAGTTAGTGCTCTCTGTAGCACCAAACCCAAATTAGACATAACCACGATTCACGTGACCAACTGCCTGTACAATGGGAAAAGTTTCCAGACATTGTAAAACCGGCTTTTAAAACTGTATTTTCTTAATGTTTTGGATCACATTTAAACCTTAACATTGCCTTGATCTTTCTGCTCAAACTTGCTTGTTTGAATTGAGGATGAGGGCTGGTTTTCATAGACCTAGGAATGCAAGCGTTGTAATTTATGCTGAATTCTTCCTGTCGTGGCAAAATGTCATATTTGGGAGAAATGTGGTCTGCAGCATCACTACCATACTCTGACAGAAATAATTTTTTTTGTGCTTGGCAAAATTCCTGTAGAAACTGATTTTACTCTGCTCCCTCTCCCCACAAGATGAAAGAATAGCATGATAACATCATAGAATCATGGAATGGTTTGTGTTGGAAGGGACGTTCAAAGCCCATCCAGTCCAACCCCCCTGCAAGGAGCAGGGACATCTCCAACCAGATCAGGTTGCTCAGAGCCCCGTCCAACCTGGCCTTGAATGTTTCCAGGGATGGGGCATCCACCACCTCTCTCTGGGCAACCTGTGCCAGTGTTCCACCATCCTCAGTGTAAAAAATTTAAAAATTGTAAAAAATAATAGCATCTCCCCAGCTGAGACAGTCATGTGGCCTACAAGCTTCTCCTTTCTATCATGGACTGGCTCATTTCACTCACGAGTTGGCATAAAAAGATGTGACAGTGGTACATGTAAAACAGATGTGGAATTACACGGGGAGGCTGGGAATCATGTAGCAGAGACACCAAGGTGTCTTCATTTTCCTGGGAGCCAGGAGGGCCAAACCATTGGGATCTGTGTGCTAAGGTCACCTGGGATATTTTTGATAGGGGGCTGAGAATTTGGGGTTCACCTCAGGAGTCTGTCCATGTACTTGGCATAAAACCTGCTGTCCTCTTTCCTGCTTGCTCTGCCAGGCCTCCCTTCTTTCCCAAGTATTTTGCTATACATGAAGAAGTGAGTGCTTCGTGTTTTACTCCGCCATAGACGTGTATGCATGCACCATGTGTCCCACCCCATTTGGGACTGCGTGCTGCTCTATTTTTTATAACAATTTCTCAAGATTTCTCCATTTCTTTCGCCGTTACACCAACTTTTCCTGTAGCGTGGCAGTCCTATTCTCCATGCAGTGATTTTATTCTTCTCCTGTATTGAAAGACACTGGAGCTTGTATTTAGACACTTCATGCATGTATAGGCATTTGTGAATCTAGTCAAAATGAAAAGCAATGTCAGCCTAATCTATTTCTCACTGAAGCTAAAGAAGTATTCCCAGTAGCTTGGTTAGAACTCCATGAGGATCTTAATATTGCTTTTGTGGGAAGAAGGAAAGCATTGAATTTGGCCCAAAATTTAAATTTCTTAAAAATACAGCTCAATCTTGCTACCTCTTACTTGGCATTAATTGTCTATCTCCACCTTTCCTATCAGTAGAGCAATGATGCTACTTTCAACTGTCTTCAAAGTTCATAGATCCTTCGCAAAACTCCCCTGCCAAGCCAGCTGTTCTTTGAGGAAGTTTGTCTAACTAAATCTGTTTTTCTCAATGCATCAGAATCTTGTTTGCAGACAAAACATACATTTTCTAGCGTATAGATGTTATTTTATTTTATTTTTTCCTATGGAGGAAAAAATGCTGCCCTGGAGGCTGGCAAACTGTAGGAAATAGTAATGAATTCTCTGCTAAACTCACTATAGAACTGAATTCAGTTTGAAATCACAGTGCAGGGCTTGAGGAGCTTTGCTCTGAAGTTCTTCCTGTGGATTAATGAATAAAACCCTGAAGACATTTCGCTTATGAGGTTTGTTTATTGAAGTAAACCTCCTATAACATGTGAGAACAGCGTGGCTTTGGAAAATTGCTTCTTCTCGCCTGTGGCCATCACATCTTGCCCGTCACATGCTCATCAGGGACGTCCTCATCAGGAGAGCGGTTACTTCTGTGAGATAAACCGAGCAGGATCGGGTCTATGGTCAGCAAGTATTCTGGCACAGGGGCTTTGTCACGTTCCAGTTCTGCTCACTCTTACGTTGGTGTAAATCAAATGTCACTGTCGTAAGACAAGGTAAAAATGAGAAGAATAATGAAAATACATCCCTCTAATCCAGTGAAAGGAAGTTACTTGCACAAAACAAAACAGTTACTGGTAAAACCTCATTAACAGTAGGGACAACTTATGTTGTAATTGAATTAGTGGACCTCATTAAAGATGGTTCCCCAGGAACGGAAGCAAACATAAAGTTGAGTTGCTTAATTATCTTTGTCTTGGAGGTTTTTTAGTATTCCCAGGCTCTGTGGGGGAGGAAGGAACAACGATATGAAAGGATTAGAAATCCGTGATTATATCACTTTGTAACAAAGGGGATGGCCAAGAGTGTGAGATTTTTTCAGCTAGTGACTTTGAACCCAGAAAGAGGCCTGGACACTATGAGGAGAGTTTGTAAATCATGGTCAACAAAAGGTTTGCCCAGCAATAACTGCTGAGAAGGCACAGTGGGGAATCTTTGCAGGTTTCAGAGAAGACACACTGAACGATGTCTTCCAGACAGCCCAAAGCATCACGAATTTGGGTTTTTTCCAAGCTTAAGAGCACACACACATACAAATTAAAGGTAATAAGGAGCTACAAGACATTTAAAATGAGAAAATAAAGGATTACCCCTCCGATGCGCCTCCTTCCCTCTTTTTATGCAAACAGTATTTTCAGTACAGCGTTTCCAGGGTGGGATGCAGTGCAGGACAGGGCCCGTAGCCGTCCATCCACGCCAGCGACAGAAACTGGCGTAGCTCAGAAGGAGCCCTGGAAAGAGGGTTATCACGTCAACTGGAGCCAAGGAGGCCACAGTAGGATCTGACCTTTATAGAAAAGTCTTGTGCAGTGTAGAAAATGGACGTTTTCTGCTGTTGCTCTCTGCTCCCCAGCCCCTGCATGCCGTCTCAGAGGGGATTAGTTTAGCTTCTGGTGCTGACCCCTTATGGGAGGAACTTTTGCTAGCAGGTAGTCAGAGTACATCCTGGCTGTAAAACTAGACAGGTGCAAATATCTATGGAAAACACATTACAGGAAAAGTCTGTGTGGAATAAGCTTGTTAAGGGCCCTGACTAGTAGGACTTCCCTAGCACGGCTGTTAACATACTAATTATAAAGGAGAGCTGTGCCTGCTCTTGGAGCCTGCAGTGGTGATCCCTGTGTGTCTATTTCCTCCCTGTCCCCTTCCAGCACTCTGCTGTTATCAGACTATGAATTTCCCTGTTCCAGGGACTGTTTCCAAAGGGTTGGGAGATGTCCACTGATCCTTGTTTACTCAGCTCAGACACTGCCAGGCCAGCTTTCAATCGCCTGGATTAGGGACTGTAGTCCCAAAAGCTGCCTGAGAGCTGCAGCTTGAGTCCTGGCGTCACGGAGGGCAATGGCCTGGGACTGTACAAACTGCATAAACCCCTCGATCTGGCCATCCCAGCCACCCCACAGTCCTCCCTGTGCTGTGGCTGCTAGTTGCTGTGTAAGGCACAGGGATACTGGAAGATGCAGTAAGCCAAGACTTTGCTCCAAAACGATGCTGAGCAGCTGGAGGTGGTGTGAGCTGCCATGGACTCTGCATGTTCTGCACTAGGTTAGCCCTTGATTAAACCCCCACTGCCCTAACAACAGTTTCCTGATACCCTAGGAACATTCTGTGTCTTTGTCCCACCTACAAGAGTATGACCTATAACGAGTAAATTATAAGGCTAAGCCATGCTACCATCCCTCCTTGCATTCACCCCTGAGTGAAACACCCCCTTCTCACTGCCGCAGAGTGCAGGTGGTGATAAAACCAATTGTTATCTGTCAACTGGCTTCACCCTTCAGTTTCTGAAATAAGTGTCTTTCATGGACTTGAGCTGCAAAGGGGGAGCTGCCGCATAGCAGCCTTGGTGCTGTCAGTGATGAGAAAACAGAAGCATTTGGGGTTGTTTGCAGCGAGCCTTTTTCAGCACAAAACCCCTCGCGCAGCCCCGACGTAGCGGTGAAGCCTTGTGGGCAGCTGATATTTTTGCCTTTGTTTTTGGGTAGTGACATAGCATTTGCCCTCTCCATGACAACTCATTTCCCACACATTTAAAAATGAATTGGAGCACCTGGCTTTAGCTCCGCAGGGCTGTGGCTCACCATCTAATCATTAGACCTTTCAAGACCAGAAAAAGAGTGGTACAATATGGCTTTCAGGCAGTCTTTTAAAAAAAAAAAATCCAACCCTAAAAACTTTAGTCTTAAACATAGCAATACCTCAGTGAATTCCAGCTTTTGATCTGGGGCAGAATGAGTTTCCAAACTCATTTCACGCTGTGCTGTTTCGGTGAATATAACCGCTTCACCCGGGGTCCTACTCCTAGACCTTCCGAGAAACTTCAGAGAGCAGCCTTCCAAGTTAGGGCAGGCAATTTCTGCTCTGCTCCTGACCCCGCCACAGAGCCACTGCGCGACGGACCCGCTCTGAACTTACAAGTGTTTTGGAGATTTAACTGGTTGTGAAGGCAGCGACTTCCTCATCAGATCTGGTCGCAATCGCTCCAGTGTGACAACACTTAAACTGGTTTAGATCGTGCGGATGTGGGAGGTGCAGCAGTGCGGTGAGCTGGAGATGCCGTACATTAGTGTGACCGTGCTTCGCGCGGGACCGTCAACAGCACAGCTGTGGTTGTGTTAAAAGAAACAGTTTCATCTGCTCTTACGATCCAAAAACATGCATCCGTGTGCATAGATCTCAAAAAATCCCTAAGATTCAAGTTCAGAGGCTTGAGTTTGCCGCGTCTTGAAACAGTAGGTCGGCACTGGGGGAGACCGGGCTCCGGGCGCTATGCAAACGTACAAACTAGCCAGAAATTAAGCACTGAGCAGATTTGTGCCCAAGGCATGTATGCCTGTCCCTCCCAGCCCAAGTTACGCAGACAAACCACTCTCCAACCCCACTCTCCCTTTTGACCCTGTTCAGTCTTGTTAATTATTATATTAATTCCCAATACCACGTCAACAGATTTCCCAGAACACTGCTGAACACTTTTCAGCCTGGTGAGTTCCTTCTAAAAGGAAAAAAAAAAAACAAACCCAGAGGAACTGAAGGGCAGATGCCCAAATGCAAGTGCTTCGCCTTCACGGCAGCTGTAATTCCATCACAGCTCTCGCGCTGCCTCTTGCTAAAGGGCAGCTGGATGCTCCTGGCCGTGCTGGGTTGCAGGAGATGTCGTTCAAGCAGAACCCAACGCACTGGAAAAAAAAAAAAAAGGGCGGGGGTTCCTAGCAGGCATGCAGACTGCTGTTTCTGTAAGGTGTCATGGTATTATTTTTAATAGAAATGAGCTAGACAGAATATTTTTTTTTGTATTGGGTGTGTGATCATATGATGAAATATCGGAACTTGTCATCATTTCAATGGGTGGAAAATAACTGCAAAGCCTCTTTTTCCTGTTGAAAAAAATGCCTCAAGAAAATTGTTAGTGGTTGAGGGCAGCAATGCTAGGATCCTACATTTCTTCTCTTCTAGAAGAGTAACCACCACGGGTTTACTTTTATTGCTGAGCAGGGCTCAGGTCTGTGAGCCTGATCAGCCAACCTGTGATGTGAATCTCTCCGGACAAGCAAGTGGAGTATTTAGTGCCAAATATTTCTGTCTCCCATTATCCGTCCTCCACATTCAAAGGTCACAGGAAGTAAATGGTTTGAAATTGTATCTTTTATTTTTATTCATTGCAGGTAAACTTTGACATCCACAGTAGCTGTATTTTCCCTGCTGTGATACGACATTCTCAGTGTAAAGCCAAATACTGATGTAAGCTGATGCCCAGTGTTGATCTTAGACTAGTATTTCAGAAGTCTCCACTCTGGAGAATACAGATGGTTGCAAGTTTTTTTTTTTATGAGAATGTGTTGGGTTTTTTTTTTTTTTTAATTCAGAAATGATGACTCACAAAAACTTAAACTTTATCTTGTGGGAACGTACCAGTTCTGCTATGAAATTTAGAGCATTTAGGGGAAGGCTTCTCAGCTCCAGGAAGGAAATTTGGGTCAGAAATGTCAAGCACTTCAGCGGAACCAGCCATGTCCTGGGTACAACATTGACCAATGACCGCAGAGACCTTGATGCTGGGTTTGACAGCAAAATCTTGAAGTCCTGCCTCCCAGGCAATCTGCTGGCTGGAAGAGGAATGACTTTGTTCTGCCGTGTTTTTGCATCACAGATTTGGAAAATATTTGATTCTATCCTGATACAGAGCAGAAAAAAAAACGTGAAAATGCTTGTGGGATAAAGACCATTTTCTTTTTAGATGTCCTGGAGGCTGAATATCTTTTCTGAAATATATGAAGAATATTTTTTCAATTGGCACTAGTGCAAAATTTACTAATAAAAGAAGCAAGTGTCACACTTTGTACAAGGCATGGATCTGGCAAACAGGAGAATTGGTTTCAGTCCTTTCCTCTACCCTTTTATAGGCTACTTGCCATTGCTGATCTAGTTTGGCAAACATTTTCATCAGCATCCCATACCACTTAAAAGTGAGCGGCTCTTCCAGTTCCGTGGCTCTATGTCCCCAGTGGCAGCACCCGGGTTTGCCAGTGTCTGCGGAGCTATCTGTGGTGTATCATCAGCCAGGGGAGCTGCTCTGAGCTCAAATGACCTGGTTATTTTTAATCCAGGTACTTCCTCTCGCTGATTAACCATGTGACTGCACACATGCTTCTGCTGGCACAACCGTTGGGATGGCACAGGGACAGGAACAAGCAACAGGAGGCAAGGGAAGGCTGCCAAAACAAGTTCATCAAGATATGTCCTCAGTTTTTCTTGTGCAACGTTAATAACAGTTGTTTGTCATAGAGAAACACTAAATCTATGGAAGAAAACAGCAGTTCAACAGCTAAGTAGTCATAAAGCTGCTCATTAAGATTTTTTTTCCATGCATTTGTCTGTGTGCTTGAGTAGACACAGTCCAATAATTACTGATTTTTAATATTTTACTGCCAACTGTTCATCAAGATATGAATCAGTTGGTCAGTTATGGGTGAAGTTTTCATTAGGATTTAAGCTCCTTAGATGCTTCTGAAAATGTTTCCCTCTATCCTGCTGTCTAATCTGCTATCAGCATAGCAGAAATCCCATTAATTAAGGACTAAGACCTTTTATAATCTTCCCAGACTGCAGAATGCGTTTACTGTTGCTGTTCACCGGGCTGAGTCCAGTGCAGGGTGCACTGCAGCACAGGTCACCTGGAGCATCAGTCCTTGCATGCACGGGAGCGGGACACACTCTGCCTAGGAAGGATGAAATTGTCCCATAAGAGCAGGGGTATCCCACACAATCCAGCATTTGACCTTCAGCTGTGGGCCAGTGTCAGCTACTTAACAAGACTTGTGGCACTCTGTATGCTCCTTGAATTAAAAAATAATAATAATTAGCATGGAGAAAGCATCCTACATGTCATATCTGTTTTCTGTGCTGCTAACGTGCCGTTAACATACATTGTGTCTGGTGGAAAACTAGAAGGTAGCTGAAGTTGATGAGTTGGGTATGCTATGAAGGGTTGATGAGTTGAGTATGCTATTCAGTACCCAAATCTAAACCTGATACGTGATTTGTAAAGGATTGTGAGAGCTGGGCTTTCAGGAAGGCCATTGAAACTTGTAGGTGTCAGCTAATTAAGTAATGTAAGAGCACAAAGTGAAAGAAGTCCTAAGGATATATACACCCTAAGGTTTTACACACTGTAGAGACCAACCAAATTCAAATGACAGAAGAGTGTGGGCCATCAAAGCCCTGCTGGCGCAAGGGACTGCTAATCCAGAAGCTGTAAGGTCTGGTCCAAGCTCATGGGTCCGAGCCCCATGCTCCCTGCAGCCAAGGACTGCCTCCAGAGCCTTGGGGGCTGTATGTTGTTGCTTGCTTTCCTCTTGAATATCCTGTCTGGTAGTGCATATCATGCCTTTTGAATGTGCCGCCTTCTTTTCTTCCCAGGGAATGGCTTTTACACTTGAAGAGAGGCTGCAGCTGGGAATTCATGGACTCCTTCCTCCTTGTTTCTTAAGCCAAGACGTTCAAGTCCTCCGTGTCATGAAAAACTACGAGAACAAATCTAATGATCTAGACAAGTATGTATGAAACATCTTATTTCCTCCTCCCCTCAGTTTAATTTTCAGTTCTTTAAAACCTCCAGGAAGACTTGAGGACCCTGCTTCAAGGCACACAGGTTTCCTTCAGAATCACTTTTTTCTACCTCTCCATACTCTCCAGCACCAGGAGTGTTTATTCTGGCCTGTCCTCCATCACCTCAGTTGCATGATGTCCCAGTCCCGAAATAGTACTGGTACTGTTTTTTTCTACCACTGCATTGCTGGAGGGCTCTAGTATTAGCCTAGCAATTCACTGTACTTTGGGTACAAGTGCACAACGAAAAGGCAGTGCCTGCCCCAGGGCGCTGGAGGTAGAGTGGACACATGTACTGCATACATCTGTATGCTCATCAGTGTATTCACTAAAATACTGATGGAAGAACAGAAAGAACCTGCCAACTGGTAGGAAAAAAATAAATAAATAAAAAAACCAGAGGCAATAATATGTAATAACTAATCTTTCTGTTCTTGAGCTTGTGTTGCGTCCAGTGTTGTTCATCAGGGTCACTGATGGAAGATGGTGTTTGACTCCTGTTGTGCTGGACCGTAGCGTTCACATCTCTGTCTTGTCTCAGTTGTTATTGATCCGGGCACTGAGGCAGCAGGATTCTTCCCCTGTAGAGCAATTCCATTGCGTTGGCTTTTCTGTGTCACAAATGCACGTGTCGATCTTGCAAATTATATATAGTGGGCAGCACATGATGCCTTTGTAAAGCCACACTGCAAGACTGGGTGTTGAACACAAAAGAGTTCATCATTATGTTCATACAAGTTTCTCAGACAGAAAATCATTTGCCATCTCTCCTTACTTTTTGAGTTTTCAATTTTTCTGGCTTCAATTTGACAAATTCAGTCTTAGCCAATGAAGCATTTTCAAGGAAAGTCTTTGGACAAATGTAACTTATTCCGAGTCACCAAGTGGAGATATAAACCTAGTGATGCACATGTAAGTCTGGACAACACTAAGAATACAAAGCTGATTTAACGTTTTTGTTTTCTAAATTATTATTTTTGTCTTTTTTTAAAAAAAAATATGGGATTTAACTACCCTGCTGTGTTTAGTGATTAAGTAACTGAGGATGCAGGATAACGAAGAGAGAGATTTTGTGGAAATGCTTTAGGAAAGACAGTGCTTTGAAATGTTCATATTAACATTTGCATATATGCATATTTCATCTTCTAGATTGCATAATAAAATTGGATAATAAAGATGATGTCCTGCTGTGTCCCAGGTAGCCCTGAAGTCTACTTTTGATCATTTCCATTGCATTTGTTTCAAATGCAAATTCTGAAATTCTTAGGGTGTGCATGGATCTGACTTCCAGCTGTACCGAGTCTTTGTGAGCTGTCACTGGGGATGGTGGAGCTGGTCGTGTCCTCTGGGAAATTTTGCTCCAAGTATCTGCTCACAATGAGGAGTGTCAGGGCTTGGGAGAACTGAGTATGTAGTGAGTGAGCTGACTGCTGCTTTTTATGAAACTGCCAACATCCATAAATACTGATATATGTCTATTTTGTTTGACTTTTAAGGTATATTGTTCTTATGACATTACAAGACAGGAACGAGAAGCTTTTTTATCGAGTGCTGACCTCCGACATCGAGAGATTCATGCCCATTGTTTACACCCCAACAGTTGGCCTGGCTTGTCAGCAGTATGGTTTGGCTTTCAGGAGACCACGGTGAGTGAAGAGACTGTTCTTCCCACTTTTTCAAATTTCATGTGAATGTTTCTTTTGTGCCGACAGTCCATCTTCATGTGGGTGGCCTGCAACATCTAAAACTCGATCCCTCATCAAAAGATGGACCAGCAAGCAGCTTCGTGTGTGTACATTTGATGATGAGCTGGGGAGTCGAGAATAGCTCTGCCTTCTTCCTATAAACAGCGAACAGAGTGGTTTTGTTCTCAAACAGTACTGTACAGTCTGTGCAGCTTCACTCCAAACAGCTCTCTGAACTTATGGCTGCACCCCTCCCCATCTGCTGTCTCGGGAGCACTGAGTGCCTTCTGCAGTGCTGGCATTTGAGTAATTGCTGGATTTGGGGTACATTGTGCTGATTTTGAATTTTTGTATGCGCTTCCACAAAGCACTCTACAAGAATCGTTTTCGTAGGACATGATGCTCTGCATCAGTGCCTGCCTCGCTGCTCCAAACAGTTACTGTGTAAATTCATGCAACATTAAACACTCTGTACCATGTTGGAAGGCCCTGTTCTGCATAATTCTTTTTAATGATTAATGTTTAGATAAAGCCCTCATTAGCATTCTGAACTGCATTTTAGTCCTAGCCCAAAAAAAATCAATTATAAAGTTCAGTTTCTGTGCAAGCTTTTTATTTTTGTGTCCTTGAAATGTACCAGTAGGCAGATAAAAACTTTAGCTTTTGCTATAGAAATAAGCAAAGTAAAGGTGTGGGATTATACTGGTTTAAAAGCATTTCACAATCATGAGGTTCAACTGCCATTTCAGCTGAGAGTAGTGTGACAGATGGGGAAACTGAGGCAATTTCCGCTAACTCACTCCAGGTCACAGTGGGCACCCTGAGGCAGACCTTGGAGATGTAGGGTCTGTGCAGACAGATAACGAATAACAGGTTATGGATAAGATTATCTTGGCAAACACGCTTGCATCCTGTTTGTCATCAAAATTTCTAGCAAAGCCGCTGTATTCCTTCACATGAGCTGCTCGCAGGATTGCTTTCTGACTTGTGTCTATCCCGGGTAATTGTGTTCTGTTCCCTGATACCCAACTTCTGGATCTGCTGGGCTATGGTGAAGTCATTCATCTGCTCAAGCCTTGATCATATCCCCTCTTCCTCCGCAGTGTGCATGAGGAAACCAGAGGAGGAATTGCTCTTTGTACAGAGAGAGGACATTTATTTTCCCTGGGCAGGGGGAGAGGTAGCAGAGGTAAGAGCCCCGACTCCGTCCCTGGGTGTTGAGCTGCAAGCACTGTCAGGCAGGGAAGAGCACACTGCTGGTTCTCAGCTGGTCAAGATTCACAGCCGGCAATTCCTGCTGCACAGACACTGTATCCCTGCCTTCAGCCTGCCTTTACCTTGCACGAAGTTCAAATAATATTTGGGAGCTTCGCCTCTTTTATTTTCCGTCCCTGTTGTTATCCTCAGGAATGCATGGATGTCTTTCCATCTACTGGACTCATTCTGCAGTTGTTGCCGTTGGAGAATTCCCCTTCCTGTGCCTTACTTCTTTCTCATGTTTTAAACACACAGTATTTTACCGATGTGGTAAGAACATCTGTTCTTGTAGTCTGAGAGTTTTGCTGTTGAACTTGGGCTTGGAACTGTTCTGGATTCCAGCCCATGACTTCCACAGGAAAGGGCAAACTGTCATGCCCTTAGTACACTGAATTTCCTATGACAGGGAGTTAGTTTTTCTGAAGAGGTAAAGTGAATTTCAGTCTGTGTCAGATTTGGTTTTAATCAAACTTGTTTTAGCAAAAGAGTGGTTTTGTTCTATAAAGAAAAGAGCTATTATGTCATGTAAAGTGATGAGATTAGAATGAGAAGCACTCATATGTGGGTTTTTTTGTAGCTCTGATTCATATTGTCTTGCAGTATATATTTTCTCTTCTGGAGCATATGTTGTATATAAGGATTGTCAAGCACTGGAACAGGCTGCCCAGGGAAGTGGTTGAGTCACCAGCCCTGGAGGTATTGAAAAGTGGTGTAGATGTGGCGCTTAGGGACACAGTTTAGTGGTGGACTTGGCAGTATTAGCTTAACGGTTGGACTCGATGATCTTAAGGGTCTTTTCCAACCTAAATGATTACATGATTCTATGTAGAATCATAGAATCATAGAATGGTTTGAGTTGGAAGGGACCTTCCAATCCCCCTGCAAGGAGCAGGGACATCTCCAACCAGATCAGGTTGCTCAGAGCCTCATCCAGCCTCGCCTTGAATGTTTCCAGGGATGGGGCATCCACCACCTCTCTAGGCAACCTCTTCCAGTGCTCTACAATTCTCAGTGTAAAAATTTTTTTCCTAATATCCAATCTAAATCTACCTCCCTCTATTTTAAACCCATTACCCCTCATCCTATCACAACAGGCCCTACTGAACAGCCTCTCCCCATCTTTCCTGTAGGCTGCCTTGAGGTACTGGAAGACCACTATCAGGTCTCCCCAGAGCCTCCTCTTCTCCAGGCTGAACAGCCCCAACTCTCTCAGCCTGTCCTCATAGGAGAGGTGCTCCAGCCTTCTTATCATCTTCGTGGCCCTCCTCTGGACCTTCTCCAACAGGTTCATGTCCTTCTTAAGGTGGAAGCTCCAGAACTGTACACAGTACTCCAGATGGGGTCTCACCAGAGCAGAGTAGAGGGGGAGAATCACCTCCCTCGACCTGCTGGCCACGCTCCTCTTGATGCAGCCCAGGACGCGGTTGGCCTTCTGGGCCGCAAGGGCGCATTGCCGGCTCATGTTGAGCCTCTCGTCCACCAGTCCTTCTCCTCAGGGCTGCTCTCCATCCATTCTCCGCCCAGCCTGGATTTGTGCCTGGGACTACCACGACCCAGGTGCAGGACCTTGCACTTGGCCTGGTTGAACTTCATGAGGTTGGCATGGGCCCACCTATCCATCCTGTCCAGGTCCCTCTGGATGGCATCCCTCCCTTCCAGCGTGTCGACGGCACCACACAGCTTGGTGTCATCAGCGAACTTACTGTGGGTGCACTCTATCCCACTGTCCATGTCGCCAACAAAGATGTTGAACAGGGCCAGGCCCAACACAGACCCCTGAGGGACGCCACTGGTGACCGGTCTCCACTTGGACATTGAGCCATTGACCACCACTCTCTGAGTGCGGCCATCCAGCCAACTCCTTATCCACCGAGTGGTCCATCCATCAAACCCGTGCCTCTCTAGTTTAGAGAGAAGGATGTCGTGCGGGACAGTGTCGTGCGGGACAGTGTCAAAAGCTTTGCACAAGTCCAGGTAGATGGTATCCGTTGCCCGTCCCTTGTCCACCGATGCTGTCACCCTGTCATAGAAGGCCACCAAATTGGTCAGGCACAATCTGCCCTTGTGAAGCCATGTTGGCTGTCACCAACCACCTCCTTGCTCTCCATGTGCCTTAGCATGGTTTCCAGGAGAATCTGCTCCATGACCTTGCCAGGCACGGAGGTGAGGCTGACCGGCCTGTAGTTGCCCGGGTCCTCCTTGTTCCCCTTTTCAAAAATGGGGGTTATGTTCCCTCTCTTTCAGTCATCAGGGACCTCACCAGACCACCACAACTTCTCAAATACAATGGCCAGTGGTTTGGCAACTTCATCCGCCAGTTCCCTCAGGACCCGCGGATGGATCTCATCAGGCCCCATGGACTTGTGCTCCTTCAAGTTCCTTAGATGATCCCGAACCTGCTCTTCCAGTACAGTGTGCATCAGGAGCTGGCCTGTAAGACACTTAGTGTAAGATGCCAACACTTTCTGCTAAAATCATTGGGACCTGCAGATTTGTGGAGCTCAGGAGTTACGATCTAAGTTTGTATTTCTAGCTTTTCCCCTGTTTGTTATCCTAAGCTGCACTGACAGTCTGAAAAGGTGATTCTTCTAACTTAATTGTATTTGTATCCGCTTTTTCCAACAAAATGGTGCCCATGTAAATATATTTAACTTTTGGTTTAGGAAGAACATAGCACCTAGAACATCAGCAAGTTCAGCTTATCGTATAATCTTGCTCATTAAGTGATCATGTTTTATTTTAAAACTGCAATAAAGCTGCCCTATGGAGCCCATTCCAGTACTTAACTCTCATGGAAGTATAAAGTGCTTTTCCCAATTGTTCTTTGCCAATGTCATCCTCTCTGCAGTAGACTTTTCAGGATAGAAAACTAGGATCATGTTCAGCCTGGTGGTTTTCTTGCTTGTAGTTCTTGCTGTTCTGTCCACGTTGTCCCACTCTGGAGTCTCCTGTTTGGCTACAGTTCTCCTGAAATGAACCACAGAAGAGTGAGCACTGCTTCACCGTGGAGAACCAGCAGTGCCGAGGGCACCAGAGCAGTTAGCTTTTAGCTTTTGTTAACACGTCCCAGTGTGCCCTCACCTTCTGTGGCATTATCTGAGTGGTCTGGTTGCTGTAATTCACTTTGTCATCTTCTCCCTCTGAATCTTTTCTTTAACACCATTACCCCACCAGATACGTGCCACTCCATAATTGTGCTTAGAACTTCTCCTCGCTACATGTCCTCCTGTGAACTCTGTCCTGCTGATTTTGCTCATCTCTCCAGTGCATCGAAGTCTTTCTAAACTTGTCCTCAGGAGTGCCGCGCCTTCCAGCCCAACTCTTTGGGCAACGGGGAGCTGGTTTCAGAGTTTGCTGCAGCAATTACCCTTTCATCCAAACTGTCACATTCAATACTGTTGATCAGGCCAGGGAGATGAGATATCTGTTTTAAAACACCGCACGGTGCTCCAGCATGGATGGATGTGCACATATAGCACAGCTTACGGTGAGGAGGGAAGCCTACAGAATATTATGCAGTCTTTCTGCGGCCACAGCAGCAGCAATTAGTGACCTGTGGACACAATAAACTGCCTCTCGTGTCGAGATCTTTCTCAGCCCCATTAGCATTTGGCTTTATATTTGAAGGTTGAGCCTGGAAAGATTAAAGCACAAGTAACTTGCTTACAAAGCAACTCTTGCCACAAGAGCATCTGAAAATAGTCCTATGAGGTCCAGCACGGCTTCTCTCATCAGAATGCATTTGTCAGTTTTCGCATGGCTGCAGATTTTGTTTTCCAGATACTGCTGTCATTATTGCAGGCCTCAACGCCTCTTTTACCTTTCCTGGTCTCTGTGTACAAATTCTTATGGGTGGACTTTTTACCTGCCCTTCTACAGGGCTGGTGTCCAGAGTTCTCCTTCCAGGTCAGGGCTCCAGCATCCTCTCTGCCAGCAGATTTATCTGCTCCAAATGTGATCAGACATCTGCTGTGCTCTCCTTTCTAAAAGCTAGACAACCAGCAGTCTTAAAGCACAGGTCTTCTGTATTTACCAGTAGAAAAGAGCCACTGGGAAAAAAAAAAGACTTGCAAGCATGCAACTCTTGGCATGCTCACCTATGATGTCCTCTTCTGCTGGTGGGACAGCCAGAGCTCCTGTGTCCCAGCAAGTTTCTGTCTCTTCCCCAAACTCCGACTGCCTTTCTATTCAGGAGTCACTTTAAATTCTCCAATTCTCCAATTCTTTTTATGTGGCCTCAGACTTTTTTGTATGTGCTGAAAACTCAGGTTTTTAGAACAGCTGGAAGAGAGGTGGAACCATCGAATTATTAAAAATGACATTCTGGCACTGTCCCCTCAGAGCTCTGAGGTTTTTGCTGGAAGGTGTCTATGTTGAGTAACATTTTTCCTATCTTGTTTTCCATAGAGCTCTCCCTGCTGAATTACCAATATTTGTTTATTCAAAGTCATGCAATAACATTAAGATCTTCAGGCCAAAGTAAATGTCATTTCCTATTTTGTATTTTTAAAATTAAAAAATAGAAATTATTGTAATAGAAATAATCTGTAAGTACAGGTTGAAGTACCAAGCAATTTCACCTCTGTCACACTTATATAAAGACCCTGTCAAAATCTCTGTCCTCTGTGATCAGACCACATTCAGTAAGCACAAGAGAAGAGCAACTATGTCCAAAGAGAAGTCTTCCTAGCCATGGGTCCTGTCTGCAGCAGTGGCCAGTAGCAGGTACCTGAGGAGGAGAATAAGACTAGGGCAGGCAAATATGCTCACTTCTTGGGGGCTTCTTAGGTTATGCTTCTCCACAGTTTGTGTCTCAGGGTCTTGTGGGTGTAGTTTTGTTACAAAAAAAAGTCTGCTGCCATATTTGTTTTCACAAGTTCTGGAATGATTCTGAGGGAACTCAGATGTATTCACGTGTCAAAGCCAAAGTATATTCCTGGAAACAGTGTCCCAAGGTGACAAGGTTTGAATCATGTATAGGTGTAATTCCTGATGCTCAAGGGTGGCCCAGACTTCAGGGAGATTTCTTGCACAGTTGTCCACCTTCAGATCCTACAGCTGAAATACATAGCTGTCGTAGTTTAGCCCCGCTCAGGACTAAGCTACTCAGTCTGGCGCTCACTCCCCCAACCCTCTGAGGGAATAGGAAGAGATAATACAACAGAAAAGACTCAAGGATTGAGATAAGGACAGGGAGAGATCCTTAAAGCTACCATTATGGGCAAAATAGACTCGACTTGGGGAACACTATTTATTTATTATTAAAACCAAACTATGATAATGAGGAAGAGAATAAAGTCACTTCCTCCCACCCCTCCATCTTCCTGGGCTTAACTTCATTTCAATTATCTCTACCTCCTTCCCTACCCCGAGTGGCACAGGGGGAAGAGGGAATGGGGGTTGCGGTCAGTCCATCACGCGTTGCTTTACCCCACCGCTTCCTCCTTGGGGAAAGAACTCCTCGCATTCCTCCCCGGCTCCAGCGTGGGGTCCCTCCCACGGGCCACAGTCCTTCATGAACTGCTCCAGCGTGGGTCGTTTTTGCACAGGGTGGAACAGCTGCCCCAGCACAGGCCCTCCACGGGCCACAGCCTCCTTCAGGCCTCCACCTGCCCCGGCGTGGGCTCCTCCCCGGGCTGCAGGGGGATCTCTGCCCCTCCGTGGGCTCCATGGGCTGCAGGGGGATCTCTGCCCCTCCGTGGGCTCCATGGGCTGCAGGGGCACAGCCTGCTCCACCATGGGCTGCACCACGGGCTGCAGGGGAATCTCTGCCAGGAGCAGCATTACTGCTCCCCCTCCTTCTGCACTGATCTTGGCCTCTGCAGCCGTTCCTCTCACAAGAAATTCTTCACAACAGGCTGGCAGATGCCTCTCAGGATCTCTTCACATCTCATCTCCTCTCCACTCCTTGCAGCCGGGCCGGGCCGAGTTGGGCCCAGTCGGCCGCCCAGCGGGAGGCCAGAGGGTGAGGCCTGCAAGGCCCACAAGGCTCGCGCCTCCCCCTCTCTGCCCCTGCTTCAGCTTCTTCATTTCTCTTTTTTTTTTCTTTTTTTCCCCTTCTTGAATATGTTATTGCAGAGGTGTTATCACGGAACATTCCATTACCAATTGGCTCAACCCTGGCCAGCAGCAGGTCCGCCCTAGGCCCGGCTGAGTCCACTGAACAAAGGGGAAACTTCTATCAGCTTCTTACAGAAGGTGCTGCTGTAGCACCCCTTCACTAAACAAAACCAACACATACACGTAACTGGTTCACCGCCAGATGCAACAGGAGTTGCTCTGCCATGGTGAAGAGGATGTGCAGAAGCAGGAGCAAGCTGCTGAAGACATGGGAGCACAGGTTTGCTTATGTTCAGCAGCAGTGATGACATAATTGTAGCTTCAAGCAAAGGCTACTAAGGAACATGGGCCTTGGAAGTGTTTGCTTTTCAAAGCCTGGGGATCCTTCATCCTCATCCAAAATTTGGTAGGGGGAAGGAATGAAGTGTAACAGAGCAGGGCTTGCAACTTTCTGAGACACTAAAAGAGGGAAGGAGGAATTTACATTCTTTGATCTTGTTAATAGAAAGAGTCACCATTATCTTAGGAAGTGTTTCCACCAGCCCTAAAAGCTTTGAAACGGTAATTGAGAGTACTCTTTGCTTTGGAGTGAAGATACAAAGTCCTCTATGAAGAAAAGTGCATAATAGTACTGTGATCTTTTTTTCCTTTCCTTCCAGTGTAAAATGTACTTAATATCAAGGGGGACCTTATGCAGCACAGGACTGAACATGTGCAATGCAAGTTAAAAGGTATTTTTCAAGCCGAGGGATCTCTTTTAATTGTGGCAGTATCTTTGGAAAGAGATTTTGTATTTTTTCACAAAGAGAAAGCGGAGAGGGAAATTATTTCAAGGCATGGATTCAGGGTTTCATTCCTTGTGTAACAGTGAGGAATGGTTTATTATAGTGGCATAAGCTCACAGCCTTTTGAGACACTGGATAAATCATGAACATACCGGTATTTTAAAATATACAGTTGTCAGCTGCTCTGCAAAAGTTTTTGGCACCCCCTGAGGGCAGGACTGGAACAAGCTGGTACGTCACCATTGGAGGAAAGCTATAAGGACAGAAAAAAACTTGCTTAGGTTCACTCTCCTTTTCTGGAGACATAAATATCTTTGAGGACTGGTTGCAGAACAATGCAAAACATGTTGGGGTGAAGCTGAACCTGGAGAATGAAAGCTAACAGGATGCAGATGGTGCGAAAATTGAGTCTGACAGAATAACGATCTGTGTCGCTGATGAAAAACAAGCAAGTGAAACGTCAGTCAGTCTCCAGAATTGTCTTGTAAACAGATCTGGCTCTGCTGAGGCTTTTTTTTTAAATTATGTTGCACGGTCTGAGCAGTAGGAGAGGAAGTTACCTGACGTTTCTAGAGACTTTAAACCCAAACCAAATGGAAATTCGAATAAAGGTGTAAAACCTATAGACTTGTCCCTAACCACAGTGTTTGTCTGCAATCCCTCTTCTATAAAACCACAGAGACCAAAAGTGAGTGGAAAGACTGGTTTTGGATTATTGTCCTGAAAATTGTGCTTTAAAACCCATTTAGGCAATCTCTGCTTCTTGCAAAAACACTGATTGTTGTAACTTCCCTTGTTTCCACTAGCCTGATTCATCCTTCTTCCAGAAGCAGCTGAAGTCACTGTAAGAGAAGATGGATGTGTTTAATGATCTGTGTTTAGATAACATCGCTACAAGCAGGAGGGTCTTGGGACAGACTGGAGGGAGATTTGTGGAAAGTCTCATGGAGACAGTGTGTAGTCAGGAAGCCCTGAAGAGGTTGGTAGGGACTGTAGGTGGGAGATAGTCATAGAATGGTTTGGCTTGGAAGGGAGCTTTAAAGCCCACCCAGTCCAACCCCCCTGCAAGGAGCAGGGACATCTCCAACCAGATCAGGTTGCTCAGAGCCCCGTCCAACCTGGCCTTGAACGTTTCCAGGGATGGGGCATCCACCACCTCTCTGGGCAACCTGGGCCAGTGTTCTACCACCCTCAGTGTAAAAAATTCTTCCTTGTATCTAGTCCTAGTTATGGGGCCAGGTTATGGAATGGGGAGGAGAAGGCCATGGCTGGAGTACGTGAGAAGGAAGCAGTTAGCTCAGAGGGAGCCTTGGGCTGCTGGGAACAGCTCAGTCTGTCTGGAAACCTCTGCTGAGAGATGGCAGAGTGGCTCAAGGGTTCCTACTGCTCCATCTGTGTTGACCTCCCTTTTTCCAGGTAACTGTTCAGCATGCTGTATCCCCGTCCTGTCCCTTCTCTGTTCCTGCTTCAGTTCAGTGGTTCTCAAAACGGGGAATGGAGCACGGATTGGCTTCTGGGCATATGGAGGGAGGAGCTGGTGTGTCAGCTGTGATCTGAGGTACCATGAAGACTGAGCAAATAGGATGGACACTGTTTGGGCCGTGAGGCTGTTCCAGGGTTATTAAAGTGGAGTGGGAGTGAAAAAGGACTTAGATCCCTTTTTTTTTTTCATTAGAAAAACAGTCAGTGCTCCTCCTTCCATATATCCCGTCTTTTCTCTCTCTCTGCCTTTCTTGTCCTGAGCAAAATGTACATGCAATGGCTCTAACACTCAATAAAAACTTACATAGGCATGAGGTAAAATCACAAGCCCACTGAAGTTAATGGCAAAGTCTCACATTAATTTATGGAAGCCAGACTTTCCTCTCCTATCAGAGGTGATTTGGATTTAACTCTGTTGAAATTCGCTGATTTACCAGGAGAAGCTCAAAGGAAGAGGTGGAGCTGGCCAAAAGAAAGAGGTTGACCTGGTGAAGGAAATTCAAGATGATGTGTTTGCATTTAATCTGGCATAAATCTGTGCTGCTGCCACAAGTAACAACTCCACCTTAAACAAAAAATACCAAAGACAGGGAGGAGGGAGAAGAATTATTTAGAACCATGAATACCAGGATGTAAATTGGAGGGGAAATAACACTGACTATCCCAAAAACCTTGGACAGCAATATCCACTGGGCTGTGGGACAGCCTCCCATGGACTATGCCTTGTGACCTGGGGACAGTTTTTCTGAGGAGCAATCTTATTTTTTAACTTTTTAAGGAATATTTATATTAATAAAGGATAGATTTTTATTATATAATTTATATTGACTTTTATGTGCCCCTGCAAGGTAACTGTGAGATGCAGTCTCGTGTTGCGGTTTAACAGCTGTGTGGGAGCTAGCAAGCCAGCACCCTTATCCCCTGGGAACAGGGCATCCATTTCTGAGAGAAGAGAAATCAGGAGGCAGCATAAGGAGCTGGTTTGCATTTGCCAAAGACTTCCCCAACAGGTCTGCACAGAGTGAGGGCTTCTGTGCTTTGATGCTGTAATTCTTACTTTCCTTGGGTTTTGCTGCGTTTTGTTGGTTTTGGGTTTTTTTTTTCTGGAGAATTCTGTGCACAGATGCACCATTCAAACATTTTGACAAGGCAAGCACATGGCATATCTACAGCACCTGATTGTGGAAGACCTGCTGTAAAAGCTGCCAATATTGTCTGTATTTGCTGCATTTCATGGCAAAAGTGAAAATTTGTATTATGTGGATTCACTAAGACAGAATGTGCCAGGTTAGATTTAATTTATCTGAAAGCCGATTGCTCTGGTATTGTAAAAATAGGATTTCTTTTCTTTGTCAAACTTTGTCCAAATTCTGGGGTCATTCTTGGGGCT
Source organism: Tetrax tetrax (assembly GCA_009806455.1). Lineage (NCBI taxonomy): Eukaryota > Metazoa > Chordata > Aves > Otidiformes > Otididae > Tetrax > Tetrax tetrax. Next base: position 233,485 of record WHYT01016693.1, read on the forward strand.
CCCCGCTGTGCACTTTAAAAGTGAAGGTGTGGGTCTTGGAAGGGTTTGCACAGTGCAGGAAGGAAATATAATCAGGATAGGACTTAATTTAACTTCCCAGAGATTTTTGATCCCACCTTAACCTCTGTACTGTCAAGTAAAACAGAATACATTGTGTGCTTAACCATGGAAAGAGATAAGGGCTCCTTGGTCAACATCCCTGAGCAACAGCACTGATTGTCTATCTCAAGAGGTTTCGCTTTGCAACCCTGTAATCTTCCAGTTATTGAGATACTGCCAGGATCCCACATACAGGCAGGTTTAGAACTGAGCCTCCAAAAAGGCAGAGAAAAGTCGGGACTGAGTTGGATTTTCCTACACTTAAAGGTGCTTTTGAACAGAGGACTTCAAGCCCCTTGAGCTTAAATGCAGCAAAGGGTACTGAATTTGGGAAACGCCCACACTTGCTGGTTGGTGGAATTTCTGGATGGTGAGATCTTATGTCTCACCTCAAAGCCTGGTCTTTACCCATGTGCATCTGTAAATTTACACATGGGTGGCAGAGAAGTTATGAACAGCCTGGTTTCTCCGTCTCCCTCCTGCACATCAGCAAGAAGGGAGCTCTGCGTGCTGAGGGTGAGCCGGAGTCACCCCGTGCTGCAGCCCTGCTTGGCTCTTGCCCAGCCCTTGGCTCCGTGGGCTCAATCCTTCACAGACCTCCTCAGAGGTCCTCTTAAATACCACTATGGGAACACCACTGCTGAAAAGGACACTGGAAAAAAAATTGGCTTCCAAAGTTTTCAAATACAAGCAGGACTTAACTATTGAATTACCTATGACATGACAGTTCTCTGGTTAAACCAGAGAATCCAGGCCTGAGGATCCAGTAGGGACAAGCAGATCCGGACAAGCCAAGAGCAATGTGGGTCTGTTTGCCTCCTGCCTTAATCCTGCACCGTGGATAGCAGAGATTCATTGGGGACCTGATGCCAACTCTCTGCATTTTCACATTGTTGCATGAAGACCAATAACAGTAGTTACTGAGCTGATCTTTCTCCATCGACTCCCCCACGGAGAGGAAGAAAGGACTGTTTATTCTTTAGGCTGTTTCTTAGCAGAATTGATGAATCCAGGATTCCTCCTTATTTCTGTCCGCTGTCCCCTAACACGCCCCCTTTGCAATACCTACCTCCCTTCCACATCTCTTTCATCCCTTCTCCATATCCACCTGTGCTCCACCATAGCCACCCACACCAGCTCGTGCTTCTCCCCTTACCTCACCTCTTCTTTAGGGCACGGGCACAACAATGGGTGCTCTGCTTGATGTCCCCCCTTGTTTCCTGTCTGTGCACTTTTGATCCTGCCCCATAACTGTTCCATTTTTTCATTTGGTTTCCTCTACAGCCAGCTTTTTCCTCCTTTTCTCTGCCTTCAGCCTAGTGCTGCAGCCCAGGAAGGCTCTGAGGTTTTACTAGGGCTGGGCTAGTGAGGGCTCAGTAGGACCTAGGTGTGAAGCAGTGCGTGTTGTGTCCAGCTGCAAGCTGTCTTTTTGGCCAGTTGTCAGAATAATTGTCAGAGGAAGGTCTATGTTCCCCTCCCCAGAGTGGTGGGGACGTGAACCCCATTATCTTTTCCCTTTTTCTCAACGGTGATTTCCATAAAAGAGTGTAGGAACAAACATCTTTGAGACCTTTGCTTTCCTGATAAATCTGGCAGGTAAGAGAGGACACAGAGTTGTTGTATAAGCTCCCTTAATAACTTGGCAGACTGGGAAATGGATCTGAAAGCTTTGCTTTAGGCTCTGATCAGAACCTTCCTGCTGTGGCAGGGCTTGGGCTGTGCCAAAGAACTGGGAGGGCTGCGGCTTCCGCTGAAGCCTGTGTGCATTTGGGAGCAATCACTCATATATCCTCGTTCAAATCTCTCTGTTGCTGACCTTTGGCAATTTCCTACAGCTTAGCTGCTTGCCATCCCTTAGGATCACGGAGATTTCGTTACGTGGGTTTTGGGGGGTTGCTGTGGATAGTGGATCTTCCATTATGGTACCTTGGGGCCTGCGTCATCTGGCTTCCACACTGAATTTTGGTTTTCTTGTCTGAAATAAATGATGACAACTTTAAGGACATTTGTAATATTAATGCAATCATTCACCTTGCAGATTATTGGAAATTAAATCTTATAGCCTGCTTAAATGGTATGGTATTGCCTTATAAATCTCTGTATAGAATTTATTAATATTTGATTGTGCTTGGTTTCTATTATTTTTTCAGCAGTACTTCAGGGATGTTCAGCATCTTACTATTTACAAAGACAATTATCTAAAACAACAAAAAGTTCTTGGCTTTTATTATAAAGAAATCTGCAAAAAAATAGCTGATGAATCACCACAGCTATTTTGTCCAATTTTGTGGACAAAATTTTAATTGTACTGTATTTAGACAAATCAGTGCATGCTAGCACATACTTTCTCTCCAAAAGCCTGTAGCCCACAGGCATTTATAATCTCAAGCTCCCTAAAAGAGCCAAGCAATTTCAAAGTTTATTTTGTTATTCTGAAGCCTCTTATCCTGTTCTGGCAGAGACCTGAACCAAAAAAATCAACAATAGGGGTGCAGCTGGTGGAGACATCTCTAGAGGCTCATATTGCTCAACCTGTCAATTTTGTGCATGAGCCTTGAATCTGTAAATAAATAAAACCAAATGCGGGGCTTTACTGTAACCACATTTTACTGCATCTGTAGCACAGATTGGCCTTCAATCCAGAGCGGGTCCCCCAGCCGGTTCATCTGGCACAGCAGTGACAGTTTTCTGTGGTTGGCATGCAACAAAAGCCAAGGCCATCAGCCGGTCCCTCCCTCGCGTGTGTCCCCACTGCGGCTGTGGACAGCCAAAATACCTACCCGTCATCTGGGTGTGGGGCACAATTCAACCAAACTGCGAAGAGCACAGAGCGACGTGCAGCACGGTGACAAGCCAGCTTGTCTTTTTCTTTCCTGAAGATGATTTTTCCAGGTGAACATCAATGTTACTCTGAGACAGTCTCGCTCAGAGCGACCAGGAGCATCATGCCTTTGTGTAAGGCAATGGCTGGGATCACTGCAGGAGGTCACCTTGTGCCGTGCTTGTCAGAGCCCTTTCCTATGCAACCTCATATCTCAGTGTAGGTTTCTGACCACTGTCTCACAACTTTTTCATCGTTGTTCGATGGCAGCTTCGTGCAGGCTCAGATATTGGCAAAGACCAGACTCACCTCTTTTGTTTGTTACTTTTTCAAGCAATGGCTTCCCATGGATTTCCTGCCTGTTCTGAGGGAAGTCCAGGCCCTACTAAGTCAAAACACTCAAGGACTTTTATGTGGGTAGGATTTCACCACCTTCAGGTTGCAAGTGGAGATGCTTAACCTTTGTCCTGAGCATTTTTGTTCTGAGAATGAGCCTTTCCTGTCCGGATTAAAACATTCAGTCGTGATGCCTACCTGTCTGATATAAGTGTTGTATGTTCATTTTCTTAATGCTAACCTATCCTCTTCTCGCTTCTGGAGCAAGTTCTCCTCATGGCACCCAGACCAGAAGTTAATAAGTGGAAAGAAAATGAAACAAAAGCCTGAGTTTTGTTGCCGTATTCATGTTTTAGTCTTGCAATTCACTGCACGCTGGTAGGGCAGCACACCCACGAGGAGCCAGACTCCTTGCAAGTGCCCCTCTCATGTGGGACAGCAAGCAGTGTGTAAGTGTGTGGAGAGTCAGGGACCTTAGCTACCTTTTCCATCTTCTTTCCCTCACCAGTCCTTCTTCTCAGGAACAGGTAATTATATAAGGCAAAGACTGGTAGCCCATTAAAGACGACATCTCTGATGTTTCTTTTTTGAGATCATTAAACCAAATTGATGGACTGGTTGCTGTGCAAAAAGCATGTGGAACTTACAGTTGAGTTTTTTGTGTTCTTCATGCTACATACCAAACCCTGACCATTGCAGTATCTGTACATACTGGATAATACTGTTCAAATACATACCTCCTCTACTAAGCAAATATATTTTTCCTCAGAGAGCACTCTTTTTAGAGGAGTGAGGGAGGAAAAGAAGGATGAAGCTGCATTGGTTGAGTGGGGTTTTTTGTGTGTTTTTAAACTCCTGTCAACTTAGAAGTTTTTGAGATCCTTCAAGTGGATAGATCCTTCTGGAGACATAAATATACAAATAAAGAATAGAATAGTTAGGGTTAGAAGGGACCTTTAAAGGTCATATGGTCCTATCTCAACTAGTAAGAAAAATCCACGTGAAACAAAGAGTAGGGTCCTTTCGCTTCACGCTAGTTTACAAGTCAGCAACCCAGTGCCATCATCTGTTCTGCCCTTCTGTGGTTTTTGACCAAGATGGTAAAGTCGGTGGATGTAACAGCTGCCTGTTACTCACATATGGTAAGTGTAAAGAGACCATTAATTGGGTAGATGTCAACAGGAAACTGAAGTTATAGCAGTGCTACCCAAACCACAGCACAGGACAGGACTGTAGGAGGAGCACAGCACTGACCAAGGAGGTTTTACATGGAGCACCATAAAGCAAAGGCATTGATTGCCTTGGATTTGTGCTTGATTGCGTGTCAGAGGCAGCAGTAGGCTAGAAAAGTGGGGCGAGAGCACCAGGAGGGTTACAAGCACAGCCACAGAAGCACTGGTAATTGCCAAGGAATTAGGGAGAGAGGCTTTGGGGTAGAAGGGAAGTGAGGAGAGATTTGAAGCTGAGAGGAAAGAAGTTGCTTAATGTCTTTCACTCCCTTCTGAGGTTTGGAAAACAAAGCTTTGCACATTCTCTGTAAATAAACAATAGTGCTTTAGAGATAGTACTCCTGGCTCTGTCGTACAATGTTTCTTCTAAGGGAAAACAGCTCACAAGGCAGCACTGCTGACCATGAAGATCAGAAAGGGGAACAGTACTTTGCCTTTTTGAAGAAGCATTAAATAGTATTTTTGTTTCATAATACCTGAGACATGTTAAAACTTTTTCCTTCCCAAATGTCTAAAAGAAATTAATGTTATTCTGAAAAGCCATCACCAATGTCTGGCATTGCTTCCTCTAGACATCAAATGTGTCCTATCTCCCTTGTCCCTGAACTCTTTCTCAACTGAACCTGGCAGTTCTGGGATTGTCTTCACTGCAAGTTTTTCAAAATGCCATTGGGATGGCCAAGATCTAACTAGTACTGAGCACCACAGCAGGATCCTTTCCCATGGCTTGCATGATAAGCTGTGTAGCTTTGTAATTCCTGGAGCACTTCCATGAACTGAGCCAGAACAAAATCAGAAAGGAAAAGAAAATGCTCCTGGCTTAGGGATGATAAAAGGTCTCGTGTGGTGTAGGTGAACATATCCAATCCCTGGACTGGGACTGATTCTGCAATGATGATCTGCTGGATCCTGCAGTCCAGTTTGGACAGCTTGACTTGACTTGCTGAAATCCAGATAGAAATACTGTGTCAGTGACAAATTAAGAAGTTGTAACTCTCTTCAGCATTTCCTGGAACCTCACAGACATGCTCAGTGGCACAATGAAATCTAGCCTGACTTCTACCTTAACTAAAGGCAGCTGTAGTGAAACTTGTGATGTTAATGGACTGACTGGGAGACTGGAGCTCTGAAACCCTAATGCATGCAGGTTGGAGCACTCCCCCCTCTGAATTACCCCCATAATGGCAGCAGCTCTCTGAAGGTCACTGTTTAGCCAGAAATAGTGGTGCTGTGTGTACATTCTGGCTTGACATTGCTGGGGCAGTTAATTTTTACCAAGCTCTATTTCTTCTATTGTTACCCCCATGCATGTGTGTTTGGCTTCCAGCTAGCGGTGTGCATAGCTGCTTCCCTGGGAGGGATAACGACATACAATGGCTAAGCCCACGTAGAGTGGCAGCATCCTGGGCACTGGTGAGTCTGCTGGTCCAGTTAACTAGGACATGTTTGCCCCACACAGTGCCCATGTTACATGACTTGATCAAAATGACTTCTCTTTTTAGCATCTTATTTTGATTACATCATTTTTATTGAGTCCTGAGGGAATTAAAGTAAAACTGCCTCATGGTCTTTTTGTTTCTCCGAAGCAATTTATCAAATGTAATCCCAGGAGAGATGGAGAAGGCATGATGATAAAGGCAGCATCTGTTGCATTCCCTCTGAAGAGTGCTTAGGCTGCATCTTTTCCTTAGAAAAATCAAGTTAATTGGTTTTGTTGCTATTTGGATGTTTCTTATTTACTACTGGTCCACACAGACCAACCTGTTCCTCTCAGTATTCAGAGCTCCACCTTGCTGTCCTCAGACACAAATAGGCTGTTGCTCCTGTTACCTCTCCTATAAGCTGTGTACCCTTGAGAGAAACCTGGCTGCTACTCTTCTCTGTTCAGTCCTCAACAAAACTTTTGCTGAGTTCAGTTTACAGCACTTGTCTCTTCCTTCTGTCTGCTTTGCAGAAGGGATTTTGGGAAAGATTTAACCCCCTGACAATATTAGGCATCTTATTTAAACAGGCAATGTGGCCAGCTCGTCTCTGTGCATAACCATTGTCATCAGGGGAGAGCACGATTCTCCCAGGGACCATTCAAAATGAGGACTTACTTGTGTCCCCCCAGTCTAAAGTCTAACGAGTGTTGGTTTCCCTTTACATCTTCTTACAAACACAGTGAATGGACTGAACTGCCTGACAGAGTTGGTCATTTCATACTTGGCCTACAAAGGGAGTTCCACCTCACTACAACCAAGACCGGCTTTGGATTGCTTGAATATCAAATGGAGTCCACAGGGCCTGGGCCAGGTTCTGGTTTTGCTTAGTGAGGGGGGCCTAAGGTGGCAGCTTCTGTAGGAAACTGCTAGAAGTCGCTCCCCTTTGTTCAGTGGACTCGACCGGGCCTAGGGCAGACCCACTGCTGGACAGGGCCGAGCCGATTGGTAGCAGAATGTTCCATGATAATGCCTCTCTGATAATGTAATTAAGAAAGGGAAAACAAAAAAAAAAAAAAAAAAAAAAGAGAGAGAAGATGTGAAGCAGCTGAGTGGGGGCAGAGAGGGGGAGGCGCGGGCCTTGTGGGCCTTGTGGGCCTTGCAGGCCTCACCCTCTGGCCTCCCACCGGGCAGCCGACTGGGCCCAAGTTGGCCCAGCCCAGCTGCAAGAAGTGGAGAGGAGATGAGAAGTGAATGAGATATAAAGAAGATCCTGAGAGGCATCTGCCAGCCTGTTGTGAAGAATTTTTCTTGTGGGGAATGGCTGCAGATACCAAGGTTAGTGAAGAAGGAGGGGTAGCAGTAATGCGGCTCCTGGCCAAGATTCCCCTGCGCCCCTGGCAACCATGGTGGAGCAGGTTGTCCCCCTGCAGCCCATGGAGGTCCACGGAGGAGCAGAGATCCCCCTGCAGCCCAGGGAGGACCCCACACCGGAGCAGGTGGAGGCCTGAAGGAGGCTGTGGCCTGTGGAGGGCTTGTGCTGGGGCAGCTGTTCTGGAGGGACTGCACCCCGTGGAAGAGATGACCCACGCCGGAGCAGTTTCACGAAGGACTGTGGCCCGTAGGACGGACCCCACGAAGGAGCAGGGGAGGAATGCAAGGAGTTCTTCCGACGACGACAAAGCAGCATCATGAAACAACGCGTGATGAACTGACCGCGACCCCCATTCCCTCTTCCTCCCTGTGCCGCTCGCAGGGGGGAAGGTAGTAGAGATAATGTTAAGCTCGGGAAGAGGGAGGCATGGGGGGGGAGGTTATCTTGTTCCCTGTCTCATTCTCTTGCTGTTTTTAGTAATAAATGTATAGTTTTCCCCAAGTTGAGTCTGTTTTGCCCCCCCTCGACCCGTTTTTCTTATATTATCTCTCCCTATTCTCTCGGAGGGTGGGGGGAGTGAGAGAGAGACTACATAGTCTGGTCCCGATCAGGGCTGAACTACGACAGTGCCTAAAGGCATTGGAAACTTTTGTGTTTTACTGAAACTAGGCCCTTGGCTCTTGGATACAGTGTTAGGGGAATACGAGGCTTGCTTAGATATGAGGCCACTTCCCGCTGTGGTTGTGGCAGTGAAAGAGGTGACTTTGCACAGATGGATCACCATTTCTGCTCCTGAGGGTTTCCCTTCCAAAGCTGGAGTACCATTAGTGCGTTAATTTTCAGTCTTAATTAAGCCATCCTATTTTGCCTGGAGTAAAGTGAGGAGGAATTTTTCACCTGAATGGCTGCATGCATGTGACAGCAGAAATAAGCAGCTAGGACTAGGGACCTGGTCCATGGCATGACCTGAAGTGAGAGTGAACGTGTGTCATAGCCATTTTGTTTTCAGAAAACGATCCACGGAAGCCAGCATACTCACTGGCAGGGCCTCTTTACCATCAAATAAACATATTATTAAGGAAAGGAACATAAATTCTCAGAGGGGTGCTTCTCTGTGCTTGCTTCTTAGTCACCAACCTGTCTATCTAAGCCAAACCAGTCCTTCCTCAGGCAAACCACACACCGGTGATAGCCATGAGAGCACTTCTTCCAAGCAACATAGTGAGAGCAATCATCAGATTTGGGAAGACCCAGGTTGAACTTTCTCTTCTGCCAAATCCAGAGCAGGGATTGGAAACCAGCCCACTGCCCTCCTGAGACACCAGTCAGAGTCAGGAACTCTTCAGAGGCAGTAGGAATCTGCCCTCTTCCATTTGTATGAAACAATTCACTGAGCTACAGCACCAGTGGTGGGTCGACAGTTGGGTTTCAGGTTCTGCTGTGAGCACTGGATGTCTTTCAAAGGTCAAATAGTTGGTGGTCTCCCTTCAGCACTGAAGAGATGTGGATGTATGAGGCACACAGCTGGACACTTAAGTAATAGGTGTCTATTCCCCGTGGAAAATGCTACATTAAAACAATAGCATTGTTTTTAAAAGATGTCATAACTTGAAGTCTCTTCCATGATGTTACTAATTTGTGCTTTTAATTCCTGGCTAATAACTCTTTTCCAAACGTAGATGGCAGCAGTACAGTACTCCTTTTTTTATGAAGATTAACATCTGTGAAAACTGCCTTTGAGATAGGCCATGGGTATGTGATTAGTTTGTTGTTTACTGGGCACAGTTTTAAAGAACTACACTGAATAAATGAAGCATTACTTTCCTTTTTTTTTTTTTTTACATTTCTGATCTTTCTGTGTGATTACAACTTGATCAGTGTTGAAGTCAGCACTTTAATTTTTCTTCTTTTCAGAGTAAAGGGCTTTTTCATTAGGATTCCCACAGTTAACTGTGGGAAGATATCTGCCCCCCTAGAAAAGTCGTGTGAGAGCAGTCCTTCCTGTAGAGAGTAGCCCAATTATGTTTGATTATTCATCACTCATATGGACTTGCAATGGAGGTTGTTTTCAGGCTTTATCTACTTAATATTTCATATTAGAACCCCAAACCATGACCTGATCTGAACTTACTGGGGCCGAGCAATAGCAGAGAGATGTAAGCAGCAAAAATGCATTTCTCCATTGTTCCAACTGATAGTAATCACCCGCACAACTCCTGCTTCTGTGAGCAGGTAACGAGGCAAGGAAAATGGGTGCCTCCACCTGCCAAGAGGAGTCATGGAGTTAGAGCCCTTGATTTGTGCTGATTAGAGAGCACTGTGAGCAACGTAGGCAATTTACCCTGAGACACGTATGGGGGAGGTTGCTGCTTTGAGGTCAGCACTGCCTAAAAGGAGTTTCAAGGAATCTCAAAACGTCTAAGCAGAGATCAGCCAATGTGAATAATATTGTCCTGGATATTGGAAGAATCCCTGCTAAGGATACTATTTTTGGTAATAACAGCAAAGAGGAGAAAAAATAAAACACAAGTCTAAAACACGTTTCAAGAATGCTATCTTCCAGTTCCTAATTTTATTAAAAAGAAGGCATTTTTGTTTAAACAATGAAGACCTTTGTATTGAGAAGTGATTAGGTGTAGTGCAATCAGCTAGGCTGTTGTCCATGTGAATACTTCATACTGAGATTTCATCCAAACATTTAATTTTGTGTTTCACTTCATATAATTTTTGATGGTTTTCATTTGGTGAATGCAAGTGTCAAAACCTGGGGTCAGATATTCAGGGGGAAATGGTGCTGCAAGGACAAGTTTGGCTTGGTCGAGGCAAATGCCGTGGCAAATATTGATCTAACTGCATCCAGTCAGAGCTCTGTTGACTGGAGAGGGGAACCAAAATGCCAAGCTCTGCAACAGCCATCCATACCGTTGACTTTGGCAGCTGGTTGAGAAGGATCATTTCTTCACTGTCTGAACTGCCAGCAACAAGCAGTAAGCAAGGTTTAAGGTAAAACCATCAGCCTCCCTTGCACTTATCAGAATTATTTTAACTAGAAAGCTTTTCTGCACTAAAGCAGAGTTTGTTCCCCGAAGCAAAGATGTTTCCCAAGGGTGGAATGTGCAACACCAGTGGCTGTTGACTGAAGTTGCCATTAAAGATCTTGAGCCTTGGGGTTTTGAAATGAGAACTAAACTTGTTATCAGCAGTCCCTTGAGGTCTCATTTCCATGCCAGTGAATAGCCTGGTTTTGTGTTCAGTAGCTCATTTTGCTGCATTTTCAAGTTTCACCTATTTTATTTTATCTTGGAGTTATTCATTTTATGAAAAAGCTTATTTTTCTTCTATTTTTTTTTTCCTTTCTTAGGGGGTTGTTTATCACCATCCATGACAAAGGCCATATTGCAACAATGCTCAACTCTTGGCCTGAAGAAAATATTAAGGTATGTGGCATGTCATCTGTGGAGTGGGAAATTACAGGGAGTTGGGTGGAAAACGGGATATTGAATGGAACTGCTTGGCATTATCTGCAGAATTGCCTATTTGAAAGGGCAAGCTAAGAAATATTCCCTTCCTCAGAGAGTTTCCAGGCTAGTGGTTGGACTTCAGAGACTCTGTCATGTGTGTATGCGGTCAAGAACATCTTTATCAAAGCCAGCAGGACTTTGAGCAATAAAAAGAGCATGCACAACAATAAATTTGTACAGAAGAGGGGACCTAGTGAAGAAGTAGGGGGGGTGTGTTGAAGAGTTCTGTGGCTAACTCACAACTTGTTAGATGTACCAAAGCTCTTTAAGATCTCTGTGTAACCGACTTGCTTGTAGGATTCCTTCCCAAATCCAATGAGTCATGCAGCATCCAGAACACTGACAACTCTGCAAATAATGTTTGATATCCAGCAGCTGAAAGTATTACTGACACTCCACCCAAAAAGTGATCTTGTGAAGTGTTTTTCACTAGAGCTCGAGGCTGGACAAGTCCCTGGCATGAAATAAAGTCAACATTTAAGACAGGTCTTGCCTTTGCTTCCATCAGGCTGAAAGCACATGTGCCTGGGAATTTCCCTGGCTATTGACAGAGCTTCGGTCCCCTATCAGTCAGCTGTTTCTTCCAGGAACAAAGGTTTGGCAGCCGAGAAAATCTTGCAAGCATTTTCCATTTCTAAGGGAAAAAAAAAGAAATTGATTTAACATGTTTCCAGAAAAAGTAATCATATTCCTATAACCTTGTCCTTGGAAACATGGAGAACAGATGCAAACTAGGTATTTTGTCCTTGCTCTGTCCAAAGATCTCAGTATTTCCATTTGTTTCTCACTCAGGACTATGGGCAGAACTCGTTATGGCTAATAGATATGTTTTTGCAGATGGGGAAACTGGCACAGAAAGATTAGAGACTGTTGTTGAAACAGCCCCCTCTGGCACCCAAAACAGACCATAGGAAGGGCAGTGGTCCATGGAAGAGATCCAGACTATCTGCTTTCCAGGTTTGCCAGACTACAAAGGCAGCTAATTTTATCAGTATCGCTGGTTTGGACCCCAGGGTTCCCTGTGTGTTTGTACACAGACTTCTCCATGCCTGAACTGGCAGGCACTGGAACAGGTGAGATTTTGAGACAGGTAGGGAGGCACCTGGACTGCACCTAAGTCCCTGGAGGGACCCAGTTTTTTGAAAAGGCTGAACACCAACACCAGTAAGTCCCATTAAAGATGGTGAAGAAATACCTGGAGCTGCTGCCCTACCTTTTGCTTTGTGGCTCCTTAGACCTTCGTGGCAACAGCATTTACTGTGGAAATGGGGAATTTGGGTTGTAGGCCTGGATCCTCTGCCTGGAAGGGCTGGAAGGGTGCTTTGCTTAGCTTAGCAGAGCCTCAGCCAAGCTCTGATGTGCCTCACCTCCAGTGCTCCCGTTGAAGCTGGGCTGTTCTGAAAGGATCGGAGTGCCAGAAGCAGGAAAAGAAAAAGAAGCCATTTATGAGCATACTCATGTGGTTTTTTGGGTTATTTGTTTCTCTCCCGGGGTGGCTAATGAATCCTGCTGTGAAGAAACATTGGATAAAATGCCGATAGCCCTCATCAGTGCCTCCCTTTGTTAATTTTCTCTCTGGTTTCTTAATCTTCTACTCTTTTCTGCATGATGGCTGAACTAGAGCGGGGCCAATGCAGAGAAGCATACAGGATAGTGTTGTGGTAGAGTGTCCTCCTGGCAGCTATGAGTTCAAACCACGTCAAAGTGAGGAAGATCTAGAAACCTCATCTCCTATTCCTAGACAAACGTGCTGCCCTGCAGGCTGCTGCACTGGCCTTCCATCCTTCCTTCCCTCCCTCCCTCCTTCCTTCCATAGGATGCTCACCGTAGAAGTGCACTCAGCATCTTGAGTCCCTGTCGGGATTGCTCCTGTACAGGACCGTTCAAAGTCACGGTGCACTCAAGGCAGAGTATCAGCTCATCCTGTAAAGACTGACCTTGTGCAATCAGTACAGAGAAGTGGGAACGCCAACAGCGGCGCTTGCCTCTCTGCATTGCCTTGGTGGCTTGGAGATCAGCGTCGTGCTCTGGATCACTCTGCGGGGCAGATGCCTCCTACTTGGGCGTTGCAAAACTGGGCCAGCTACATACAGCCTACGGTCCAGAGTCATCTCAGCCAACATCAGCTGCCTGAAGACTCAGTGCCTAATCTCAGCTTGTGGGTACTTCTGCACTGACCAACAGACAGGGAGATGAGCGTCTTCAAAGAGAAGTACCCCTTTCATCCCTTCCCAAAACAGCTGCTGGGGAGAGATGCACTCTGGAGGTTTCTGTCTCTTCCCTTCAGCTACCAAAGAAGTTTAGAAGCCAGTTAGACGATTGGCTTCAACTGCACACCTAACCTGTAGCCAAAGACTTGACCAGAGTCATCAAGAAAAATTGTAGCACAGCTGGAAGCAGAAAACAGGTTCCTAGTTGTTAAACCAGTGGCTCAGTTAGAAGGGTCTGTCCTGTTCAGCCGGTGACTAGTGTCCTGTTTGTTCAGTTTTGATCACATGAATGTGAGTGATTAAAAACATTACTTTCATACGCTTCTATATCAGGTACCCATTGAAACTTTCTACTTCTTTTTTTCCATTGCTTTTTACATCCAAAGAGCCTCACACAAATGTGAATCCAGTTTCCCTTCTGTGATACCGACAGCAATTAATGTCTCCTGTGCTGTATTTTCTGTTGTCCTGTATTTTTCACTGTTGCCTTGAGGAGCTTTGGTACCTGTACAATGCAGCACATCTAAGACTGAAGATATTTTCTGTCTCTGATGGGTATATTTAACTGCTATCAAGAAGTTCATAGGGCTGCCTGAGAACACTTATTTGCTTTGATGAAAAGGGATCTATACTCCACAGAAATATTTTGGTTCATTAGGACTTCATTGTTTTTAAGAAAAATATTCTCTACATAGTTAGGATTTTGACTCCTTTTCATATAATTTGCTTCGGTTTCAGGATAAACCTCTAGCAGTGCACGTGCTTCCTGCTTTCCTTATTCCCATTACTGCCTTCCAGTCCCAATTGCATCCTCTGGGTGCGGTAAAGAAGTGAGTGCACGCCCAGAAACAGATGGAGCCCACCCAAAAAGAGACTTTCCTATCCCTAACACGTCGCATTGACTCAGAAGGAAAAACAGATAGGGAAATGTTTGAAAACGGAGATGAATAAGTATATCACTGCCACAATTATGAATTTCCCATGGCAGGGTTTGTTGGACCTCTAGCCTGAGGATAGGTGTATAGTCCTTTTAGTTTTAATTGATTTTTTCATTGAAGGTTAACTTTTAGGATTTCTAACTCCTGGTGACAAGAAACTGGCCACAGCACAAAACCAAATATTCTACATGTAGCAGGACTATTTCAAAATAGTCTCTACTCTATATATGGTTGTCACTATTACTATGTGCATTACAACCCTGGAATGTGTTATGCCAGAAGTTTTTTTTTTTTTGCTGGAGAGCAAAACAGATATAAAAAATAGATGTAAAAAGCAGAGTAGATACTCTGTATCTGTAGTTTCCTCTTCGGCTTATTCCCAAACTGTGTCGTGTCATGTAATTCTGTTCTGCCATTACAAACAGTGGTTTAGGTCGAGGGAGAAAATAGCCTTGGGATGTGTGTATAGTTTATGTTGAATAAGAAAGGACAATGAAATGGATAAGTATGATTCTTCCTGAAATAGAGAAGTGGAGCAAGATGTTTATTCCACTCCTAAACAATGAAATGCTTCTCCAACACAACAATAAACCAATGCATCTTTATTATCCCCTATAGGGAAGCACATCTATTGAGATAGCTTCTAATCTCCCATTCCCTTATTTCTCACTAAAGCAGACACATGTGTATGTCCTCTGTCCTAAGTTTAGCCTTGACTTTGCAGATCAGCAAGTAAAAAACTTCTCCGCAGTCTTCTCCTTTGAAATCCAAGCTAGATTGTGCGCTTGAGTCCCCCGCCGTCTGATCAACCATTTGATGCGAGCGCTCTGTTCTCTGAAGTGCTGGGACAGCGCTGAACGTTGAAGTTTATTATTGTATTTACAGCTTGTTTCCCACAGTGGGACTGGACTATACTATCTTCCTGTTCTTACTGGATTTCAGAACTGCCCCAAAGAGTGCCTGACCCTGGGGACAAAACCGCCAAATAGAGTAGTTAACCTAAAAATTGTGAGGCTTAGTCAGATCTGCTTGGTCATTTACCTCCTAAGGGCTCGAGGTGCAGTGTGAGTTGAACAGCTCAACTTCAGGCTTCTAATTTGGATAACATTAAGGAGGCTTTTGTTTCCCTTCTTGTCACAAAGACATGATACCATGACAAGAAAAGCATGATATTATGGATCAGAGATTTTGGTGAGCACATTACAGAACTGCTGAAATGCAAAAGGCCAATTGCAAGGGAATTGAGGCGTTGGCAAGCAGAGCTGCTGTTCTCCCACACTGCGAGCAGCTACCCATCAGTCACATTACCTCTACCTCCAAAAATTAGCATCCCTCTGTCACTAACAGCTAATTAATATGGTGTCATGTAGAAGGAGCAAATATCCATTGCAAAATGGCATTGGTGTGAAGACAGTGGAGCTGGTTTTGCTTCTAGAGCTTCGGCAGCACCATACAACAGTCTCTTTTGATCCTCCCAGGCTATCGTGGTGACAGATGGAGAGAGGATTCTCGGTTTAGGAGATCTGGGAAGTTATGGCATGGGTATCCCAGTGGGGAAGCTTGCCTTGTACACAGCTTGTGGTGGAGTTCAACCACAACAGTGTCTCCCTGTCCTGCTGGATGTTGGCACAGACAATGAGGTAAGACAGTTTTTCATAAATCTGGCGGGGGGAGAAAGAATTGAGCTGAAGCCAGTTCCCTAAACGTGGAGGCAAAGCCAGAGACATCCAAGATGAGATGATGGCTAGACCAGCACTGCAGGGAAGTGGCCAGGTTTCATTCCTGTTTGACACTCAAGAAGCTTTTGCTCTTACGGGAAACTGAAATAAACACTAAATAGCTTCATGGTCCCCTGGTGAGAAGACTCAGAGCGTTGCCAGCTGGAGCTGAAGGATCAGCTCCACCTTTCAGCATGGCAAGGTGAGTTGAAAGATTTTGTACAGGAAGTCCCAGATTTATTCTTCCTCTGGTAATTGTTAGAAAACAGACAGATACTCATGTCTGCGTAGAGGTGACTGTATTCCAGAAAATGGAGAATCCCTGGTGGGTGGTTTGTGAATGATTAATTTCAGTGTTTTGTCAGATTGCACACTTTACTGCACATGATAACCAGACAAGAGGACTCCCATCTGTTTGCAGATTTTTGCCTTATGACTCTGTCTCAGAAAGGCCGAAGTGCAACATTTTAGCAATGCCAGAATGGACATCTGTGAGGATATCTTTTTTAAAATGAACATCCTATAGTTATTTGTGATGGCCTGGGTTTGTCCGTTTTTGTAAAATGTACTTGTGCCTCACTTGACCCCAAGTAAACTAAACACATGTTTCTTGAGAGAAATAACAAATCTGGAGTATAAGAGCTTTGAGTTTGTGTATGAAGACAAATGAGTGCCAACATTTTCAGACATGCCTATGCTCACTGAAAAGCTAGATTTTCTGCATCTCTTTTACTCCAGCCCCAAGTGTTTCGCACTAGACACTTGAACAGAATGAAAAAAAAAAGCTAAATCAGTGGTCATAGATGATATCTGGGATGAGATTCCTAATTACCTCTTTGGTCTCTGGTGCCAGGATTATTTTATCCCTTTAGCACAGAGGCCTGTCATGGACTAGTGGAATATAGGGTGTGCTCATCTCAACCTGATCCCATGGTCTTTCCTGAAAATTGGGAACTCTGTGTTTGGACCCCCTGAGGCTAAAGGGGGAATTAAGTCTCAATCTTTCACTTCTTGGAGTTTCCAGTCAACAGAGCATTGTACTTGACTTTAGCTCCTTCATCTCTTCCTCACCCTCCATGCTGGTTTGCACACCATCAAGTGCTGGCATGCTCTGAGTCCTCCAGCTGTAGTTTCCCTCCAGAGGGATCTGGGGGTAAATGCTTCCCTTCCCATGGGAAGCTTCTGACCATGCGTGACCATCTGTTTCTCTCTCAGCATCCAGGGAACACTAAAATCCAAAGTGGCACCAATGATTTTTAGGCATCTCCGAGGGTCAGATGGTATCAGAAAAAGGGACTCCCAGAGTCAGTCTTGGGCACTTTTGTTTAATCCAAGATCAAGTTTAACTTCTGTGTCCAGGAACTGCTCTGTGGAGGCAATTTCCACATCTGGGATTAAGATCTCGAAGTCGCTGGTTTCCAGCAATATGAACAATATCTTTCCTCACAATATAAATATTTTGTTTATTTATTTAATGACTTTTTCTTGTGCATAAACCCAGCTTAACTGGAGCCTAAGCATGTCCTAGGAGCATCCTAGGACATGAGTGAAAAAAAATAGCATTCAGCCTATTCATCCTCTTCATCTCTGACTATTAATATTTGGTGAGCGTAGGGTGACTGTGTGGCTAACACAGGAACCTCAGGTAGAATGGAATAAATATAGCAGTTGTATCATATTTTTAGCATCAGTTCCCAGCTTGTCTTTCTGCTAGTTCACAATACTTTGTATACTCTCAGCAAATTGGTCTTTTTTCAGAGCTTGGCATTTCTCAGCTTGCCTGTGAGAGAATTTTATACTCCATGAACCAGCCCCAGAGCACCAGGCACTATCGGAGCAATCAGTGAAGTAATGCAAATGGGTCTGCTTTCTGTTTCATGGGCCTGAAGAGTTAATGTATCAGAGGAAAACCTCTTTCTTCTTTCCTTCTAAGGGAAAACAGCTGTGACTGTACAAACAGATCTAATTTTAGCATACCTGCCAATATTTAGGGGCCCATATGGCTGCAGGACAATAGGTTTGTGATGGCTCGTCCCCTTCTCATGTGGATGATTCAGTTCCTGAAATTGGAAGGGAAGTAGAGTTGCTTTGCAGTGACTCACGGAGCTGTTGGCCCACCTGTCTCCTGCCACTGTTTGTCTTGTGGTTTCCCCAAAATATGTGCTGTTTCCATGCTGACTTGATCCTTTTAGGTGGTTTAGGGGTCCTGACTTAACACCTGCTAGATTGGTTGGAGAAATGGCCAAAAAATAAATTTATCTGTTGTATGAAAATACCTTGCCTTGACACCTGCAGATAGCTGGAGGTGAGTGCAGGTAGGTGCAGGGCTTGGGAACATTTTGGCATCTCATCACGGGTTCTGGTTAGCTCAGGGCTGGCACCTAGAGGCCTATATGACACATCTCATTTCAGGTTACTTTGGGTGATCTTCATTGCTCAAACCACTGTTTACGAGCAACAGCTTTCCTGGTAACCTAAGTGCAAAATTAAGAACTGATTGAACAGTAAGCACTCCTCAAACAAGGTCTGTTTTATTCACTAAGAGTGAGGCACCTTGGCAGAGTTGTGCTGGGGATGCAGAGCTCCGTTTCCTATGGCAGACAAGAAGCATTACATCCCTCCAACTTCATTTACACACAAAGATAGTCTATAGCTGCTTATGGAAACACTTTCTTGTCAGGAAGAGCTGTGTGAGCTGGCCTTCACTGCAGAGTAAGTAAAATCCGTATGACCACAACAGACGAGCTTTTTGGGTAGGCTGGGACATAAAACTCTGTCCACGCGTGGAAGAGAAGATGTCAACAGAATTGCTTTGTGTCCTAGGCTCTCCTGAGTGATCCCCTCTATATTGGACTGAAACACAAGAGGGTCCGTGGGAAAGAGTACGACGAACTGATTGATGAGTTTATGCAGGCAGTTACCGACAAGTAAGTGGGATTATATACATGGCTCCTCTGGGCTGCTTCCATCTTAGAACAAACGTTGCAACTCGTGAAATAAACATTAGTATAATTGATCGTCCGAGCGAAGAAAGGTCATTTAAATGCAAGTCTCCTGGGTGGTCGACAAATGACTCTTTGTGCTTGAGCGCTCTGTGTCAAAAATATTTGTCTTCAGAGAACTGAAATGGGACTGACTATTTATAACCATTTCCTGTCCGTATAGGCCAGAAGTGTCAAACCTATGCCCTGTGGGCTGTATCTGGCCTCCATCATGCATTTATGAGCCTCATTCAGCATAGGCAGAATCTAAACTTTGGTTTGTTTACATTTTGTAAAGGAAGTTTCTAGCTTTCACCGTTCTGAAGGAAATCATCTAACTGGAAACGGCATGTTACACCACACAGTGATGTCTGTGTGAGCCTGCTTTGTTAAAAACAGGAACTTCCCTGCTGGCATTTAAGTCTGTGGAGTGAGAAAACCAGGATTATTTTCAATGTTGTATTTTCAATGGTGGGACAGATCGAGTGCGTATTTGCGTATTTCCATTCTTACTTACCCAGCTGGCATAGAGGGGCTCTGATGTACCAGGGAGTTTGATATGGGAAGAGCAGAACCACCACCTCAGCGCTGTATGGGCACCTCTTGCACTGCATTGAGTTCCTCTTTCTGGAAAAAAAAAAAAACAAAAAACAACCCATATTTAAATTTCCATGACAATTTGGAGAGGTTACCATAAGAAGGAAAGTCAAAACAACTGTTAAAGAAAAAAAAATAATAATATTTGGAAAGCTCCAAGCTCCTAACCATCCTTTTCTGCCTTTCCCAAAGCAGCAGATGATATGG
Organism: Tetrax tetrax; assembly: GCA_009806455.1. Taxonomy (NCBI): domain Eukaryota; kingdom Metazoa; phylum Chordata; class Aves; order Otidiformes; family Otididae; genus Tetrax; species Tetrax tetrax. The sequence continues at coordinate 252,938 of WHYT01016693.1, forward strand.
ATAAGGAGTGGCAGGGCGCTGCAGTCTGTGCCTGATTAACAGGCTGCTGTCTGTATGCTGTAGGGTTTTTTCTTCACAGGTGAAGGAGTTACGTTTGATCTTCCCTCCTTCTTTGTCTCCAGCTGGCTCTGTGTGTGTGTGTGCGCTTTCCTGCCTGAATGGTACATGTGTCCTCAGCTCTCAGTCCATCCCGTCTCCCTTGAGGTGGGAGGCATCATGTCCAATGTCTAATGACAACACCTACCTGCTGTCAGCCAGCGTTGCAGCCCCTATATCTGCAAATCTGAGCACAATAACACTGCCCTGCCTCCTGGATTAAAAATACCTAAGGACGACTAGTCGAAGATGTCCCTGCTCCTTGCAGGGAGGTTGGAATAGATGACCTTTGAAGGTCCTTTCCAACCCAAACCATTCTATGATTCTATGACTGCAGAGGAGAGAATTTTGTGTTTGTGCTCTGGTTTGTCCTCCTTTATATTTGAAAAAAAAGCTTGACTGAAATGTCAGTTCATTGCAGTGTAGTTTTATGTTAGAAACTTGTGGGTTGTCTAGAGGAAATAAATTCTTGGGAGCTAGAAAACTGGTAAAACACAGCTAGGAAATCACAAGAGGCTCTACAAGTAGAAAAGATTTAAGAGCTGTCAGGGTTGATTTTTTTTTTATTATTTGTTTTGATTGTAGTTGGTAATTAATCCTTCAAGGAAACTGTCCCACTTCCTTCTGGCCAGGACACCACAGGGGTATTGCAGCGTTGGTGTTGATGATAGAGTGGGAACAATAGTATGAGAACCCAGATGATGGTCTCAGCCATCACAAATTTGGCTTTGAGATTTATGCTTGTGGTGTTAAATGCCAAGCTCATGGCACCCACTACTCCTGCAATGTCAGTGACGGGGCCAGAAAGACAATTTGCCTTTTCTATGCTTGCTGCTGGCAAGGATTGGCTGTTATTTTCCTATGTTTAGTTTACATGAGCTGATCTCTGCATTGAAGGGAGAAGACACTCAGCCATGAAACAATGAACTCTTATCTTCTGAGGAGGTGATGTCATGACTAATGCTTCATTCCAGTTGGAATCAAGTTCCTGGGGCCCCTGTCCCAGCTATTTTCTCTTAGCCAGGATGAATTGCTTGAACATGGTAAGCTGCAAAGAAGTTCTCTGCAAAGTGGGGTTTTGAAATTCCACTTTGCACTTCTCCATTCACATCTGTAAGGTATTTGGAGCTCATTAAGGGAAAGGAGCTATTACTGTATATTATCATGCTGACCACCAGCATACTTTAAAAAGTTGTTGGAGTGTGATCCTCTCCTTGCCCTGGGCTGGTGAATAATTCTGCTATCACCTTGGGTTTAGCAAACTTGTATGAAACAGACGCAAATTTCCACTGGAATGACTGGATGCAACCCCGTAGGACCTCTCGCTTCTGTTACGAAAGGAAGCAGAAATGTTCAGAAGGTCAAGAACATGCTGCTTTATTGTAGCCTGCATCCACGTGTGAGGAAACCTGTGAGTACGAACTGCTGTGATCTTCAGTCTGCTGGGGTTTCTTATGCAAGTCTACAATATCACACGCAAATTCAGATATCTGGGGAGGAACCCTTTGGTTCCTCTCTTGCAATTTAGGTGTTTCCTTTTATCGTAGTTCAGCCCTGATTGGGACCAGACTACGCAGTCTCTCTCTCACTCCCCCCACCCTCCGAGAGAACAGGGGGAGATAATATAAGAAAAGCGGCTCGAGGTTTGAGGTAAGGACAGGGAGAAATCCTTAAAGTTACCGTCATGGGCAAAAACAGACTCAACTTGGGGAAAAATATTCATTTATTACTAAAAACAGCAGGATAATGAGACAGAGAACAAAATAAACCTCCTCCCCACCCCTCCCTCTTCCCGAGTTTAACATTATCTCTACTACCTTCCCCCCCGAGCGGCACAGGGGGGAAGAGGGAATGGGGGTTGCAGTCAGTTCATCAAGCGTTGTTTTACACCGCTGCTTCACAGTTGGGGGAAGAACTCCTCACATCCCTCCCCTGCTCCAGTGTGGGGTCCCACCCATACGCCACAGTCCTTCATTAAACTGTTCCGGCGTAGGTTATCGCTTCCACGGAGTGCAGTCTCTCCAGAACGGCTGCCCCAGCACAGGCCCTCCACGGGCCACAGCCTCCTTCAGGCCTCCACCTGCCCCAGCGTGGGGTCCTCCCCGGGCTGCAGGGGGATCTCTGCTCCTCCGTGGGCTCCATGGGCTGCAGGGGCACAGCCTGCTCCACCATGGGCTGCACCACGGGCTGCAGGGGAATCTCTGCCAGGAGCAGCATCACTGCTCCCCCTCCTTCTGCACTGACCTTGGCCTCTGCAGCCGTTCCTCTCACAAGAAATTCTTCACAACAGGCTGGCAGAAGCCTCTCAGGATGTCTTCACATCATCCATCTCATCTCCTCTCCACCTCTTGCAGCCAGACTGGGCCGAGTTGGGCCCAGTCGGCCGCCTGGTGAGAGGCCAGAGGGTGAGGCCTGCAAGGCCCACGAGGCTCGCGCCTCCTCCTCTGAACCTCTGCCCCCACTCAGCTTCTTCACATCTTCTCTCCCTTTTTTTTTTTTCTGTTTTCCCCTTCTTAAATACGTTATCGCAGAGGCGTTATCACGGAACATTCTGTTACCAATCAGCTCGGCCTTGGCCAGCAGCGGGTCCGCCATAGGCCTGGCCGAGTCCACTGAACAAAGGGGAGCAACTTCTAGCAGTTTCCTACCTTAGGCCCACTAAACAAAACCACAACACCTTTTCAGCTTGATATTCATGCAGGAATTCCTGAGGGTACTTCAACTTCTCATGGAAACCATTTGTCAGTTCCTCTGCAGGAGTACCTCCCACCCTGTCAAATCACTGCTGGCTCAAGGGACATTTGTCACTGAAGTGGAATGTGTCAGAGCCCACAAGAAAGCCAGGGGAGCGAAGATTTACTCTTCTAATGGAATAATAATATCAAACAGATGTCAAATGTCTATAGCTGGAGACCCCTGCAGTCAGCAGAAAGAGCTCCTGGTCTCATAACAGCCACCTCGTAATGAAACGAGGAGCACGTCAGAGGCTTCAGAGTTAGCACTTAGAGTGTTTTGAAACCAAGTGTGACTTCTGGGCAATTTCAGAAAGAAAAGTCCCTCCTGAAACACCTGGATAAATTTCTGCATTTTCCTGCTGCCTAAACCTCCATTCATTACTCTTTCACCTAAACTGCATGAAATAACTGAGCTCTTTAACAAGAGCTCCAAACCATGCAATTTTCTCCTCTTGGGAGGCAACTACATGCGAAGTTTGGCCTGTTGAGCCTAGGCTATGACTGAATGAAGCAGTATTACAAATTGCTGTTTTCTCACACTGAGTAATATGCTTTGTATGAGAAAATACACTGCTTCAGTTTTCCCTTTCCTCTGTTACCATGGTAAAGGGCAAGTCATTCTTATTCTTGAACTGGTACATGTTTGTAGGCTGGAATAAATATTCACCTAAAGTATTCAAGGATCATCATCAGAGTAACTCACAGAATTTCTGGAGCTTGCCTATATGAGCAAATTAAGGTCAAAATCAAAACACAGTGGGAGATGAGTTGTGCTGGAGCAAGTTCTCTGGACTCTGCAGAGCTTCAGCCCAGCCTCTACAGTAACAATGCTCTTTAATCTTCAGACTCTCAAAGCAAACTACCACTGTAAATTTCTTCCCTGCTTCTCTTTTTCTCCTAAACTGGCACAGAAGTGGGAGACCAGTTCCTTTTCTGTCTTATTCCATTCACTCCTTCTGTAGTTTCATCGTAGAGTGGGGCTTGGTGGCTCCAAGTGGCCAGAGGTGTTGACGGATGGCCTGTCCCCAGGTGCCAGGCTCCGTTTTGAATGCTGGCCTCAGTCGCTTGGTAGCAGATGCTGAGCAGGCAGCCTGAGACTTTGCAAGAGGCACTTCCACAAACCATGTTGCAGAAGCCTCATTAAGCTGTCATAACTTCACTCCTCTTTTCTTTCCTATCAGTGCTTATTAGCAGCACTGTCCAGGGAAACAGAAGCTTTCTATCAGCCTGTGCCATATGGCAGAGCACAGAAGACATCAGGAGATCAAGCACTCAATTTCTCAAAATGGGAGAAGGAAAGTAGCTTTGCAGAGTTTGTTTTTTTTTTTTCCCTTGTGCTTGCTTTATACCTGATTTCCCTTTGCTTGATCCCTTCCCAGTACTTTCACCCACGAACATACCAAGTCAGATCCCACGTGCTCTCTAACAACAGGCTGCCTCTGTCTCAGCGGTTCTCCAGAGTCATGGATCACAAATTCACCAGCACCTTTCGGAAACAAAATCACCACTACAAGTGCCCATCTGTTATTTATTCAGATGCTCTAGTTAACTTGGCTAATTGATCCTGAAAGACTAGACTTAAGTCTCTAGGCACCACTGGCCTCCACAAAGCCCTCACGTAATACTGCTGACACCCAAAGTCCCTCAGCATCTGTGTATCTGCTAGGAGATCTGCACACCATCACCAGTGCTTTAGCAGGGCTGATGGCACAGACCAAATCCAGCCTTTGTCAAAATACAAAGATGGATGTTTTCCTTGCCCATCTGCCCCACTTGCCATGCCCAGAGGGACTCTGACACTGTTAAGCAGGGTTAAGTGATGGTGATGGGAAGAGCCACCTCCATTGTCCAGTATCCTGGCTTGATGTAGGATGAGCTCTTCAGCCAGCTCCTACAATCTGCTTTTAGCCACTGGGTGATATTTAAAATCAAAGAATAAAATTCAGGTTTTATTTGCTTGATTTTCTATTACTGAAGAATGATTGAGCTCCAGATGTGCTGCTGCAAGATCTCTGTGCTGATGGACTTTTATTACCTTGCCTTCAAATCCTTTGAGATAACACATTTAGGGATGTCAAAAAGCCCTCTGCCCTAGGCTTTCAGTCTGTGCTTTCCACGGAAGCCAGACTTACCACAGCTGGTTAAGAAAGATGTAGCTGGAGAAGATCTGTTTGGGTGGAAGGCAAGTGGTGAAGCTCCATTCCTTGTTGTCTGTCAGAGGATAGCTCAAGGCTACATCTGAGGGTCAGCACTAGCACAGCTGCATCTCCTGCTTATGCCCAGCTCCCAAGAAGCCCTCTACCTCCAGGTGCTGTTGAAAAACAGCAGACCCACTGCAAGAAGGATGACATCATTTTGCATAAAAACAGAAGAATGGCCATAGCAGCCATTAGGGCTGGTCTTAGTGCTTGGAAGTCATGAGACATTGGAGCCATTGCAATAGGATGAGGGGTAATGGTTTTAAAATAGAGGGAGGTAGATTCAGATTAGCACCAGGAAAAAAAATTTAACACTGAGTGTGGTGGAACACTGGTACAGGTTGCCCAGAGAGGCGGTGGATGCCCCATCCCTGGAAACGTTCAAGGCCAGGTTGGCCGGGGCTCTGAGCAACCTGATGTGGTTGGAGATGTCCCTGCTCCTTGCAGGGGGGTTGGACTGGGTGGGCTTTGAACGTCCCTTCCAACCCAAACCATTCTCTGAGTCTATGATTCTAAGATGTGCTGAGCAAAAGAGTTGATTGTTTTTTGGGGAGGTGGTTTTGCTGTTTAAGGACTATAATGGGAGTTGACTATGAATTTTCAACATTTTTTTCCCAAAAGCTTTTTGACTGATCTTGGCTTGATCTTGCCCCAACTCCTGTCTCTAACTGCAGCTCATAGGAGATACCCTGGCAGATGACTAGGAACAAGCGGCAAACAATCCTTGGCATACCCCCAGCTTCCAGTAATCTGAGATTCAGGGATTTCCTGCTGTCTTCAAGGGTCCCTTTCATTTAGCACTCACTGAATCCGCAGCAGGCTCTATGCCTCAGAGTGTGGTGACCATGTTTATGTTGGCAGAAACCTTGCGAGACTCCTACCCAACGTTAGAAATAGTTTGCAGTCTAAGAAGATGGTGAGGCCGGTCGCAGTTCCTGTTGGGTTCATGATGCAGCTCCCTTGGCAGGGGATTTCAAAACCTAAGACCTACATTCTCTATTGGCTATAATATAAAAGGCTCCAAGTTTTTGCACAACTCCCATCTGTTGGCTCAAAATCAAAGGTTCTAGCATAAAAGCTATTGCATTTTTGTCTCGCTCGTGATGGCCATCATAACTGCTACGTCTCTTACAACAGCCATGCCTTCTATTGTGGGTCCTTGGGTCCAGCTTTCACCGTGCTATGATTATCTGACAATCAATGAACCTTACCCGTGACATTTCCATTTCAAAACAAAATAACAGATATGAACATGTTTTCTAACTTATCTCTTAATCTCTCCTTTTAACACTACTAGAACTATTTAATGAGTAATATACATAGTGGTGTTAAATCACATCACAGTACTGAGTGAGGCTTTGAAGGGTTTTTTCAGTGGTTTCAGAACCAGAAGGTCAACTTTTATTTTAATTTACCAAAATTTTGATTTTCTGTGTCAGTGTTTTAAGGGAAAACTTACCTTCCTCTTAGCTGTGTGGAAGTATTAAAAATGAAAGGCTTTTTCTGATAAGTGTAATATTTGTCTGCAGCCTGTAAACAAACAAATATTGCAAGCTCTCTCTGCAAACAATAGTGCACTTGTCTGCGAGTAGTAAACCTGTCTTGCTGTTGTCTCTTTACCTATCTGGGTAAATAAATTTGCATACAAATATGCAGACAGTGCAATCCTGACGCGAGATTTCCCAGACAGGAGTGACAGTAGGAAAGCCGTAGCCTTCTAGGACATACTTATGCGTTTGTGTCACCTGCCTATCGCAAAGAGCCCAACCACCACACCAGAGCTGCCACTGAGGGGCTATCAGCAGACTGAGAGGTGGGAAGGAAATGAGTCCCCAGTAAGAAGAATAAGCCTGGGCTTCGTGCCTGTTTTACGTGGGATGAACAAAGGAACTGTTCCGCTCTAAGGCTCTTCTTAGCTTGGCACCAGTGTTTGCTCATTTAAGATTTCTGGTTCTGTCTCTATTTCTAACGAAGATGAAAGTGTATCTTGTTCTGTGCCTTAAGTCAACTTTGGTATCAGATGGGACAACTGATACCAGACGTCTGGGGTTTTTTTTCCACTCTGGTTTGTGAAAACTCAGTTTGCGAAGACCTTATGGGAACAACTTGCCTTTTCTCTCTCTGAGTGCCCCAGCTGGCCCTGGACCCCACTTCTGCCCACCTGAGGCACACTCAGGCAGGACCCCGTAACACTGCAGAGGCACAGGGCTGCTTTCCTTCATTCAGAAGGAAAATGCAGATTCTTAAGTCACTGCCCTCAGCCTCTCCAGGGACAAAGTGAGATCCTGGCTGCAGCAGAATGAGAGAAGCGCTTTGCCCACTTCTGAGCTACTTCTCATCTAGCTACATCTGTACTAGGAAACAAGAGAGGCCAGAGCCTGCTTTCTGGTCGTAAGGCCAAATGGCACTGTGGTTGCTGCTCACAGCCATACTGCTCAGCCTTACCGGTACTGGTTAGCTCTCTTACCGCTATAAATCCACAGGCAAACCATCTCTTGAGGTGGTGACTGACCAAACAGACCCCTAAAGTGTGGCCAGGAGTTGCGTGGCAGAGTACTGCTGCTCTGACCAAACGCCTGCCAAGGATCACGTTAACAATTTAACAGTACAAACGACCTCAGGACACTGCCAGACTCAGGTGCTGGTGTTGTTTTACTAGCTAGAGTGGACTTTGGTTTTCCGATCCTGAATGCTGATCACTTGCCAAGCATGATTTTTTTTCCTAACAATGGGCTCCTTTACTGAAAAATTTAATTTTTCTTGGAAATCAGAACTTTGGCTGCTGGTGTATCAAGCAGAAGTAAAGAAGTCTCAAGGACAAGGGCAAGGACAATTTGGCTCTTCTCTGCCTTGCTTTATTTAAGACTATGAGTAGGAGTTGCTGTGCATCAAAGCAGACTCCTTACGCCATGAACGACTGAAAGCAGTGCTATAAAATGCTAAATTCAGAAAAGGATTGGGACCTCCTGCCTGTGCTTCTTTCCATAAAGGAACTGGACCTTCTTAGAATTTTGGGGGTTTTTTTCATCCATGCAGGAATCTTTTCTACCCCCTGCTCACGGTGAACAAAAATGCCCTTTTGATACTGGTCAGCAAAGGGGCTGCACAGGTCCTCAGGCCACCCTTGAAGTTCTGAGTTGTGCAGTTTTGGTCAGATGCTTCTCAAATGGTAACTGCTGCCTCATGAATTTTTTCCTCTCTGACCTTGTGGCTTATAATGAGGCTGGATGAACTCGAGGAGGTACATACAAATGAGGATGAAAGAACCGAGTTGCATAATGAGATTGTTAAGGCAATTGAGAATTCTCCTGAATAAAGAAGCTAAAAGCATCGGGAAAACATCTGCCTCCCTCTTCTGGGATTCACGCTCTTTTGTTACACACTTCATGCTCATCCAAGAGAGATGTGTATCATCCTCTACAGGGGATAGAGACTTGACTAACAGCATCTCTCATGTTAACATAGCCAGAGACTCAGTGGAGCTCTAGGTTGATAGTAACAGCACCAGAACAACAGCACAGTGATAAACAAAGTGTGAATCCTACACTTGTTTGTTTTCCAGGAAATGGAATAACTTGTTAGTAAAGATTTTTGGGTAGTGATTTTTGCAACAGACTTGTACCATTGTATGTGTTTAGCTCCTACAGTCATCCTTCATTAGGGCAACACACATCCCATTATTTTCATCAATAGTACATTACTTCATTTAAAATCCTGTTTGTGCAAAATTTGCTAGGCAAGGTCTGGGATCAGACTAAAAGGAGTGTATGGGACCATTCTGTAAAGCTTTTCTCAGTGAGCTATTTTTACAGGAAGGTTTTTGCAAAGTTTGGGAGAGAAAGCCAGACTTTGGGTCATAATTATGGCACAAAACCCCCAAACATGCAAACTAATGAGACAGCAATATAATCTTTGCCGTGAAAGACAAGTGATTTTTGTTTGTTTGTTTTTGTGAGGAAGAACTGACAAAGTACATCTTTTTGTTTCTAGTTCTATGAAATGGCTAAATTGATTCCAGAGAATAGGGTCCCCAGATGGTGGTCTGGCAGCCAACAGTGAACCAGGAGACATGGTAATGGTATTAATGGTATTAATAATGACTCTTGTGGTGTCAGCAGTTACAAGACAGAAGTGAGGAATTGTTTTTAGAGAGAAATTAGATTCAGTGTTTTATCGGAAAACCACGCAGAGCCTTCAGCAAAGGATATCAGAGTTTGCACCTGACATTAACCCACATACAACAAACCAGTACAGCAGTTTGGATTGTAACTCCAAAAGGTCTCATTTTTTGCTGAAAAGTGTGTATGTGGTGTGGTGTTTGAGGGGGCATTGGTGTTAAGACATCAACCTGGATAACATTTAGTGACAGTAAAAGACTTTGTTGTTATAATCTCTTTCCATTTCTCTCCAGCATGTCTGAATTCTTTCAAAACCACCTGTGTCAGAGGGGTCAGACAGAAATGACCTCTCCAAGCATCCTTTTCTACAGCCTGCAAATGTCAGAAATACTCATGCTAAGGGGAAAGCTCCAGTTCCACAAGGAGACATAGGACTGCAGAGATCAGAAGAAATGAACGCTTCCGTGTGCCCAAGAGGAATGGGAACAGCTCTGAATCCAAAATCAGAAAGACAAAAACCAAAACTTTCCTTTTTTTGCAAGGGAGGGAAAGAGCTGGGGACTGGAAGAAACCAAACTGGAGACTGGCACTTGTTCTGTTTCAATGTACCTTGTCAGTCTACATTTGAGGTTTCCTTTTCAATAAAGGTAATTAGATCCATTAGTTTAATTACTAATGCCCCAGATGCCAAGAAGATGACAGAATGCTCTAGAGAAGATGAGTCACTGACAGTCAAGGATGAGATTACTGGAGGGAGCCAACCTTAGCTGGCCATGCCTTTCTTGGGCTGGAAAACATTCCAGTGACCTGCTGCTCTTGGCTTCAAACTCTCCTTCAGGCTCTGAGCTGAAGGTTAGGAGATGAGTCACGTGGAGCAGTAGAAGCACGAAAGAATCTATGAGAACAGGCAAGAAGCCAAGCACACTGACCTCAGGATCCTCTTCCTACCACAGCAGTTTGCAAGATCTCTCTGCGGGGCCACCCGCAATTCTAGCCACAAATTTGAGGATATTTAAGTGTGGCAGAGGGGATCTTCAGAAACCCTTGATCAAATACTCGCTTTGCAGTCACTTGTTCTATAAAGAGGGATCCTGCACGTACAGACTGCAAGCATGTTCTAAGTGCTTCGGTGGGTACTAGCGCAGAACTGCACTCGTATCAGATGTCACAAGTTAAACACAGCAAAATTTATTAGCTGGTTGCACAAAAGCATACCTCATTAAAAATTATTCCTCCAACAAGAAATCATTAATTTTGTTCTCTTGATGGAAACTACAATGTTTCCAACGAAGCACAATAATTTTGCAAAATCAGCTTTGTCAAAATCCAGTTTTCATTTAGAAAATGTTACAATGTGGGGAGACTGGCCAGTATATTTACTTCCATCCTGAAGTATTTCCATATAACGTGATAAGGGACCACTTGGATACCACACACAAGGGACGGAGCAGGGCAATTTCCGATATAGAGAAAAGATCCAATGACAAAGCTATTACAGGCTCATTGTGATTGAAAGGGTGAAAAGCCAATGGCCTTGGGCGTGTGACATGTATTTCAGGTATTCCTAATCAGCTGTGATAATTAGGTAAGATTAGATTATCTCTCCTAATTTAGGTGTTTAAAGTTAGACATCTAAATTTAAGTTAGTCATTTTAGACTGTCTTCACAGACGCTGTGGAGAAAGAGGCATCTCCAGAGATGTTATCTACTTCCACTTTCCATTCAGACTTGTTCAAAGAAGTTGCTCTTGGAGGTGCCTCTTTCTCTCTCCTGTCTGAGAAAGCAGCCAGAGTTATCTAGCTCAGCACTGCACAGCCAACTTTTAGATATGTAAAGGTAGTGGAAGAAATCCTAGCCTGCGCTGCTTTTTGTTGGCTGAATTCCCATACGAGGAGCAGCTCTCTGACCACCCTTTCCCTTTGCAGTAACAAGTATTCTCCACCTTCTCTGCTAGAGCTGATTTTTTTTTTTTTTTAGCATTGTGGCATATTAAAGCACTTCTGTGCTCCGGTCCCATGTTGGCTACATTTTACTTTTGGATGCTACCCAAATATTTTGTAGAGTGCTCTGAATTCCTTTGGGCTGAAACAGGTTACACAAATCTTGAGTTACTGTGCTGTGGAGGAAGGACAGTAGAACTGACTCATCATGTTGATACTCACAAGGATGTTGTTGCAAATGGCCCCAGCAGTTGTTTTGTTCATACTCCTCACTACGTTTAACTACGTCATCCTAAGACGGAGCATTGCACACAGCCACCAACGTACCGTTAGGAAAGAGCAGTAAGCATTAACTGGTGGATTTCTAAGATGGCTCAGTATGTCAGCTGCCTAATTAGTGTTTAATTTCAGTTCCTTTGAGCAGCATAAGTTCTTTAAAGTTCCCTCAAAACCCCAGTAAGGTAGGAAGTCTGTGAGGACTAGGATTTGAACATCATCCTGAGATCCCCATCTTAAACTGCAACTGCTAAATATTTTGATCTTTCATTTAAAGCAACAGGTCCTAGATCTTGCCATGACAAATTTCTTAGAATCATTGAACCATAGAATAATTTGGGTTGAAAGGGACCTTTAAAGGCCATCTAGTCCACCCACCCTGCAAGGAGCAGGGACATCTCCAACCACATCAGGTTGCTCAGAGCCCCGTCCAGCCCGGCCTTGAATGTTTCCAGGGATGGGGCATCTACCACCTCTCTGGGCAACCTGGGCCAGTGTTCTACCATCCTCAGTGTAAAAATTTTTTTCCTTATGTCCAGTCTGATTCTACCTCCCTCTGTGTTAAAACCATTACCCCTCATCCTGTCACAACAAGCCCTACTGAAGAGTTTCTCCCCATCTTTCCTGTAGACCCCCTTGAGGTACTGGAAGGCTGCTATAAGGTCTCCTCAGAGCCTTCTCTTCTCCAGGCTGAACAGCCCCAACTCTCTCAGCCTGTCCTCATAGGAGAGGTGCTCCAGCCCTCTCATCATCTTTGTGGCCTCCTCTGGACCCTCTCCAACTGGTCCATGTCCTTCTTATGTTGGGGGCTCCAGAACTGGACACAGGACTCCAGGTGGCGTCTCACCAGGGCAGAGTAGAGGGGCAGAATTTGTGGTCTTTATTAATGAAAACTTTAGTTCTCACATTATACAAAGGCTCACATAGACTCAAAAATGTAATTTACACTGTAAAAGGCTCAGTGGACATTTTGCAGAGAAAAAAAAAAAAAAAAAACCTTCAAAAAATAACTGAGTGAAAAGATTTTGCATTCCAGCATTGTCCCGTCATTCTGAAGGGAAATGAAGAATTTATGGGCCACCACACCTTAAAGAGTTTATGGGCCACCATACTTTCCTTGTGCTCTGCTTAATAAAAAATGATCGAAGACAAAATTAGACAGAAGTGACTGTGCGCTGTCTCGTGCTGCAGATCAGGAATGTGAAGTGAGGGGAGAATTCTATACTCGAAAGAGAAAAAATAATATTCAGGTTAATACTCTTGCAAATTTAACTCTGTAGTCAGGGAGGCCCACCCTCCCACCCTCATGCTCTTTGGAGAGCGGGTCATACATCAATGCTGGCTGAGATCAATGATTTCATTAAGCGAGTCAGTAACGTTATTTCCTCAGTGACACAAATAAATAATAAGACTGGTGTTAGAGAAACAGTGTCTATAGCAACTGAAGTTACTTAAAGGTTTACTAATTCTCTGCTGTGAGATGTTAGCAGATGTTCTGGGTGGTGTGTCATCTCCCTCTTAGCCATGTTTTCCTTAAACATTCCAACGATGGATAAGAGGATCGTCCTCTAAAAAACTGATTTTCAGGGGCAATTTTTGTATTGTTTCTTTGCACAAATTCCTTGGAAACCCAAAGTGTTCATTTTGACTTCCAAGTCTTTACAGAGAGAAAAAGACTTGGGAATCTTCATCTATTGCTTTTCAGAGTGTTACTCAGCATTCCAGAACAAATGTTGATACTGGATGTCACCTCGATAGCTGCCAGAATCTGCAGTGGGGAGGCTGTAAGTGACAGGAGCAGTGACACTTCCCTCTGGGGAGGACACTGCACTGCAGACCCCATGGAAAAGATTCCACGGCTTCTGAGTCCCTGGTTCAACAAAGACTCCAAGCACCTAATTTTTCATTGCAATTTTTGCAAATATTTTGCAAATATTAAACTTAGTAGGACATTGGGAGACCTAACTGAAGCGAGGGATTGAGCAGAATCTGAGCTTTTTGTATCTAAGAATGACACACAGCTCTAAAATCATTGTGGTCCTTTTTGAAAAGGAAGCACAGAGAATGTGAAGCAAGCGTAAGAGCCAACCCTTTCCCTTTTTGAGAGCAGAAGGTTTATGAAGCAAGAGTTTCTCATGATGGACAAATACAGGAGCACAATGCATGTGCTTACCATTGTCTCCTTGCTGACAGACACACTTGAAATGGAAAATAATAATAATAATAATAATAATATATTTGAGACACTCCCAGAGCCTGGCTCCCCGCACTACGAGTGCCATGAAAAGAGCTTTTCATGACAGGAGCCACGGTTCTCAAATGGAGCATGTTTTATCCAGTATCAATTTCTAGTTTAAAGCATGGGTGTCCCCTACCTCAGATTTCAGTGGCAGAGGAGGAGGTCTGAATGGGAGGGATGTAAGGTGATGCCGCCCCTGCGCTGCCTGCGGTCCCGGAGAGTCTCAGGTCTCTTACGCAGTGCAGCTGTTTAGAGCCTTTCCACCTGCCCGCAGCCCAGAGGCTGCTAACAGAATCAGAGAATGGGTTGGCTTGGAAGTGACCGTTAAAGCCCATCCAGTCCAACCCCCCTGCAAGGAGCAGGGACATCTCCAACCAGATCAGGTTGCTCAGAGCCCCATCCAAACCAGCCTTGAATGTTTCCAGGGATGGGGCATCCACCACCTCTCTGGGCAACCTGTGCCAGTGCCTCACTGCACTCATTGTAAAATATTTGTTCCTGATGTCTAGTCTGAATCTACCTCCTTAATACTTAATAGTTGCATTACTCATTCCCTGAGATTCTCCCACTGCCCCATCACATTTATGTGAGAGGCAAGAGTACTTATGGCCCTTTTAGATTTTATTAGCAAAGCTTTAATGTAGCCTAGAGTCACAAAGTGCTGAAAGTGTATAGCTGTGGAGCAGTCTGAATATTACCCAATCTTTAGAAATTGCACACTTGCCCTGATATTACTGGATAATTATGGAAAGTTTGCATTTCCTGCCTTTTGACTCTATGGGTCACTAACTGTCACTGCGTTCTAGTTTCCTGCAAAGCAACTCAGTGGAGAGAAGCATGTTTCCAAAGCAGAACAATGTGGCTATGAAATCACACCGTGAAGCACTCAGGTCCATGCAATCCTACACACAGATTTTTCTCATCTCGTGGTCACTTGGTGGTGTCCCTTTAACTGACGTTCCGCTTGCAGTCAGCTTTGCTGTATGGCAACATGGCAGTTGCACTATCCATTGCCAAAGAGAATCTCCCTCACCTTGAGAAGCTCCTCGGTAAATACGTCACTGAAAATTTGTTATACCAGTCTTCCGAAGATGCATATATATGTATGTATTTGGATATAGGTGTACATATTAAGAAGCCCCCTGTGCCTCTTGAATAGACAGATTATGGATACAATTTATTCTCAGAGACTCCACACTTCTGGGGGAATGAACCTTGGGAAGAGTGTGATCCTGTTGGCTGTTACCGTGATGCATTTCTCTTACAATACTTTTACGTCTGTGCTAGAGACTGTAGCTGCGTTGTCCTGGTAAAAGATGTATATGTCGTCCTACGCGTGGAATTAAGCTTATCCATTTTTAATTATGCTTTGACTTGCAGGTATGGCATGAATTGTCTGATCCAGTTTGAAGATTTTGCCAATGCTAACGCCTTTCGGCTCCTCAACAAATACCGCAACAGATACTGTACCTTCAATGATGACATTCAGGGTAAGTACTGTTAGGAAAATGCAAATTTAACCTTCACCTTGTCGTGAGGAAAGGCGATTGAGATCACAAAACTGTTTATTATACAGTACTTAGATGTGTGATAAATTGTAGAGTTTACACACAAGCATTTAAAAATATAAACAAAAGCACAGCAGTCTAAGTGGAATAGAGAGTCTCCATTGTTTATAGGAATTCAGCTGTTCACTGCAGGAATGTCGTTGGAGGGAGAAAATGAATCATATGCTTTAGGTTATTAATGTAATTTTGAGAGTGCAATTAATTTTCTGTAATTTAGCTAAGACAACGATGACGTTTTAACAGTTGTGCAAGGCTTTCTGTTTCCATGAGCCAGCTGGTGGTTAGCTGATCCTGGCATTGTCCCTCTATTGTTATCCTCCTTTTTAGACGCACAAACAAAAAGGCAAACCAGCTCCTTCCTCTCCATGGCTGCTATCTCCGTGGTAATCTGAGAATGGCTATTTTCTCCCCTAGCGTGGTTACAATAACTCTTCCAGCGCCAAGGTGATCAGAGGGCTGGAGCACCTCTCCTATGAGGACAGGCTGAGAGAGCTGGGGCTGTTCAGCCTGGAGAAGAGGAGGCTCCGGGGAGACCTGATAGCAGCCTTCCAGTACCTCAAGGGGGCTGCAGGAAAGATGAGGAGAGGCTGTTCGGTAGGGCCTGTTGTGATAGGACGAGGGGCAATGGTTTTAAAATAGAGGAAGGTAGATTTAGATTGGATATTAGGAAGACATTTTTTACAATGCGAGTTGTAGAACACTGGCCCAGGTTGCCCAGAGAGGTGGTGGATGCCCCATCCCTGGAAACATTCAAGGCCAGGTTCGATGAGGCTCTGAGCAACCTGATCTGGTTGGAGATGTCCCTGCTTCTTGCAGGGGGGCTGGACTAGATGGCCTTTAAAGGTCCCTTTCAACCCAAATTATTCTATGATTCAAAGAGAAATGACAGCAGCAAAGCTGGGGTTATACACAGGCTCTGTGAGGTTCAGCAGTCAGCAGAACTGCTCAAACGCACAGAGGGACGCAAGGTGGATATTGCTGGCATCCTGGTCCGGTGCTGAAATTTGCTTTAAACCATTGGAAGGGCTGTTTGGCCATCCTACAAGGACAGGATCTTCCCAGGAGATTACAAATAACCAGTTCTTCTCCTGTGAGTCCTTTAATCTTTTCTTCTTTTGTCTAGTCCTGCTTGCAACATGCAGAAATTTCCAAGGTTTGTTGATTTAATTATTTGCAGTCGGTTGGGCTTATCCTCACTTGGACTTGAAAGAGCCTGAAAGAAATGCCAGTGTCATTTTTCACACAATGCTGGTTCTTTTGTGAGCAGACTTTCCAGCACTATTTCTGCATCTGCTACCCATCTACCACTATTTGGCAGTGTGTGTAACAGCTTGTTCGTATCTGTCACGGCACAAAAAGGAGTAAGACCTTGGCTTTGGGAATATGGTTGGTGTAATGGGGTGCATGATCCTGCTCAAAGACACTTTCATGAAGAGGATTTAGAACCAAAGGGGCCTAAGGCATTTGAGAGAATGTGAGATAGATACTGCTGCACCAGAAGACTCATTAGGTGTTCACCGGCCACCCACAAAAGCTTTCAGTGGAGAGAGGAGCACAGAAAAAGAGAACACAGGAGATGATACATTTTTTAATTGAAGTCTTGAATGAAGGAACCAAGAACTCAAAGTTTTCTGGAGATGTACAGATAAAGCCCATAGTAAGAAGCCAATGGTGTAAAGATTTATTTTGGATTAGTTGCTCTCTCTGCAAGTGGAAGAGGACTCAGCAGTCAAAAGAAAAAGAGGGCAGGTGATGTGGCAGACCTTTGAGCCCAGATGCAGGTGTTCTTGGGGGAACTGGAGGGAATTGGAAAGGTTTCTTGGTGAATTGGAATGGTTTCTTCAACTGACAGAGAGAAGGGAAAGAGGATATTAAAGCAAAACTGAAGATTCTGAGCGGGAAGCAGGAGTCTGTATTTTTTATAGTTTCTTTTTGGCCATAGGTCATAGCTGAATGCCTCAGACAGTTCCTGGAAAAAACTCCCCCAGAGGGGCAAACCACATCCAGGAGGATGCTGTGAACCAGCATTGCCATAAAATCAGACCTTGTCTGCTTCTCCCTAATTAGATGTGTGTCACAGTGCATGGGAGATGTCAAGTCCTCTGAAAATTTTCCAGAGTCCCACCTGTTAAAACAGTAGGATTTTGCCTCTTACTAGTAAAACTGCCTTATATTCTCAAATAAAGCATCTAGCTGGCACTGGTTTCACGGCAGTAGATTAGGAAAAAAATCCTGCTGATCATTTGCACAGACAAGCAGTGAGTCAAGGGAAGCAAGCCGCTGTTTCAGGCATTTTTATGTAGCTGTCAGAAAGAAAAGAGGATTACAAGCCAGGGTTGCAGTCAGGAATGAGTTTTAAGGACCTTTGGGAAGCTGAAGTAACTTGGATCTGCTCAGTTAACTCTATCTTGGAGTCACATCAGAGATTAATGGAGTTGGAGCTGGGATGAGTAGTCTGATTTACCCACCCTAATACACTCCCGGCATCCCCAGATGATACGAGAAAGGTAGGAAGTGCCATTTTCTCACTGACACCTTCCTGTTCTTTGGGTTTGCCTCAGGCTCTCTCTTTTCTAACATGCTGGTGTTTCATGACTTGCCTACTTAAAAAAGTGGGAGAGTTCAATGCAGATTTTGTTTTCAATGCTTAATGAGAATTATACAAAGCCTTGTTTAAGCAGGCCTGGTTCATTTTACTCAAGTCAGGCAGGAACAGACCTCCTCAAGCCTGAATTATCCTAGCTTCTGAGCTGGTATTGTTTATTTTAAAACACATCTTAGGCACAATCAGTGCAAGTTAGATCAGATTTGAGTTATACTAAGTTAAACTCATTGCCCATTGGTTAGTGGAACTCTGAATGCAATGTGCCTACACACACAGACAAGATGTGGAAAGAAAGTATAAATCGTTCCACTTAATCTCCCTTAGGCTCCCTCTTGCTGCCCCCAGGCCTACACAAACAGAAAGCAGTTTAAAATATTAACTCCCACTTTTATTTTTTTTTGTTACACAAATCACCGTATTGCCAAATCCATCCTAACCCCACAGAATTAAAATGACTCAGACCCCTTCCAGTTTGAGCCAGCCTGCTGATGCTGAGTGGGACACCTGCCAGGTCCCACAAACCGGGACGAGGTGCTTGCTCTTATTCTGAAAGCCATTAGCCCAGGAGCTAGCCGGAGCTGGCTCGCAGTGCCCGCGCGCGTGGGAGCTCCCCATTAAGGGAGTGCTTCTCCTTCCTCCACGGGGCTGATGACATCAGTCCTTTCCCAGCTCTGTCTGGGTTCATGCAAGGGGCAACAGCTTCAATTTCAGCTCTATGGGAGAAAACTGATTGTCACTTCTTCCTTTTTCCCAGTAAAGTACCGGGGCAGGCAACAAAGCACATATGAAATTGGAGGGACAGGAGAATGCTTTAGATCCTGCTTGTTCTCTTCCTTCTGTAACTTTGCTCCACTTAACTGTGCACAGTCACAAAAAGTAGACAACTGAAAAGTCTTACAAAGGTGTCGAGTCTTGTGGATCCCTGAGACAGGCATCTCTGGCTTCCTGCTTCATGCAAGAACAGAGATAAAATCACTAAAAAGGTTAGTCTGGAAGGGACCCCTGGACATTACCCAGTCCAACTCCTCACTCAATTAAAAGGTGATTTCAAAGTTAGATCCAATTTTGATATTAGATCAGGTTCCTCAGAGCCTTGTCCAGCAAAATTATTTTCAATATCTACAAGGATGGATATTCACCATCTCTTTATACTACTTGTTCCAAAGTTTTCTCATCTTCCCTGTGCACTTTTTTCCTCTAATATCTAATTGGAACTTCTCTAGATGCAAGTTGTGTTCATGGCTCCTCATCCTTTTGCTGTGCACCTCTGAGAAGAATCTGAGTTCTTTACAAACACTCTGTAAGTAGCTGTAGACAGAAATTAGATGTCCTCTTAGCCTTCTCCAGCCTAATCAAACCCAGGTCCCTGAATCCTCCTTGTACACCCTGCTCTCGATGATCTGAATGAGGGGATTGAATGGATCCTCAGTAAGTTTGCAGATGACATCAAATTGGACAGGAGTGTCGATCTGCTCGAGGGCAGGAAGGCTTTGCAGAGGGATCTGGACAGGCTGGATCAAAGGGCTGAGGTCAGTTGTATGAGGTTCAACAAGGCTGAGTG
The DNA here is from genome assembly GCA_009806455.1 of Tetrax tetrax. Classification (NCBI taxonomy): domain Eukaryota; kingdom Metazoa; phylum Chordata; class Aves; order Otidiformes; family Otididae; genus Tetrax; species Tetrax tetrax. The sequence goes on from WHYT01016693.1 coordinate 272,274, forward strand.
CTGGGTCCTGCACTTGGGTCACAACAACCCCATGCAAGGCTACAGGCTTGGGGGAGAGTGGCTGGAAAGCTGCCCAACAGAAAGGGACCTGGGAGTGCTGGTCAACAGCCAGCTGAACATGAGCCAGCAGTGTGCCCCGGTGGCCACATCTGGCTTGTATAAGGAAGAGTGTGGCTAGCAGGACTAGGGAAGTGATTGTGCCCCTGTTCTCGGCACTGGTGAGGCTGCACCTTAAACACTGTGTGCAGTTTTGGGCCCCTCAGTACAAGGACATTGAGTTACTGGAGCATGTCCAGAGAAGGGCAATGAAGCTGGTGAGGGGTCTGGAGCACAAGTCTTATGAGGAGCGGCTGAGGGAACCGGGGTTGTTTAGTCTGGAGAAGAGGAGGCTGAGGGGAGACCTTATCACTCTCTACAACTGCCTGAAAGGAGGTTGTAGGGAGGCAGGGGCTGCTCTCTTCTCCCAGGTAAAAAGTGATAGGACAAGAGGAAATGGCCTCAGGTTGTGGCAGGGGAGGTTTGGACTGGATATTAGGAAAACATTATTTACTGAAAGAGTGGTCAGGCATTGGAACAGGCTGCCTAAGGAAGTGGTAGAGTCACCATCCCTGGAAGCGTTAAAAAAACGTGTAGACGTGGCGCTTCAGGACATGGTTTAGTAGACATGGTAGTGTTGGGTTGACGGTTGGACTTGATCTTGGAGGTCTTTTCCAACCTTAAAGATTCTATGATTCTAAGTGCAATATTGATAGCTTCTCAAAAAGCCACCAATCTGAATGTTTCAGATGTATCTGTATCCAGTTTGAAACTCTGTAAACAGACAGGATCTCTAAAATAGGCTGAACACCTACACCGTGCAAAAGAAACTTCATCAAGACACTTCAAGATCAGAAACCCCAAATTGATAGCCACTTTAAAAACACTCAGCCTTTTGTATTTCTGTAGTCCCTCCACAACTAAAGTTGTCTACAGGCAATGCACAGGGGACATCACTTTCACAGAACCTCTCTGGGTCTTTTCCCACTCGTTAGAGCAAGAATTCCCCTTTGTTGTTGGATGTGTGACCGCTGATGAACCTCCAAATATCTCTTGACCCACCAACCACCTTTTCTCATTATCCTAGCAGATAACCTTTCTGTAACCTTCCTAGGACGCTCCAGGAAGCAGTGTCTCAGCCTGGAGGAACACTGCTCCCAGACCTCAACTGAAGTTGGGAACAGGCTGACTGCAGTCCCACACATCTGAGCAGCTTCAAACATTTGGGCAAGTTAGAAATCAATCATGTGCAAACGTGGCCTAATTTGCAGGCACGTTTCCATGTGCTGTGTGAAGCAGGCGAAGCTAGTTTTTTGGCTCAGCATGAACTAATTTCAGCAGATTAAAATGGTACAGTATCTTATTTTGTTGTTTCAGCTGGCGTGGAAAATGCATCAATAATTATCACAGGAAACTAAGGACGGGGGGGAAGCACAATAGGAAGGGAGCGCTGGACGATACCCTGCTGCAGAACAAAGCAGGCTATGTCCTGCCAGGCAGCTCCCGAGGAGCACGCTGTCCCTCTGGGGATTTACCCAGCCTGAAGATAGATCTGGAGATGTTCTCAGTCTTGTAGTCGTTCACCATTACCAGGCCCTTTTGGACCTGCTGTGCCCTGCAGCAGAAGAGGCTCCTGCATTTTCTCTTGATGCTACTGCATTAACTATTGAAGGGCCAGCTCCTAGACCTGTGTCTGAAGTGCACATTGACAGCTAAACAAGCCAGGTCAGCACAGTATGGACTCCTGCGCCTCAGTGTCTTGGGCTTAGTGGTGCAGGGCCCTAAAGATCTGGCCCATATCTTCTGTCATTTTTGGGACTGGAACATTTGGTCCCCTTTCCTGTTCTGCATTTCTTGTTCGCGGTTTCTCTTGTTCACTGGATGCCATGGCAAACTCCTCATTTCCAGTAAAGAACAGCATACGTCACCTCTGTGTTAAGCTCTCTGTGATCTTTAAGTCCGGGCTAAGGAGGCAAAATGAAGAGAAGACCAGGGCTGTGCTCTGACCCGGTTTATCTTGTTGGTATAAAACAGCACCTGCAGCGTGTCTGCTGCTGCGATGGGGATGGGGATGCTGTTCGGTTTGACGGTTGGCACATTCTTTACGGTGCAAGGATTAAAAACAGGCACCTAAAGCTGACCTACTTTAAGATGAACTCTGCATCTCCATTGTCAGACAGCTCTTCACCATATCACCACCTCTTCTGGGTCACCAGTGTCCCTAAATCTGTTAGTGGAGAAAGCGTGTTCCTTCCCTCAGCATCAATGCTTTGCATTTTACTGCTGTTCTCATTGACTTGCTCCACACCATTTCTGGGTTTATTTTCTTAATGTCTTACAGAGGCCCTTTGGGGGAAGGATAACAATAGCCCGCAGCCATGGAGGTGAAGACCTCGAGCTGCAGACACATCAGCAGCTTTTTGCTTCAGCTTTGTTGTGTTTGACTTTGGATTATGTATTTGGAGTAGACCTGGACAGGCTCCACTCTGCTTTCCAGTAACAGGCGGAACTGCTGCAGGGAGTTAATGTGAACCAGCCTTTGGAAAAGCCCTAAGCTTCCTCTGCATCCATAAATTTAGATATATTTTCTTGGCTGCCTTTTGCTGGAGCTATTAAACTAGTGTTTGCTGTTCCCCAGGTCCTCCTCTTGACATGGTTTTGATGGGGCGAAGTGCAAGCAGGCTGGGACAAGGGTAAAAAATAAAAGATCAGACTGAATTTGGCCATCTCTTCCACCAGCACGCTGTGCAGAAGGGGGAATCAACCCACACAGGCGCTGTATGGAGAAACAGGCAGCGGTGTGGCTGCATCACTACTGCTGTCAGAAGGATTCGGCACGGCAGTGATGCTCTGCTCTGCTCAGCCAGCGCCTGGGCCAGGGGACAGGGCAGTGCCAGCCCTCAGCATGGGGGGACTCCTGCCCCCAAGCAGGGTTCTGGCTTCCCCCCACGTCCCCTGCTGAGCCACGGGGTGCTGTCACGCGCAGTACAGCCTTGACGTCGGCGCTGGGCAGCACTTTCCCTGCTGCGCTCGTGCCAGCGCTGCCCGTAAATCCATGTGTGCAGCCCTTGGCCCCTCTGTCCACTCTCCCCGCTCTGAAGGAAGGATCAGGTCCCCAGGCATGGGTGCCTCTGGGCTACAGCCTCTTCCATCTGTGCCGTGGCTTGAAGCTGTGGAGCAGATCCTTTTCCCCTGGTTCTGCACCAGTGTAGCTCCACTGACATCTATTGGGGATCCATCCATCTGACTTACACTACTGCAAGCAGAAAATTGGCCTCAGAGGGGGTTTCCTTCATGTTTTACAGTATTCTGGATGTGCCTGAGTGTCCAGCTTAATTCCTACAGGGATGGCCTGAGTGTACCTTACTTTTAAATGCCTCTTTTCTTTGCTGGTTCTGATTATCTGGCCTCTTCAGAAGAGGGTCCTGAGATCTGCTTGCTATTTTGTGATATTATGTTAGGCGTTCACTTTGAGTCTTGGATGGATGAGATGATTTGGGAACATTTTCCTTGCTTTTCTCTCTGCTCCTCCATATCTCACCTCAGACACAGACCAGCCAAGCTGGCTCCTGCTAATTACTTCAGGAAGTAGTTATCTGCAATAGCAGCGTTCAGTCTCTTTGGAAAACAGATAGACCAATGTGTTGAACAGTGGTGGGTTTTTTCTTGCCACAACTCATGGTGAGGGGTTTTCTTTCCCTCTCTATCTCTTTTTTTTTTTTTTTGGTCTTTTTGGAATTAAAGCACAATGATTAGCCAATTCCTTACACAAAACAGCTGTGAACTCTCCTCCATAGCGATGCTCTATTGTTCCATGCTCAGAAATTGTAATTATCAAAGAAAATTACTGAGCTGAGGCCAAGGTACTGAAACTTTGTTACTTGAGTAATAGGGGTGTGATGCAGTTTGGGAGACAGGAAGGGATTAGAAGAGAGAGGAGGAGGATTAGGAATGGCAGAGCTGAACCGAGTCCTGCTGTTAGTCAGTGCAAGTGCAGGGGGATGAGTAACGGCACACCCAGTCCCACAGGTCTCCGCTCTGCAAAATGCACGCTGCTCTGCAGACTGTGGACCCTTTCTTTCCGTACGCCCCACTTCTCAAATTCCTGCTAGTAGCATTTTTAAAAAGACCTCGAGTCCCTCTGCTGAATGTCCCACAAGCATTTTCCATTTAAATGGGTTTGCAGATACCAGCATTTGTCCCATCAAACTTCTTGACAATCGTAGGGTATAAAGCAATTTTGCCTGGGTCAGGACCAAGAGAAACAAGATATTTCTCCAGCTATGTTTCTTTCTTTTAAATAGTTTGCAGGCATCTATTGCTGCTAATGCTCTGACCTGACACGCTGTCACACTGTAATTGTTCCACTTTTGGATTTTTCCCTCTGATCAGTTCCCCACTCCCACACCCATGGGGATTTGGGAATTTCTGTGCAAAGTTAGCCTGGGAGACGGCGTGTGAGCACACATGTGCGTATGCGTAGGTGTTCATATCCTACCGCATGTCACAAGCTTGGCACCGCTGACAACCGTGGGATGCTGGGCTCTCCCCAGTTTTTTGCAGTTCAGACAGTCAGGGTGGGATCCCGTCCTCCAAATTTTAGATGTCTGCAATAGAAGTGTCGACATGTGTTTCAGTTATCTTGTCTCTCTTAAAAATCTGTGGTGATAGTGACACTTTTAGGGTGTGTTTCATTTGACCCAGTTCAGGTATCAGGCTTCAGCAGGAGCAGGATCATACCTGTTGTTCTGAGCAGTCCTGTCCTTAGCATCTGGCACGGCAGCAAGCCAAGCAATCCTGCTGCTTATAGACCTACTGAAACACAGAGGATAAGTATGGGCTAGCTCTGTGACACCCATAAAAAGCAAAATCTAAAAACTAGGTGATTATCTGGTGTTCCCTTAAGTTCCTTGAATGTTCATTGTCTTCCTCTGTAGTTTTTCCTAGTTTGATGGTGTGGCATTTTGCCAGGTAAATACATTACTCTAAATACAGCTTAAAAAGGCAGAGATTTAGTGCAGGAGAAGCAAGAGGAAATCCTTCATACACATCCTTCAGTTGTCTGAGTTGACATGTTAATACTGAAGCCTCAGGGCACTCAGTGGCTGGTTCCCTCCCCATCAACTCCTTTTTAACCTGACTGAACTCAGGTGGCCTGGATCGGAAAATAAACTGATCCAAACTTTTCTGAGCTAGTGATGGGAATTCATCCTTGGTGCCGAAGCAAGTGCCTTAAGTGATTCTTTGCAAGAAAGAAGCTTAAGAAGCCACCGACCGTTAGTCTAGTCCACTTTGTGTTGAAGGGACAGATGTTTGCCCTCCTGAATAAGAAATTAAGCTGCTGCCATTCCGTACCAGTGTGCCTGTCCATGGACACCACGGCACTAACGTTCACTGCAGGAACGTGGCCGCTGCCACCTCTGCTGAACCAGAATCACTCTTAAGTGGCACTTAGTATTAATTTTTGGAGAACTAAACTAATCTGAGTTATAAAAGCAAAATGTTGGTGAGCTAATGGTACTGTTAAACACTTCTAGTCTGGCCAACAAAGATTATTTTTTTTTTTGTCAGAGTATCTGATACAGCTTTCCGAAGCAAAATAATGTCAATAAAAGTTACTTCTTTGCCAGAGTAACTGTGCTCCTGCTAGTTTTTTGTGGAAAATAGAGAGTAAATCCTTCCCCGATGCCACGATATACCAGTAGATTTCTATTTAGCACTAAAGAGAAGGAGTGGGGTGAAGCTGAATTTATTTTCTCGGTCCTTGACAGATGAGGCAGCACCATCTGCTGGTTTCACTGCTCATGGTCATGCTTTGCTCATGAGCTGCTCTCATTTCCCAAACATAACGTTCACTGATGCCCGGCAGCACCCCAAGCCCTAAGGACCCTGCAAGGGGTCTCACTGAAGCACTGGCTCTTTGAAACCCTGAGGCACTGGCTGATTAAGTGGGCAGGGAAATAGGAAATGCTGGAAATTTGGTGAAATCAAGTTTATTAGCCTAAAAGGGTTCATTGTCCACCTCACTCATGACCACCCACACAAGACTTGTTACTTGTGGACTCCCTGATTTCTCATAAAGCTTCTGAAGATGAGAATGGAGAGACCAGCATCAGAGCTGGGGGCACATCCGAACTGGCATCCTTTAAAAGGCTGCGGAATAAAACTAATGGACTCGATGATCCTTACGGGTCCCTTCCAGCTTCAGATATTCTATGATAAAACCGCCTCCTTCATTCCTGTCTCACCTTAAACACTTGTATCCAGGTTGCCCAAGTGACCTGAGATAACACCAGTGCCTGAATCCTCATTAGTCCGTGCCTTACTTGACTTCTTCCCACCGTGTTCCTTCACCTGGGATAGAACATCAGGTGAATACTGTATGTGAGTGATGTGAGGTGAAGGCAGGTTTATCCACTCTAGGCATCTGCCTCCCTTGAGGGATGGAAAGCCGTACGTATCGCTGTGGCTGTAACAGCAGACCTCTGCTCTCCATATTCTGGATTCTTTCTCGTTAATCTGGGACGAGCTCATGTTCTCAATGACTCCTTAATGCTTGGCCATGAGGCATGATGGTTCTGAGTCAGGGGTATCAGACTATCAGGGAAATAAAAAAAAAAAAAAAAGTGATGCTGGGCTGTGAAGGTAAATAATGAGAAGAGGATGGCAATTCCATGATCACAGAGTATTTTGTGACAAGAGTGCCCAAGTCCAGAACACCACTCTGCTACAGATGTGTTATGTGACCTTAGACAAGTCACATCCCTCTTACACCCTTGGGAGTTAGGTTTTAACTCCTTCCGGCATTCTGGGATGCTGTGTCCCTTTGAGTCTATGTGGAGGGAAATTGGTGTTCTCCTGCCTTTCAGGGATCTTCTGAGGATTAACATTTCAGAGTAGGGAAGGCACTCTGGTCCTTTAGGGACAGAATCTAAGAGAATGGTTCCCACCACAAGGTTTCTAACAGCATATCAGTAGGGTAGACAATCCATTTGCCAGGGTGATCATCTCATGGTGTTTTTCTCTTTTCAGGCACCGCAGCTGTTGCAGTTGCTGGCATCTTCGCAGCCTTAAGGATCACAAAGAACAAGCTCTCTGACCATAAGTTTGTTTTCCAGGGAGCTGGAGAGGTAGGAATGTTCTTGAGTTTGTTCCTAATTATGATCTAAATTCATATTTAGAAAGGCAAAAGTCAGCCAGGAAGCTTCCTGCAAGGCTTGGCTTCATGAAAACAATGCACAGAAGCAAGTTCCTTGTCACTGGGCAGGAGTGGGCCCCACAAGTGGATCTTGCTGTTGCACAGAAGTTGCAAACAATCTTTCAGTGACCTCTTGGCCCATAAGTCCTGTGCAGGCTTCCTGGATGCTACGAGGGTACCCATGTGTGGGGCTTTAAATACCTTGAGTCCCTTATGAGGCAAGGTGCTGCAGGAACATTAAGGAGGCTGGTTTGAGTTCCCAGGGTTGGTATTTAGGGTAAACCAGAGCCTCTTCAGCAATAGAGTCAGAAGGACTCAGATTCAAAGAACCGTAAGAACGTAACCTCACTTTGTGGAGTCAGTCATATTGCCCCCGTGGCAGAAGTCAGGTAGTCTGTAAGGTGCCTTGCTCAAAGAGAGAGGAGAAAGAAAAAGTTTCTAAAGCCTGGACTGTGGACTACAGGCATCGGTCCAGGTCATGGCTCAGCTCTTGCCCACCTATGGGATTTTGAGCAAGGTTTCTTCTCTTTCTCCACCCCTCCTGACAAACATGTCTGTGCTGTGGCAGAGAGACAGCCTGTCTTGTTAGTCCCCATCTGGGCAGGAGGGCTGGGCACAGCTGTAGGACCATTGACATGCACAGCATGTCCCAGGCTGCTTCCTCAGGCAGGAATGGGAGAAGAGGGCTTTCTTCTTGGCAGTACTTCGGATGCAGCAATCTCACTTTGCTTTGAGTTCCTCTGTACTGGCATCATCACCAATGTTTGTTCAGCGTCTGCCCCTTTTCCTCCTCTGCTGGTTTAAATGATGGAGACAGCCTCTGCCTGTCAAGGTACCACTTCCACTGCTCCAGCCTCACAGGCAGCCCGCTCCGCTGGATAATTGGTTTTTGGGTTTTTTATTCACAGCAGCACTGATAGTGCTAAAATCAGCCCCGTGCCATGCCACTATACAACCATGGAGCAGAAAGCCTCCTGGTTTTGTGCAGTGCTGAGGGTGACACAACACATCTCTCATTTAAAGCCTTCCCTCCAAAAAGATGTTGATACTCCAATGAAGTGTTTATATAATGTGTTCCAGGCTGCAATGGGTATAGCTCATCTCATCCTCATGGCCATGGAAAAGGAAGGAATTTCACGAGAGGATGCCATCAAAAAAATCTGGATGGTGGACTCCAAGGGACTGATTGTGAAGGTAAATTCGTCTCCAGAGCTGAGCTCCACTCCCCCACCACCTCCTGCAAGCTAGAAAGAGGCCAGAGCAGGCAGAAACCTTGGACCCCTGCTCAGCTCTGGAGTAAGGGCTGCAGTTTTGTTGGTGTCAGCAGAACTGTTCCTGCTTTCAGAGAACTAGATCTCAGAAAGAGATGAAACGGACTCATGTGTTACTACATTATGTCTCCAGCTTTTGCCAACAGCCTGAAGTTTGACTCCTCCTTTTTCCTCACAGGGCAGGAGCCACCTGAACCACGAGAAAGAAATGTTTGCCCAGGACCACCCCAGTGTGAACACACTGGAAGAGGTTGTGCAGAAAGTGAAGCCTACGGCAATTATAGGTGGAGTTCCCTTAGCACGACCTTTTCACATCAATTCAGTTCTTAGGACAGCTTCTGTCTGTTTTTCCAGAGCCTCCTTTTGTTCTCCCAGTCAAAATGAAATAAGCTTTGTTTTACCCCCATTTTGTCACTTGAGTTCTCCACATCCTTTCCCCTTTGACCATGGGGCACAGGCTTCCTCTCTTTCAGAGCTGAAGGAGCCCTCCCAGACAGGGCTGCAGAGGGAGGTGGTGCGGGAGGCAGGGTCTGGGGCGCTCAGCAGGCAACGTGGCCCTGGCAGGCTGGGCAGGACCAGGATGACAACAGGCACCTCGGGCAGGTCTTTGGGAGAAGTGCCAAGCCTTTGGGAGGCAAAGTGCTGGAGCCATACTGGCCTAAACCCTGATCCCCAGTCTGCCTGGAGGAGCAGAGGGTGTTATTTTGAGACAGATTTTGAATCTCACCATGATACGAAAAAAAAAACATCTCCAGAGATGGAGCCTGTTCCCTCCCGCGGTTCGTTTACCGGATTCAAAAGGGATCAGCCCAAAGCACTGAAGTTAGACAGGCAGAAAGCACCATCTCACTCTGCAGTTGTTGTTTTAGGTGTCGCAGCCGTTGCAGGAGCTTTCACTGAGAAGATTTTGAAGGACATGGCAGCCTTCAATGACAGGCCCATCGTGTTTGCCCTGAGCAACCCCACAAGCAAAGCGGAGTGCACAGCGGAGCAGTGCTACCGCCTCACCGAGGTACTGGAGCTCAGCGTAGGGAAACTGGGTGCTCTGGGTATGCTGTGGCCGTGACTGTACCAAGGAAACCACCATGGTGCATGGTGGCCGGACAAGTGACAGTGGGAATAAGTTGAAATAAGAGGGGTTCAGGTTGGTCATAACGAAAAATTTGCATGGTGTGAGGAGAGTCAGGAGGTGGAACAGGGGCCCAGACTACTCGTGCAGTCTCTGTCCTTGCAGGTTTTCAAGACCAGACTGGATAAAGCCCTGAGCAACCTGGTCTGATTCATAGCTGACATTCCTGTGAGCAGAAGTCTGGGTCCCTACCAGCTTGAATTACTTTGTGATCCTCTAAAGAAAGCACTTGCCTCCTTTGCCCACAGCTGTCTGAGGCACCCTGTCCTCCCTGTGTTTTGCCACCCTAGATTTTTGTGTAACAGTTCCATCACCCGTCAACGTCACTGAAGAGTTACTGTCATGTGGACTGACCTGGGGTGAGAGAGGAGGCCTTGTCTCCCTCTCCCCTTTGACCACACCACCACCTGCTGCTGGCTAGGGCAATCACACAGCCCCCAGATCTTTATCCCACACGAGTCCCTCCTCACACTCAATAGATGATTGACAGAGAGGAAGAGAGACTCCTTCTCGGCAAGTTCAGAGCGCTTGCAGTTGGGCAGTGCAAACACCGAGTCAGCGCTCAGTGGCCCTCTTCATGGCTCTGCGCCACCTGAGTCCCCTGAGGGCAGAGCATGACAAGCAGCAGAAATGTAAGATGTCTCTTCTGAATTTGGATGCCTCTTTCTCTTATCAGGGACGGGGAATATTTGCAAGTGGGAGTCCATTCCCAAAGGTAACCCTGCCCAATGGACAGACCTTCTTCCCTGGCCAAGGGAACAACGCCTACGTCTTCCCAGGAGTGGCACTGGGAGTCATCGCCTGCGGAGTCCGGCACATCTCTGACGATATCTTCCTCATCACAGCAGAGGTTTCCAACTGGCATTTAACTAATGTTTGGAAAAAGATTGTAAGAGGCCTACTTGCAGGTGTTTTCAAGAACCTGGCCTAGGGCAACGTAGTGAGTAGAAATGGCACAGCCTCAGCAAAAAGCCACAGCCTTTCCCAGTCTCAGGGAAAGCCCAAGCTTCCACTGCACCTACAAAGGTGCAGGAGCCATGACAGGGTTCTCCTCATTCTCCACAACTGGAACAGCACTTCCATCGTTCTGGCTCCAGTTTTAAGTCTGTAATGAACCGTATACACCCATGGATTTGGGGTAGTTCGGCAGTTCAGTGAGAACCACTCCCAGCTCCGCCGCTGCTAAGGTTTCACCCGCATATCGTGTAATGCTAGTGAACGCGGCACGTGCTGGAGAACATCTCTGTAAACTACCTTTCTCTTCTTTCTAGTCTATTGCTGCCGAGGTGACAGAGCAGAATCTTGCAGAAGGACGACTCTATCCCCCCTTGGACAGCATCAGAGAGGTGTCTCTCAAAATCGCCGTGAAAGTGAGCACTCGTTTATTTCCACGTTCCATGGTAGGGAGGGCAGCAATTGCCTTGGCATCATTCTTGCTTTTTTTAACTCAACTTTTTCTACAGCCTAAAGCCATGATTCTCAGAAATCCTTCCAGCCAGAATTGCTGCTTTGATTTCTTTCATCTTTAAAACGCAAATGTGAAAAATATGTCCTGATTCCGAGTGCCTCACAGCTCACAAAGCTCTGCTCTATTACTCGGAGCTGTGAGTGCTCAGCACTTCAGAAAATCAGGTTTAGGGTCAGATTCAAACATGATGCAAGTTGCCAAAAGATTTTAGGTTCCAAATTGCTATTTTGGAACCTCTCCTCCTGTATTTGATAGGAGCCTAAGTATCTAAATACTATTCCAGATCTGGGCTTGTTGTTTGGTTGTGGGATTGGTACCCTTGATACATCAAATTTGTAATTCCCGTTCAGGGGACACCCACTGAGAATCACAGTGGCCTGCTAGGAGTTACTGATGGGTGCACAGTGTAGCTGAGGAGCTTAAGGGTGTGAGTGGAGGTGGTTAAAAGACTGCTCTCCTTCTTTAATTGTGCACATCAACCATTTTGCCAGGGCAGGGGTGTGCATTTCTAAGCAGACAGTAATTGCAGGCAACTTGCCTTCCTTCACCCAAGGGATGAAATGCAGCTGACTCAGGGAATTGCACAAAGAGAAAAAAGCAAAAAAGGGACCCAATTTTGAGGGAGGAGAGGAGGAAAATACATCCAGGGCCAAACTGCAGTTGGTTTCAACTTCGTAATGTGCCAGCTTTATTTCATCAGCTTTTTTTGCTTATGTTTTTGCAGATTGTTGACTGGGCCTACAAGCAAGGTCTTGCTTCTTGGTACCCCGAGCCAGCAGACAAGGAAGCCTTTGTGAAACGACTCGTTTACAGTCCTGATTATGACTCGTTTGTTAGTGATGATTACAGGTGGCCCCCCGCAGCCATGCAAACACAAGATGTATAAATTTTTGTGAGAACTATTTTCTCATTTTTTTTCCATCATGATTCACATCATTGCTGATATAAACGCACCTCCGGGCTAGCAGAATGATAAAAGAAAATGAATCCAAGTATTTTTTTACTTGCCGCTGTGTTTTCTCTGTGGGAACACATCAGGAGGGAATAAAACAGAGTCCAAGGTGGGCAGTCAGTACGCCAGGGGGGGAGACAGACGATGGCTGCAGCCCGTCCCAGACAGTCAGCACTGCGAATTGCTGCCCGCTGAACACACTGCCCAGCTCTCAGCTCAGCCGCCTCGGGAGACGCTACCTGGGCCACCTCAGGAGCAGAGAGTCCCATTCCTAGTGGGAGCGCCCGCGGGAAGCTCGGAGCCCCACTTCCACAGTGGCAGCTGTATGTGTGATCATCCCTCACGCACGACAGCCGCACTTTGCCCGTGGCTCTCTGGATGGGATGGGAAGTGCATGCGTTGTCCTGGGAGAGGTGCATGCTTGGGCAGTGCTACCCTTTCCTGCCCAATGTTTGGGGAGTCTGGCATTGACCCGTGCCCCACCACCTTGGAAACAAACCCCAAAACCTCCCTCAGCCCTCTGGGGACAACAGATACCCTCTCCTCTGCAGTCCAGGCTGTTCTCCAAGGGCAAAGGAGCCAAGGGACGCACAGTGGGAGCCAAGCTGGAGACCAGGGTACCCCCAAACGCACACATGGCCACCCCACTCCATCACTGCATCTTTTGCTGGCCACTGCTAAGGAAGCACTGCCACCAGCCAAAGGCCCTGCTGGGGGCTCTCTCTGGGTCACAGGGTCCCAGGGAGGGCTCCTCCAGCCCTGCAAAATTGTCACCCCCTGCCAAATACTATCCAATGGGATGATGGTGTTCCTGACCATAAGCTGGAAAGAACAGAGGGGCCTGCTGGCAGATCTTCCCTTCCTGGTTCTCACTGCTCACAGACAGCAAGGCTGAGGCTGGTTACCACGGTCTTTCTTTAGTACCTTTAAGCGGCTTTTAGCACCAGGAAAAGCATCGCATCCCTTTGCTGATGAGCCACAGTCTCTCCAGCGTCCGTGTGCTTGTAATGCCAGCACCTTCCACGCTCCTCCCATAGGCAGATCTCCTCACCTAGGCTAAAGAAGGAAAGAGAAAGCCGTCAAGTTGCAGATTCAGGGACAGACACTGAGAAATACATTTCCTGAGCAAGAGACCCTCACTTTTGTGCAACCTACTTTGCACTTAATAGATTCCCGTTAAGATACCCATTCCATATCCATTTACACGTAGAAATCGGTGTAAATGAAGGTGATGTCACTTTCTGTGGCCAATAGGAGAGCCTACAATTCTCCTACTTGTGCGCTAACTTCACCCTCTTCTTTAACTGTCTTCCTGGTGGCAATTTCCAGCGCTACTGCTTTATATTGCCACCTCAACCCACATGACGGGGGGACACAACGGTTCACCACGCTCCATGCAGGTCTGAGCCTGCCACAAATTTGGGTGCTTCTTCAATGGGAGAAGGCTTATAGGGTCTGAGTTTACAGGTTGCTGCAATTTAGAGACCTTGAGGCCTTAGAGGCTTTCTCTTAAGGGGAGTAAATGGTTAATTCCTTCTAGGTATGCGTACCATTTCCAAACTGTGGCCTTTTGGGCTGCTCCCTTAGGAGGGAGTAATCCATTAAGAATCAGATTAAAAAGGAGAAAAGGACCTTGTACTATAAAATAGAGTAGAACCACAGAATGGTTGGGTTGGAAGGTGTTGGAGGCGATGAACGTCAGAAGCCATGGGAATGAGAAACAAGGGACTTTCCAAGAGAAGCAAAGCAAGGTCAAGGACAAAGGGGTTTTGACAGCACCTGTTACCCTGTCCGCTCCTCTGTTTGCGTTGGCTTTTTTCTTCAACAGGAGGTTGCACACCCGTACCAGACCCCGCAGTGGCGAGGTGGTGCCAGTGCTGCCGTTCAGCCCCTCTGGGAGACCGGGCCCTGCTGTGGGGCTCCCGGCCTTGTCGCCATCTCCTCCTCACCAGTGGCCATGGAGAAGGTGGCTGGCGCAGCGGTGGTTGTAAGGGGAGTGTGTACGACTTATTTGTCGCCACATCCATGGCTGTCATCCTTTTTTCCCCAGGTAGCCAAAGTTGGGTTCAGGCTAATTTTTCTGCGACACCCGTTACCCCCACTATATTTATAGCTTTTCTTGACAGTTTAATTCCTTAACTCATCAGTCTGTCACTTATTTAAAACACTAATCTGGGCCCCAGTATTGATTAAAAATTCTAAACTTATTTGCCGTTGGCCCACAGGAATATGTATGTAAGGTTCCTCATCGGTGGACCATTGGCAAGAATTCACCACAGGGATTAGACAGCTCAAACCCCAAACCACAGCTTCTAGTGTTTCAGCCTTTGCAGTTCTTCTTGCAGGGGTGTGTCACAGATGGAGCGATGCACTTCAGTCATAAGAGAGAAGCAACAATGTACTTTGTTGATATAAAACAGTGAGTTAGCACAGTTTGATAGTAAATGGTAAATGTGACAGTGGTTTAACAAGATTCAATGGCAAGGTACACTGGAGTATTTACTGCATAGAGGACAGGGTCAGACAAAACTGTCAGAGAGACCCTCCCGTTGAGTCATGGGATTCAGAATGGACCCCCTTGCTTTCTAAACTCCTTCTCAGAGAGCTAAGTATGGGTGTGGCTGGATCCAATCCTAGTCCCAGACTTGGCCAATGATTTATGTCTAAAGGATTATATGTGCACAATCAATCCTTTATATCACTTAGCTAAGATTTCTAAGTTTCAGCACTCTTATTCCTAATTCACTTAACAAGTGTCTGACATGATAAGGATCCTCTCAACCTCAAGGAGACATCTTGAGAGGTGTCCCTGCTCAAGGGGAGATCCTGGTGTGCAGCCTGTTGTGCAGGATTGCTCCAAGGGCTCTTGGGCTGCTCACTTTATGGAGTAAGATAATTGGCTCACAGTCGTATTTGCATACCAACTGTAGATGTTAATTTCTAACAAATTTGGCTTGAGTCAGCCATTGAGCAGCACTGTGGTTAGGTGGGCACATCACCATCCCTTGGCTACTGTGTTTTCATCTGTCTCTGCTGAATCCGCTTTGAGCTGGATGCAGCCATCGCGACCAGACGCATCCGTCGTGCTGCCACTGGTGGTCATCGCTTGAGCAGGGTTACGGGAAAAGTGCTCTGCTCAGGGGCGGGAGGGAGCACACTGTCACAGACCATGAAGAAGAGGACTGTCCTGCTCCTCCTACTGGCAGTGGTGATAGTGGCCAACGTGGATGACAACATGGTAGCGAAAATGATGATAGGGTTTGCCTGAATGATGAATCTAACCTCTGTAACCATTTGTCTAAGTACCCCCAAGTCAGCAGAAGAGCGCTTACTGATTTTTCTTGCAGGATATTAATATTGCACTAACTCTCCAGCTCACATGGGAGCAATTTAACAACTATACCTGGTATTTTTAAGGGTCTGAGAACTGGGGCTATACTTACATTGTCTACAGTTGGTCACTGGGCACAATGAATGCGAGCTCAGTATGGGATGCAAATTGTTTTATCCTCCAGCTCACCAGTGAGGCCACAGGGTGGAGTGTGGATAAATATAATAAATGGATAAATATAATGCTTGATGGGACACTAATAATCACTCCCTACAATACACAAAACCCTTAAGCGCCTCATTGTGCATTAAATACCCCGAAAGGGATAACAACGAATGTTCCACCGCATGTAACCGAAACTCATTTGATTGCCTTTTTAACTGCACGTGGGCTAGATACACCCATGTGCCTAGCTGGGATGTGGGAAGGAATAAGATAATTCCAGCAAGGAAATCTCTGTAACTGCCAAGTAGACCCTCTGTCTTGGACTGGAGCAAGAAAAACTACTGTCCTCTCTCTTGCTACCTCACCAGGTTCGTGCCAAACGTCCACCGTCGATGCACCCCCTGACTTAGTGTGGTGCCTGTGTCGTTAGATGGATACTGATTCTGGATGTTTCTTTAATAGATGTCTCTCTCACCATTGCCTGCTTTTACTCCCAGCAGGAAGCATGCTGCCCGTGTGTGCAGCGGGATGAAAGAAACCTCTGGGCATCTACAGAGTGGCTCCAGAAAGAAAGGGAGGAAGAGCACACGTGGGCAGGGTACCGGGCTCACAGGGAGAGGAATGAGGCAGAGACGGCCTGGGCACATCAAGAAGTTTAAAGCACTCCCAGCCACTTTCTTCTGACACTTTTTTCCCTCTCTGAGCTTGACCTGTAAGCCTCCCTCCAAGAGAAAGACCAGCACTTTGAGTCCTTTTTTCCTCCCTTGAGGATGACTCCTTCCAAGCCCACAGCAGGGAAAGCTTTCTTCCCCTTGGCCTCAGAGGCCGGGGGCTGAAGCCTTTCCTGAAGCCTTTGCTGACTCTCTTGGAGACAGAAGGCCACAGGGGAAACTGTCCTGAACTTGGGCAGATCCCACGCCATTGAGTGGCAGCTCCTGGCTTGGCACTTCCATCTAAAGCACCTTCTGTGCTTTTGCTCGCCCCATCGCTGAACACGCAGGCTGACAAGCCAAAGCTGCTGGAATTCAGGGCATCTTCCCTGCAGCTGGAGAAGCTGGAAAGGAAGAGGAAGGCTGGTGAGCGCACAGCAGCTCGGTGAGCGTGTTTTCTGGGAGAGAAGACCATGCCAGCCCTGGGAGCTTGCCAAGGCTGCAGCACTGTGTTCCCAACGTGTAGGAGTCCAAGTGAACCACTTGAGGGCTCTAGAGGACCTCTGTCTGCTTTTTTTTCCTCTTTGAGAAGGTCCTGTCTGTGATACATCATCTTTTACCAGAGCAATGAATTTTTTTTTTTTCTTGTCCAATCTTGCACAAGAGAAACCTCCCATAGTGAGACTCTACTGAAATCAGAAAAATCCTGTGCGGCTGCCCAACAAGACACATTAGCGAGTAAAAGAGATTAAATCCATGTAGGAAACCACAGTTTGAATATTGTGGGACTTCTAGCTGCTGTCTATTTGTGGTTTGTTTTCTAACTGAAAGCCAGGATATTTGTAGCTGATCATTTTGGATTTCTCTGTTTGCTCTCGCTTTTTCTCTCAGAAAAAATATTCTCTCTGCAGAACAAATATTTTATTCCTACATTGTTCTTTTTCTCTTCCTTTGAAAAATGAGATGACTTGAAAGCAGTAGTAAATAGCATAAATACAAGAAAAAGAGATCAATTGAAGTAATAATTTGGTGATATTAATATCTATTTCAAGCCCAGAATGGATCACTATGGCATCCTAACTTGATGCCTGGCAATTGACTGACACCTGAATTACTTCTGCCAGAAAAAAAACCCTTTCACTTCTCTTTTAGTCACTCATGTCTCTCCTCTTGTTTAACAAAATTGCATCTTATTTATAACCACAGCTGGTCTGGATTAGTCAGGTAGCATTTGTCCCATAGCAAACCGTGTCCTTCCTTCCCGGGCAGGGCCCATCTCCGGCCCAAGCCAGCGCATCGCTCGGAGCGCTCGGCCGCAGGCCCGGCACTCAGCCCCAGCACCCACGTGTGGCTCTGACAACCAGAGGGTCTCTGCACAATATAGTAAAAATAAATCATATCTAGGTCAGGGCCGTGCTCCTCTGGCCTGACTTTTACTTCAGCCCTTGTGCCTGGTGTTTCTGTCAGCTGGTTCTAGGCCTGAAGGGTCATCTAATCCATAAAAAATATCAGTCATGGACTTTTGGCTAAAATTCAGGCTATCAGCACATTTGTGCTTAGCACAGCAGGCGTGTACAACCAGTCACCTCAAATTAAACCTCTGCCCTTTAAGTCATTTTCTGGGGCTTCTGCCTCACCAGCCTTGACTTCATCTGCAAATCGGAGACATTTGTTTTGCTAGCACTTCAAGGGTGTGCTGACCTTTCAGTCCTGAAAGGAAAATCTTGATAAAAACACTAATTAATGATTGAGTTTGAACCATTTGTCCCAGATATGTGGATAAACAAAGAAGCTAAAGGTCTGGCTATTAAACAGGAAAGAAAGAGTTTTCTTCATAGAGCGCGCTTGGCTGTTCAAACACCTAAAATGGTGGTAATTGATTTATATTCAATCATTTGAGTGCACAGAAGCAATTATACCTAATCTCTAAAGCCTAGTTCTACTGTGAAGCGTTACTATGCAAAAAATTATTTCTTATTAGTTACCCACTGATGAAAAATGGTGGTAGGAGGATGGAATTTCCCTTTTATTTAGAATTCACACCCTATTTTACCTATGTAATCTCTGCTTTTTGTATATCAAGAACAACACGGCTGTTTACTCCAGACCTAATGAACCTAGCTGACAAACCACTGACAGGGAAGAGACTGCTGGAACTGGGGTGGGATTTGATGACAGAATTCTAACACTGGCTGGTATCATTCAAACGAGATCTGTTGGAGTCCATCTCAACTCACAGTCACCCAGGCTGTATTCATACAGTCAGCAGGCAGGACAATAAATGGTATTTTAATCTGTAACTCCCGCAGATTGGTTAGGAAAATCACTGAGGTTTCCAGAGATCTCACAAATTCACTGCGAACCTCGGTTTTAACTGTTGGAAGGAAAGAGCACCCAAAGAAGCACTCCAGCTAGCTTAGGAGCCAAACACACCAGAGAGACACGGGAGGAGAAGGAAATATTACGTGTGTCATACTATGGGAGGGTCCAGGATAGCTCTCAAGGCCACCCTGAAGCATTGTCTCAGCCTGAAGCCACAGCAGAGACCTGACTCTGCTCAGCACAGGCTTGAGCTCTTCAGCGTGAGGTTTGGATGACTGCCTGCAGACAGGGCCATGTCTGCTGCGTGTCATTTATAGGGACTGATCCCCATGACCCGTTTCAACTTGTTCTTTACCTTGTAGTGTAGCAGAGCCTGTATCACCATCTGCAATTAATAAAATTAGAAGAGACAGAATCTGGGCCACTGCCTCTCTTGCGCCACCCATCCTGGTCCAGCGGCCTGTCTCAGGCAGGATTCTTTACATTTGAAGTCTCTTGGCAACATCAGATTAAAAATAATTTGCTGAGTTTTCACAGCTGTGGAGGCACGCAAAGGTTTAAGCAGTGGGCCTGTACCTTTTATAAAGCTGAACAACAACAACAAAAAAAAAAAAATCAGTAATGATTATGCCCAGCTTCTACTCAAGAAACAGAAGCAGTATTCCCTATTTAGAGCTGCTAGTGAAGTAATGCTGCTGTTCACCCAGCATCTCAAGTTTAACCCACTCCCAGTCTGCAAACAGATTTGCTCAGCTGAGCTGTGGCTGAACTCCAGCCATTCCTGGGCTAACGGATACGACCCCCAGTTTGCTTCAAACCATCCCTGAAGATGGGCCCGGGCACTGATCGTGGGCTGGAGTAACTGGAGACACAGGTACAGCTCCCTTCAGTTGGCACTGCCAAGGGATGGTACCTCTGGCAAAGAGGCAGGGCAGCAAGTGGGGACAGTCACCTCTTCATCTGGCGCAGCAGGATTTGCCAGAATGTGTTCAGCAGAGCCTGCAAACTGAATAACAATTAGCTGCTGAGGCTGAGGCAGCCCAAAACGCCCAACAGGAGACGTCCTAACACACAAAACGTGTTCCAACAGGAGCACCAGAGCCCATTATGCCAAAGTTTGAATCCTGTCCTCCCTCCCTTATTATGGACCAATCCACATTTTCTTATGCGTCCAGCACCATCGGGGAATATCTGGAGGGAGCACAGGCTAAAGCGTGCAGTTTTAGCTGCCTTACGGAGCGTCACGGGGATTTCATAAATAAGACGTGACTCCCCCCGTCGCAGAGAAGGAGAAGTGAGGGATCATTTGAGAAATGCTGCATATTCCTCAAATCCTAATTAAAGCAATTCAAATTATTTTCCATGGGCAGCAATACAGTGATGTTGAGTCAGTAATCTCTGGACAATTATGGACTACAATCAAAATAACCAAGAAAAATAAAGCTTTGACGGTACATTTCCATTTGATATGGGGCAGGGGATAAAAAGCATAAAAGCTAAAAACCTCCAGTCAAGTAGTTCTCTGCCAGTGAGGGAGGGGAGTCACCATGGATAATCAAGGTTATAGCAAGGTATCAAAAAATATTATAAAACACAGGAAACAGGAGATCTCCCCTCACTTTTCAGCAATCCTCTGCCAATCTTTACCCATACAGATTTTGGGAGAGAGGCTCACTGTAATACACTCTTTTTTTACTCTTTCATGTAGGTACATTAGGGAAAAACCCCTGGATTTTAAGCGTTTACCCATCTTAAAAATGAGAGGCAAGTTTATTGCGGAGGAGGCAGGCTGCAGTCTCTTCCGTTGACATAAAGCTATGCTGAAAGTATTCCCAATTCCCATTTCATGCAGTCAGGTTTGTACACTTGAACTCCTCAAATTTCCACCTTATTTGCTTGCGCATCACCACGGAGTTACGCCACCGCCTTTTTCCTCCTGTTGCCAATAACTGCAGAATGACATTCAGTTTTTGCACTGTTGCCAAAAGCAGTTTATCCAAAAAGTCAAAGAACAAAAAAGAGTTTACGCTAAAACTTCTGTATCTTTTTTATTAACGTTATTCAAATAACTATGTAAGCTCATCAAAGATGATTCATCATCCATGGTCAGGATGTATGGGAGCAATCCCAGGCTCAGGTCATTAAATAGTTAGCATCTGTTTCAAAAGCCCATCCAAGAAAATAAAGGAACCTTTCTGCTTTCTTGAGGCAGCTTTGGAAAAGACCCAGATCATTTAAGTCACAAAATATTGAGACGCAGTAATAACTGTTCACGGTGAACCGTTTGTTACTCACCAGTAAATCACCATTCAAGAAAGGTAAGATTCCCTCACTTTAAAAGAGTGTGAAAGGCTCTTGTTATTCCCCTTTATCATCTTTGACTACATAGGAAAAAAATATTAAGATGTGTATGCTTTTCTGCCAAAGCCTCCGATGAAATCAGAAAATATGTGTAAAATACACCAGCAACAACATGGAATTTAGTCTGTCCAAGCAACTCAGTGCAGGCTTTGTGAAACAAAATAGTTTAATAGCCTGACCTTGATCCAACCAAACAGAACCCGCTTCCATTCAACGGGACACGCTTCTTTTAAGAGAGAAAAGCTGAAAAGGAACAGCTTTAGTTCTTGGGAACAGACTCCTTGTAAAAGTGCACCAGATAAACCAAAATATCGTGCTCGATTACAAAAGGTTTTATTCTTACAGCTGCTTAAGATGATGCTCTTCAGTGTTTCAGTGGAGAAAACAATTTCCCAAGGGTGTTTCTGAGCGAGACTCTTCCGTGACATTTTCAGTGCCTGCACTATTCAAGCCGGGGGAAACAACCGCAACAAAAAGAGCCCACACATGCACAAAGAAGATAAAAGATGCAGCTCCGCTAGACGGCAAACCCTTGGGCTGGTAGCGCTGCCCTCACCTCCTCCCAGGACGGAGAGGAGCTCCAGCCCTTCTCCGGAGTCGCACAGAGGTCCTTTGTCTGGCCTCTGCTGTGGGAAAAGCTGCCAGGATTGACCCAGCCATTGTCAGCTCCTTTCCAGCCTTAGCAGACTTCCCAGAGCAGGTACTCTTCAAATACACCCTCTGGTAGAAATGCAGCAGTGCTTTGAAAGGTAGTTTGAAGAATATAACAAAAAATATTTTTTTTTTCCTAGTGTAAGTTCCTATAAACTGAAAATCCCCCTTCAAGGAACTATTGTAGAATAGAAGGTAAGCTGGAACAACATCTGCAGCCGCTGCTCAGCCAGGCTGACTCCTGGAGCTCCTGCTGCCCTGAACCTGGCAGCATCGGAGTGGGCTGCTACAACTGTTTTATACCAGCCCAGCTCTGCTGACACCTACAAAGCCGCTTCTCCCACTGATCTGAGACAAGATCTTACCCAGGAAGGCTGATGACGCTCAGCTTCTAAGCACCACAGGTCACCATCTCCAAGAGAGCAGGGCACCTGACAAGTGAAAACCACCAGCAGGTCAGATTTGTGGCACTTCACAGCTACTTGGAATAAAAGGGTGATGCCTGTAGGCAACCAGATCATTCAGGTTTGCAATGTCTACGTAGCATATCCCAGAGTCTATTCCTGAAGACCTCTTTCAGACTTTTTTCCAAGCAAAATCGCACTGAAGTCTGCAAGACAGCTGACAAGTAGGATGGCTGTAAGGTCTTCAGGATTAGATCCTTGGTTAACACACATCTGCCTATTGAGCTTGTGAAATAAATACATTGCTCGGTGAAATCCTAAGTGAAAAAAAAAAAAAAAGTGTTATCTTTCCATTGCATTATCAGCTTCCCCTTCATTTGCTTGGCCTGCTGAAAGCGCCGATCTTGGGCACACGGCTCAGGTAAGAAAGCTGGGCAAGAAGATGTATATACATTAGCACAGCACCATCACACTGAATACTCCAAGCACCTACAAATTCACATGCTTGAAGCAGTTGCTCAACCAAAAAAAACCCCACCTCTCCAATCTAAATACCCCCCCAGCTGGTCTCGTCTAGATAATCTAGCTCTGCCTGGACCGGGCAGAGCGCTGCTTGCAAATGCAAACTCGCACTCCCCGCACCGGGAGTTTTGCCAAAGCGAGGGAGGAAGGACTGAGTTCACAGAGGAGGACATTGTCCCATCATCAAAACCAGCAGCAGGGCAGGATTAGCCTAATTTGTAGCTACCTTGGCTGGACCGGCTGCCCATTGTTCCTCATACGCGCTCTTGTGAAGCTCAGTTAAATAAACTACCGCAAAATTATACTTGAAAAGTGCATTTCCTTAACAGCATCCAGCTATTAGGCAGCGGAGTGCTGTGGCCCTTCAGCCGCGGTGGTTCCTCTCCATACAGCTTGGGGAGACCTTGGGGAGCTGCGGGGGAGGAAAGAGGCAGCAACAGATACAGCTCTTGCTGTTTAAAATCAAGCCAATTTCCAAAACAAGTTATCTCATGGTAGATCTTGCTTCACCTCTCCACACATCCCAACATCTTGACCCTAAGTCTCCACAGAGTGAACTCTGGGTTGATGAACGAAGAAAACTGGTTTACCTTTCCCATTACCTTTTGAAAGACAGAAGGCACAAGGACTTGCCACCACCCAGGGTAAAACCTCAAGCTCATCCGTATGTGGATCCCGTTTCAAAAACAAACAATCCACTTGGGACTGGCGGGGAGCCAGACTGCGGGATTGCCTTTTAAGACTCGCATCTCAATAGGAAACCTCCGAGTATTTTGATCTGTTTTCATAACTGTAACAATTTTCATCCCTCGGCTTTGTAGCGTATTAGCGTTGCCTTCTTTTGAGTAAGTTAAAGAAACAGCCGGTACAAATGAAGGCAAAACAAGCATGGGTCGCTGTGGACAAAATACAGCATTTCAAAAGATTTAGGAAAGACAAAAAAAACCACTGCCCGTCTTAACTCCTGCCAAGAAACCATTACAGAGGACGGAGGCGCAGTGAAAGCCCCTCAAACGCTGCATTTCAACAGCAGTAACAACCACAGATCTTAGATCTATTGTGTAGCTTTATTTTTATAGGACCTATCATAGACTCTTTTACATAACTTAAATGATTATCAAATAATCTCCTGTACACAATGAGACCGAGCCGCACTGCTTTCCCAGCTTTGACACATTCCTGGAAGAAACCCAAGGGTCTGTAGGAATCACATCGCCGCAGCGGCTACAGCACATTCTTGTCCCGAACTCACGCCATCAATTAACTTACGGTATCGCTGTAAATTGCTGTTTGCAAGATCCTGCAAGACATTGTTAAATTTCCGGACGCTAAGTTTTGGTAGCAGCATTTTAAATTTTGCTTCACTTTAATTTTTTTTCTTTTTCCCCCCTCGCCTTTGTGTCCTCAGCGGAACATCCGCCAGCGCTTGCGATGCAGGCGAGCCTGGGAAAAATTATAAGAGTTGACCGAGTTTTCACTTTTCGACTGAAATAATCTACAAGCGCTCGCGGCTGCTTTGACGAAGAGCAGCCCCCCCCTGCAACGTCGCCTAAGCCAGGTACGCCGAGCCCGTGCCTGCCTCCAGCCAGCCCAAACCTGGCCCCTCGGGCAGGCTAAGGAAAGGCAGTCACACCTGAAGGAACCCAACATTTCACATTTTATTTCCAGCATCTCCCAAAGCGCGGGAGGAGGCGACTC
>WHYT01016693.1:297248-357506 GCA_009806455.1 Tetrax tetrax
CACGGCTCGGGGTGCAAGGGCTCTTGCTCTGACACCCGCCAGGACGCACCAGCCTCAATCAATTTACTTTTTTTTTTTTTTTTTCTTCCAAGCTTATTGCTGTGCACATTACTTGGCATATTTTATTTTCTTAAGCAGGTCAAGTCCTGAGAAAATCCAGCGCTGTGATCCAGTGGAGATTTTAAATGTCCGTCATAAAACTGAAGCTTTTTATTTGGCAGAGGTTTAATGAAGCAGCAATATAAATCTTCTGTAGAGAAGGTAGAAAAATTAGTGAAGTGGCTACTGAAGTCCTGCTAACAGCTCCTGAGGAACTGTCTTGTCTTTTCTGGAGGGAAAAGGTATTTGGTTGATTTTCCTTTAGAAAACTTTTACACTGATGCAGAACAACCTCAACCTTTGGAGCTCCAGATTGATTTTCAGGGATTTTATATGTCCAAATATGAATAAAGATGAGTATTGGATTTTGACTGAAATAAAGTGAGTTTTCTTGGTCTGCATCGATTCGTTTTGTGTTGGAAGGAAAAAACGGAAAGCGAAACTCCGCAGAAGAAAAAGGAAACATGCTGCTAAGACTGTGCTTAGTGACAAAAAGAAAGGAAAAATCAGCCAAATTCACCTCACTGTGGTTTCAAACACTTGTTGAATGCAAAGCAAGTATTGCAAGGAGAAAAGAGGAGAAAGCACATATTTCATGAGAGGGGCAAAAAAAGGCTGAAAATCCTCTACAAAACAAAAATGCTGATTTTCTTGGTCTCTTGCCTACACCTCAGCAGGTCTGAGCAGGATCCCGGTGGCAGACAGCCTCGTGGTCCCGGGCACAGCCTTGGCTCTGGTTCTGGCACATCTGCACTGGGTCTCCTTGCGAAACCTGCTCCGCTGGAGCCTCCCAGAGTCTGGCGTTTGGGGAGCTGCTCCGAGCACAACTGTGCAATTGAAGTAAAAAACCCCAGTAGGTAGAGAGCTATGGGAAACCTCTCTCTCTCCGTAGCAGAATGAGTGTCTCTACGTAGGAGGTGGATTTAAACTGCTTAGCTCAAGTACGACTGACACGGATTAGCCACCCGAGCTTTTCCCCTCAGGTCCTGTCAAGCCCTGTCAAGCTTTGCAGCCTGCTCCGAGCTCCCTGATTGATGGGGAAATGTAAAGCCCAACGTATACATCCCCTGTGTGCGCCACTAGAGAGTTCTGCATCCACTTTGAGGCCACTTCAAACTGCATATGGGTCTAGAAAATGGGGATCACTGGATGTGCAGCCAGTTTGGGACCTGAGCAACGTGAAACAACTAATAGAGCAGCAACGAAGTTGTCCTCAAGTTGGCATCTGCTTCAGCATTATAGCAGCAATATTCCGTAGCCTGTCTTAAGGGGGCTGTTAATGAGTCTGGGTGGTATTATATGCAGAGTGGCTAAATATCCGGTGGCTTAGAGAAAAAAAAAAAAAAAAAAAAAAAAAAAAAAAAAGCTGAAAGCCCTGGCTTCTCTTCTGTAAGGCTGAATTTATTCAATTAAACAGCTTTGAGAGCTCAGCTTCAGTTTAGTGGGAGACTTTATTACCTCCTAAAAATTGGAGAGTATTAAAACAATTGTCAGGCATGCAAAGGGAAGTTTGCATTCAGTTGTGCTGAGCAGCCAAATTTACATATTCTCAACCAGATCTGGAGATTTAGAAAGCCTTCATAATTGCATTAAACATGCTTATTCTCCATGTTCTCTCAAGCAGAGCTGATTACCCCAAGTTGGGCAATGCCTGGAGGGAAATTTGCTAAGCCACATGATGTCAACGACTTGCAAAGAAACTTAATTTTTCCAAGGAAGTAGCGGTTTGGTTATTCCTGCAAAACCCCTCTCTTTCCCAGCAGCTCTACAAGCCAAGACTTGCCTTCTGCCTGTGCTCTATCAGGATGACGATGCTCAGCCCGCGCGGGGTGGCTCTCACGCCCCACCAGCGATCCACCTTGGCTGCTGGCAAGGTGTAATGTCCGGGAAGTGCTGGGATTAGACCCGCAAAACAACTCCAACCCCCAGCAAATGCTTGCACCAGATGTCCCAGTCCCCCCTCCCATCAGACCGAGGTGAGTGAAGTGACTGCAGAAGCGCTTCCCCCACCCCAAACCTCCATCCCGCAGGATAGCGTTGGGTGCTCACTAAGGGGCTCCAGGGGCTCTACTGCTATTTTCTTGCCCACTTTATGTAGAAAATTTATCTGGTTTTGTTTATTTTCTCACCCATTACAGGCAGCAGCATCTCGACCAGCTCTGGAGATTTAAACCAAGGCTCACCAGAACTATGCCCTTGGCATCAAGCTTGGCGTTTTCAGGGGGAACCGCAGCACGGTCACCCTGTGAATCGCAGGGAGCAGGGACACGCCGTGCTCCGTAAGGCTTTGCACAGGGCACAAACTGAGCTCAGAGCCGCACAGTCAAGGCCTTCACAAGCAGATCGATTTGTTATCGTTACAGATCGAGCAGGCCAGAAAGGAGAGAGCGGCTTACACAGACAAGAAAGCCTTGCACAGCTGAGGGCTGCATTGCAGTGCCAGCGCTTCTGTGGAGCGGCTCCTCACCAGAGGTGTTGCAGAAGCCAAATCCTGAGTTGGGAGGGAGTTTACCTCCAGTCAACACCAGGGTAAATCCTTTGCAACACAGGAACAAGATCCCGCGAGGATCCAGCCTGAAGGATTCTGTGATTCTATGAAACGTCTCATGCTGTGCCCCGTCACTGAAAGAGAGTAGATTCAGACCAGATTCGAGGAAGAAATTTTTTACACTGAGGGTGGAACACTGGCCCAGGTTGCCCAGAGAGGTGGTGGATGCCCCATCCCTGGAAACATTCAAGGCCAGGTTGGACGGGGCTCTGAGCAACCTGATCTGGTTGGAGATGTCCCTGCTCCTTGCAGGGGGGTTGGACTGGATGGCCTTTAAAGGTCCCTTCCGACCCAAACCATTCTGTGATTCTATGATCACTAGCAAAACCTTCCCTTGAGGAAGGCAAACCAAATCCAGCACCGAGCGCAGCCCTCACAATTCCCAACACCCATTTTCCTTTCATCACAGCATCAGGAAGGCAGCGTGAAAGTAAGAAAATCTCTACAACAGGGGCGGGAGGACTTTTTTTTTCCCCCTGCCCGGTTGCACGGCCCATATGGTCATCGAGTTCTGGGAAAATCTGGCTGCCCAGACAGGTGTCACCACTCGCAACCTACAGTCTCATTTCCTGATCGCGTCTTAATCGGTGAGTTGGTTGTGAAAGTTGATTTCTTGCACATTCTTATATCAGTGGGAATTTCTGCCCTTCCCTGACAAGTATTATAGGCAGCCTTTGACATACAGCCCTACAGGACCTAAATAGGCTGCTATTCTTTCCTTACGCTGAAAGGGAGCTTTGTGCCAGGGATTCATTAAACTGCACTGCACAGCCCTTCATAAATGGGCTCAATAATGAACAGTCGATTTAACTGGAAAAGCTGCTGGAGCTGTTAAATTAAAGGGAAATAAAGTGCACTTCAGGCTCAGTCTGCCAGAAGAAAATGTTGACCTAAAAAAAAAAAAAAAAAAATCTTCGTTTTACTGAATCTTTTGCAAACAAGCTAAAATCTTCAAGAAGTTTGTATTCGCAACAGGGGGAGAAATTTTAAAACATACTGGTTTGCTTTCCCACTAATAAATAAAGAAAAACTGGCAATAAAATATTCAATAAAATCAGAAGGAAGGGTGAAAGGCGTATTCCACTTGAGCCAAATTTAATCCACTTAACCTAGATTCAGTGTATGTGTGTAGACAGAAGATGGTGTGGCTAATGTAGATCCAGTCCTCACCTGCCTTAAATCACGACAGACCCCTTCGAATGATGCACGTTCCTACGTGTGCAGATATGCGGTTCCTTCCTTTGTGGTCTTGGCTTCTCAGAGATGCTGTTTTACTCGGGTGAAATTATTAGTGGACACGGGACTGCAGAGTTGGCACCCTGCAAACAAAGCCCCGCTTTCCTCTTGCAGCCTCTGGATGCCGTTGCCTCAGTTTCCCTTCCCCTCTTTCAGTCTCGGTGTGTGTTTCACGTTCTCCCAGCATATATTTCCCCCAGAAACAAGGGCAAAGCAGGTTCTGGTGGCTCTGCTGGCAGGGGTGAGTGGGCGATGTGTGTTTGTAAGCACTGCATCGCGTTGGAAGGAGCTGTGTGGGGATAAAGCGCAGAGCTGTGTTGTCTCTAGGGGATCATCGCTCCATCAGGAGATGCTGTAAAGGTTCTCCTCGTCCTTGTCCGGGCTGGGCTCAGCTCTGAGATGCCACTGGAGACTTCTGAGTTTCAGCAAAGTATTGCTGAGCTACACACAGGTGTCTGAGGTGAACTTCAAGCATTTAACCTGAGATTTTTTTATATGCTTATTTTAAGAAAGCAGGGAAAAAAAAAAAAAAGATATGGTTTAGAACTGGAAAATAAATAGTGGGTTACTTCAGGCCCTCATCCAATCAACTTAATGTATCCAATGTTTCCGCAGGAACCAAGTTCAGAAATTCCTCAGGGAGGGACTTTATTTCCCATTTGCCAGTATTTTGTGAAATCTGTGGGATTTACGCCGCCCAGTCCTGCAGTGCCCTGGCCTGAGATCATGTTGTTCATAAGGCAACGGACGTTTCAGCCACAGCAGGAGTGCAGGACACGGCCCACACATGGAAGGGCTGTATTTAATCTTCTGGATGAAGAGGAAAGTCCATCGTTGAGCTGAGCCCTACCTCACGGTTTTATAAGAGAGGAATTCCTTATTTCAGTGGGGTTGCTTCAGCATAAAACTGGAGTTGCTTAGTGGTGAGTCAGCTCTTCCATCATAGCCATCTTGTCCTCCTTCATCTCAGCAGTCATAAATAACATTCCACAGCTGCGTTATGCACTTTATATATGATATATTGTGAAGGAAGTTATCTGTGGGAAGGTAGACTGGAAGTTTAAGAACAACAAGATCAGAAGGAGGTGCAATGGGGAAGGGACCATGTCTAAATCAAATTCCTGGGGCAGATCATCTGAAAACAAACCTCCGCACCAGCTTAAAATACTTTGTGTTGTTTTCAGTGTTTCAGATTGTAGCTGGTTTTCCATTATATAAACTTTCTGATTGGAGAAACACTCGTCTTCTTCATAGTATCGTAACTTTTATTCAAACCTTCTATGTAATGTTAAAGGCGATGGCAGCAGGCTTTCAGCTCTTCACTGAAGTTGCCTTTAGTAGGTTAAATATTTTTTCATACTCTCTGAAAGCATGAGCATTCAGAAAGAGTATTAGCTGTAATATTTTGGTCTTTCACCTAAATTTTGCATAATTATTTATGACTTGATTAAACATGTCCTGGTATAGATCAAAATCCCACAAAAGTTGCAAACCCATGAACTTTGCTGCAAAAATAATGCATTTGATAACTTTTGTGGGCTGCTTTCTTGAATGCAGAACCTGGAGATATTGCCCGTGGCGCTCTGTCACCACTACAAGAGCTGTCAAAACCATCACTTGCCTCTTCAGGAAAGAGTTTTGGGGATTGAAATTGTAATTTCATTTCATTAAATCCTGCTTATAGTCTGGCACTTGGCTGCTTGTAGAAATATGCCCTGACGAAGCATTTACAGATACTTGAAAAGAATAAGGAAGGAAATTACTTTTCATATTATTGATAATATTTTTTCTTCTTTTTTTTTTCCCCACTCAGTCCTTGCATATTCCTTTCCATTTGCAAGATTTTATCTTCACTCACAGACATTTCTGCAGGTAAACGTGTGGGATTTGAGATCAAACTCATTCCTTTATTTTCGCTAGTGATGCAGGCTGCTGCTTGGAAATGCTTTGCTGCATGGAAATAAAATGTGGAATGCAAACAAATAGCAACTAACATCAAGCTCTCTCTTTGCTTGACAGGAACCAGTTTGGTTGGTCTCATGGTTCTTGACAGGCTTTGACAGGAGGCGCTGCATGGTTTGGAGGAAGACAGGGGCTCCTCAGATATGACCTGATGCAAACAGTGAGGATTTAGCAAACGCTGCAAAATAGTCTTCGTGTACCTCAGACTGGTCAGTGAAACCAAAGGTGTTTCTCAGAGGTCTGGCCGTGCGCCATCCACATCACGGGAGAGAGCACAGGAGGGCTGGGTGCTGCTTGGTGTTTGCTCCATGGTCATACACAGCCTGGCACCAGTGTTTCAGAAAGACGTCTTCTCATTCATTATTTATTCTCTGAAATAAGGACCTGGTCCAACTCCCAGCAAGGCCACTCAGCTGACCTTCGCTGAGTGATGCATAACCCCAATTAATGGACCTAATTTTCAGAATTGCTGAGCATCAGTGACACCCGTGACTCTGGTGAGCCAGTCCCTGCCTCTTTGCCCTCCGTTTGGAAAGAACCCCTTTCCTTGAGCCAGGAAACCCCACGCCAAAATCTTCATATGACACGTGGCATCTTCCCTCTGTGTAGCTATGAGCTAAACTTAGCTTTTCCTTCCAGCTCTCCCCTGGGCTCAGCTCTCTCTCTCACTCCAGGTAGCTCTCAAATGATGCTTCAACCATACCGGAGAGCCTCTGACATGGAGACCATTTCAGGTGTGCGACTACAGCAATGCTGTCGTAACTCTTCGTATTCCTTTACGTCTTTAATAAACCTGGTGCAGCTCAGCTGATGGATCTGTAACGTGACGACACTGACAAAAAGGTGGCCTCTCCCTACGGAGCTGCTCTGGCACTGCCTCGTCTGCGTCAGCCCCAGGGAGAGAGCTGGGGCTCAGGCCCTGGAATGGTGGGAGCTCTGTGACCCCATGGCAGACAACGACAGGACCCAGGTAAAGGAAATTTTTTTTTTCTGGTGTGTTCCAATTGTTGGGTGAATTTTGAACCACAAGACCGTCTTTAAATGTTGGTCAACACTGTGTTCCAGTATTTAAATGGTTAAACTCTGTTTCTTTCCAAGATTTTTTTTTCCTCCATAAAAAAAAGGACAATTCTGTAATTTTTAATTGCCTAATTTTTAATTGAAAATGTTATCAAAATTGTGATCAGTTTTGCCTATTGAAAACGGCCCATTAGAAAGGTCATTTCCTTCAGCAAAACACTCTCATCCAAGCACTTTTTAACAGCTTAACTAAACTGGCAAATATGATTTTCTGTTCCCAGTCTCACCCCCATCCCTTGCAGGGCTGGGCTGCTCCAAGGAGGCCTCCAAGTTCTGAACCAGGAATATGTTTTTGACAGCATGACAAGAAGAGCTGACAGATCCATGTAAAAAAATACTGGGAGTGGGACATGCAATGCCCCCTGCCGTGGGGAAATCCATGCTCCACATTAATTCCCTCCTGGATCTTCTCCACAGATGCCCTTTCTGGAAGGCAAACCCAGGTCCTACCTCAAGTGAATATCATGATTTTCTGATACTGACACCAATTTTATTAACAACGTTTGTTTTTTTTTTCATCGTTTATTTTCTCCTCTGCTGAGGTATGTCTGCAGGGAGTTTGATCTCATCAGGAGCAGGAACTGGTCCCGAGACCCATACGGCAGCAATAACCTTCTCATTGGCACAGCACAGCCTGCGGGCTGAGATTGCCACCGCTCTGCAGGACGCGGGGACAGCAGGAGTCCCTTTTTTTTTTTTTTTTCCCATCTGAGGACATATCGTTCTCACATGGAAAGCCCCAGACCCTAAATCGGTACAACACAAGCGTCAGCCACCCAAGTCAACCTCTGGACTCTCATGCTTAGATTTGGGCATATCTTGCTAAAAGGAAGATTGTGCTGGCAGCAAGAGGGGTTCAAAACCATTCTGTGATGCATAGGATTCATTAGGAGTTTAAATTCTAATATCTTACTTGTCTATAATTATATACACTTATATATCCATAGTGGTAGCATACTGTGATTAGAAGCTTTGCATACAACAAATACAGATAGACTAAAACCACTGTAAAATTAACAAAAAAAAAAACCCTTATTTTTGAAAGCTATAGCTCAGAAAAATGTTGGATTTTTTGTTACCAGAAATGTTTTCTTCACCAGATGTTTTCGGTCTTTTCTTAACAGAGCCACTCGCAGATTGTTCCCTGAATTATTTCATGTTTAGAAATGGTGTCTTGTTAAAAGAGAGAGGGAGATGGAGGGAGAGAGTCGCACAAACTGCCATTATCATGCAAATAGCCCCAGAGGAAAAAGGACAGTGAAAATGATAGCACTGATCTAATTATCTGCAGGCCAATATAGCTAAGTCACTGAAAGAGCCCCACAGAAAAGGCTGCCACAGAAACACAAAAAACAGCCAGAAAACAATAAGGAACTTAGCAACAGTATAAAAACGGACTTCTTTCTGTGCACAAAGAGTAGTTTTATGAGCATTTTTCTTGCTTTCAGTTTGCAGAAAAGGTTAGAGCACATTTTAAATTCTATGCCAGGATTTTTTTCCCCCCGCTCAGCCCCTAAAGATCCTTTGGCACGCCGTCATATCGCTGCGCGCTTGGCGGTGGGAACGCGGCCGCTCCTGCTTGGCGTGTCCAAACCGCCACGCGTGTTGGGGGCTGCTGAGTTTGGGCGAGGTGGATTTTGGCACCACCCTTCTCAGGGGCTTGGATTTTGGTCAAGACATTCAAGCTTCACTCTTTTTTTTGTGTTAAAGCTCTCATCTTCCTTTTGGTGCTTCCAGAGGGTTCTCAGCTGGAGAATGGAAGGTTTCTACGCTGCCCACCCTCCCTCGTGTGACCCACCATGGGGAGGTGGGCAGCTGTCCACCCTCCGTCTCAGTGCTCCCTCCATGAGGAACCGCAGGAGGAGCCCGACTGATGCAGCCTACGCCTGGGCACAGCCATCCCCAGACCCAACCTCGTCCTCAGTCAGGACCTCAGTCAGGACCATAAGATGCTGCCCACCAGGTTGCCAAATACAGACACTGACAAGCAATTAAAAAAGACTTAAAATCCACTGATCGTGACTGACAGAGGATCCCACCTGAGCATCTCACCCTCAGCTCCTCTTTGGTGGACATGGCGCTTAGGGACGTGGTTTAGTGGTGGGCTTGGTAGCATTAAGTTAACAGTTGGGCTTAATGGGTCTTTTGCAGCCTAAATAATTCTATGATTCTTGTTGGTGGAGAGAAATGGGCAGCTCCAGAGTAACTTCTCTGCCCTATTTTACTGATCTTGCCTTGCGATTGCCTGTTTTCCTGATGACCTTGAAGGAAGCCCCCATTATCAACCTAATCAAATTAGTCCCACCCTGATCTTAAAAACTCAGGGCACCTGCCAACTCAGCCCAACATCCTTTGGGGCTACAGGTGTCAAACCAGTGTAGGCCAATTGCCCCAAATGATTTTTAGCCACTCAGAGGTCATCACCACGCTTCTTTTTGAGGGGGGAAACTCCTACCCAGTAACTGTTTCTGTTCATTACAGGTTTAGACCACACTGGGAACAAAATTGGAAAGAGAAATTCAGAGCATCTCTCTACAAATTCTCCAAGTCTCTGATTCCTCCTATTAAGTCTAATAAGCTTAATAAGATCTGAAAATATCCATAATTAGCCTCACATCAAGAATGTACAGACACTGAAGCAAATAGTTGCCAGATATGGTAAGTCTTGTCTGTATGGCTGGACGCTCTAGAAAAATGAAGGTAAGGAAAGGCAATTTCTTCTCTGGGGCAGGGCTTTGAATTATTTATTTTGGGCCTATTGAAGGGACTTCTAAGAAGGATCCGAATAGGAATATGAAGAACTCATTCAACTTGGCTGGAGATAGTCATCAATATAGGCAAAATTGAGTCTTGTGGTGGCAGCACAAAGAGCAAGAAGAGGAACCACTGGGAAACCCTGAGGGATGAGTGGATTCAGGCTATATCCTCAGACACGGGCAGGATGGGGCCTTTTGCCAATGACTCGAGCCAGTTCTGAACCCGGCACCCCTCACAAACAGCCAGACATGGAAATACAAACATTGTGCACTCAGTTTTGCCCAGGGGCAGTTTATTTAGTCCTGCTTGGAGGAAATCTGCTGATTTTTTTTTTTTGCAAGGGCCTACCTTTAAGCCACCTCTTTGCAGCCTGAGGCCTTCAACACTGATCTTCAGGTGAAGACCACTAGATCTGGACCACCACAGAGTGAACACATGGCCTAGATGTGTTATTTAAAGGTGGATTTTCCTTAGAAGTGTAGTATGGGTTCATGGGATAGTATGGGCTCCATGGAGGAAGAATCAGAAGGAGAAAGAGGGCAGAAAGACTCAAAGTAAAAACAAACAGCAGACTTCTGGAAGGGATGGGCAGATCCACTTGAAGAATTCAGTTCTTGAGAAAGACAGGTTGGCTCTCAAGTGCTTAAAAAATTCATTGTGGAAAAAGGTTCCTCTATCTAGCCAGTGAGTATTCCTTGTCCTGCTGCCCAGTTTTGTCCTATGAGAATAAGCTGGGCGTTCATAGTGCACATGGCCTGAGTGGAGATCTATGGAAACACGGGTCACTAAACAGTATTGGCCTGGGCAGCAGAGCCCTGTTAGGTTAGAAATCTGCTAACGAGTCACAGGCAGACCTGTGTGCCTCTGCCCTGGTCCTCCCTTCTCCCCTCAGCCCCAGCACCCACCACTGTCTGGAGCCAGCATCATGTGAAAAGCCTGAGGAGCTGCTTGAAGTTAAACCTCTCCTTTTGTGATCTTGCCAGGTTCATCTGAACCCCGACCAATTCCCCAGTGCCCTTCTCAGCATCACCAGACACTCATACCGGCTTTTCATACCTTGCAGACCTCTTGAAAACACAGCAGAGAAA
This sequence comes from Tetrax tetrax, assembly GCA_009806455.1. Lineage (NCBI taxonomy): Eukaryota > Metazoa > Chordata > Aves > Otidiformes > Otididae > Tetrax > Tetrax tetrax. Next base: position 308,019 of record WHYT01016693.1, read on the forward strand.
GAAAGAGTGGAAGTCAAGCTGACATTAAGAGCATTGCAGGTAGCTCTTTCTCCAGCGTGGCCATCCAACTGCAGGAAGTCTTTCTATGTTAGAAGATGCAACACATAACAGCAAAAGTAAGAAATCAGATGAAGGAAACTGCCACAAATACTAAGATGGAGAAATAAAAAGCACGTAGCCCCTCCATCCGTCTCTCTGGAGCACTCATTGTATCTTATCTTGACTTTATAAAGTGTCCCCAAAACTCATCCATTTCCTAGGAGAGCTTTGTTAGCATTTACAGTGTTGGAGAGGGGGGCTGTCATTTCTGTGAATAGTCGGTTAAGGTCGGAAAACAGATTTTGGTAGCAAAATTGGCTGTGTCAGATAACTGTTAGTCATGGTGATTATCTGCCAGGGAACGCCAACAGGCTACAAAGCGATAAGGGGAGCTGCTGGCACCAGAGATCCTGTTTAAATGTGTTCCGTGTGCATGGAGTTTAATTTATGCAGGCTTTGCAAACAACATCTGATCGCTGCGTCAGGTGGTCCGGCAGCAGATCAGCAGCCGCCAAACATGTACCCAGTCAAACTCACCTCCTCCTTTGCTGCACTGGAGTGAGATGGAAGGGATTTGAGCCTTCTTCCTCACAACTCTTTGTGCATTTTTTTACGTCTTCCACATAGCAAGTCTCTCCCCATCTGATATCTGATCTCTTTTGTGACATTATCTACCCGATACACATTCTTCCTTCCCTGTTGGTTTTTTTTTTTTTTTTTTTTACTTGCTGCTTCCCAGGCCACTCTGTTGGAAGAGATGACATCATCAGAGAAATATCTGACATTTCAGCTGATCTACATTCAAAATCCACTGAGTATTGAATAGCATGGCACAGCACACAAAGACCACTGACAGTCACAGCCCTTAGCAGACACCTCAGGGAGGAACTAGGTCAAGCGCTGCTTTGGTTAACAAGGACCATGAAAATGAGACTTAATTGTCGATATCTAAAACACACCCTTATCATTTCAATATGTAATAGGTTTAATTCCTTTCTGCATCTCCCAAATCCAAAATACACACCAGTAATCTGCTCTGATGGAGGCGTGGAGATGAGCCTCACAGACTGATGCCCACAGTCCATGATGAAGTCCATGCCCCCACGACATGAAGAGCCATGTCAAAAGGTCCAGCAATAGCCCAAGGGGGTAATGCTTCCTTAGGACCCCTCCGGATTATGGGGAGTAGGGAGCTGAGAACAGAGACTTTGTGAGAATGTTCTGAGCCAGCATGACATTAAGGGCTGCCCATCTAAGTACCTCAACTCTTCCCATCACCAAGCAAAAATACGACCTTTTTAAAGTGCACGGGATACACAGATCCCTTTCTGACGATGCTGAGGATGTGTCTGTGCTGGTAGCCCAGGGAGCTGGTTTCCAGCTACTTTGACTAATAGCCTGATTTCTGACTTGCCCTAATCCTTGCCCCAGCTGATCCTACTGGCCCCAGTCACTGGCCAAGGAGGGGTTGGTTGTGCCCCTACAACATTAGCCAAAGTTGGCCGCTTCGGGCCGCAGGGGCTGCCTGGGTGGCAACGTGTTTAGGCTTGTATAGGACCAGAAGACACTGTCTGGGTCATGGAGCCCAGACAGCTACGCAGTCAGAGGTCCCCAAGCTGCAAATTGGAAGAGGATGGGGATGGTTTAAGGGCAGTGTTGCTCTGTCCTCATCCCATTCGTGTAGCTCTTCCCAAGGGTCTCCCCGGGCCTCTATCAGGGAGAGGACACAAAGCTGCTGTAGCATAGTTCAGCTCTACAGAAGGATCTGTAGAGCATTTCACATGCCACTATGCACCCTGGGCTGTAGGAAATAAACTCAAACAAGAAACCAAGCCAGCAACTGTAAAGTGCCTCAGGAAGAGAGGAGGGGAAACCTGCAACATTGGTGTCCGGGCTTCCAAAATAGCAGGGAGTTCATGGAGTAAAGTCTCAGAAGATGCTATGAAGTGCACCGAGCTCCACTCTACAGTAGAAGGAAAGTAAAATGCTGATTTAAGAACACAGTGCAGAAGAAGTTGATTGCATCCCTCACACTGATGTCTGATAATTCAGGATCCATTGGACAGAGAGCAGAAGTGTTCCTGCAGCTTCGTCCTGAAGGCACCTGCATGGGAAGGGAAGCCATGGGTTCAGGTGCTGGTGCTGCTTTGGTGTTTAACGTGAAAGACCAAACTTCTGGCCCTCGGCCACTTCCATCCTCCCTATCTCCTCCTCCATCAGCAATGGATGTCCTTGTGTCCCCAGGGTGTTCCCTGATGTCCCCTTCAGTTGTGGCAGCAAACCTCTGCCTTCAGGATGAGCCCCAAAGACAAGGACGTTTTATCCATTGGGGTTTTAGCTGAAGACCAGATATAATTCCCTGCCCAGGGGGACATTTCTTGTTGGGTCAGATCTCGAGGCTCACACCCCTAAAGGTGCCTAATCCCTACCAGTTTCTGGTGTGATTCAGGGAGTGTTGCCTGAATTCAGAGATGAGCTGTGATGGTAGCTATCCAGGGCTGCATAACTTAAAGGAGAATGTGTCACGCTTGGTCATGTATAACCCCTTGAACTAAAGTAAATCAAAAAGAAGAAATTTTTTTTTAAAGTGTACCATCTAAATACTTTCAAAAATTTGTACAGTTTTATCCACATTTTCCAGTTTTTCCGTGCACCACACACAGTATTATATTTTTACTTTTGAAAAAGAGAGAGAAAATGAGAGAAAAATGAAGTAGGAAATAGTAAAGCAAATGATTTCCAGGGGAAAATAACCCTCCCCATTAAAAAAAAAAAAAAGTCTGAGTTTTTTTATTTTGAGAATAACACTTTGTAAAACCACCCCAATTTAGAAATCTCAGCCAGCTCTTGGTAACAAGCTGCCCTAAGAGCAGCGCCGTGTTCCTGCATCCATCACCACGGCACTCGCGTGGGTACATCATTCACGCCGCCTTTCTTCCTCCCCGACGCGCGGCTCCACATAACATCGCTGCGAACTTAACGGAAAGCAGCTCCTGATCTCCCACTGCTGCCTCCCTCCGCCGGCCACCGCTTTCCCTGGTGCCGGTCGGGGTCATCCTCGGCTGCGTGCTCTGTGCATGTGCACATGTGTGCATGTAGGACGTGGTTTGGCAGGCAGGGTGGTGTTGGGTTGATGGTTGGACTTGATGATCTTGGAGGTCTTTTCCAACCTTAAAGATTTTATGGTTCTATGTGCAAATTCCCGGGCTGCGCAAGGGCTGCTGTAGTTCGACTTTCAAGAGGGATGTGCGTACCTCATAACTTGGTGCTGTCACTGTCCTCTCTCTTTTCTTTTTCAGCACAAAAACTTGCCCAAAAGCATCTGTGTAAAGATGCAATCAGCTGATTACTTGTAACTGGAATAACCTGGAAGGAGAAAGGCTGGAGGACTGGTAATGTGGGATCCTTACCCGCCTTGAGGACACAGCCTACTTAGGGGGCCCGAAGCTGCCAGCACATTTTCAGGAGCCAATTTTTTCCCAACCGGGGTTACCCAAGGCTAAGAGCGTGGTGGTCACTGCACGAAAATCCTGTTCTTCGCTCTGGATTTGAGCCTAGCGTGACCACGACGGGTGCACAGAGACCCTCTGACGGCACCGAGCCGAAGGTCTCAGCCCCAGAGCAGCTCTGTGCACGCACCAGTAAACCAGGACATCACTTGTGTCACCCTCCCAGGCTCTCAGGGCTGTTTCTCCAGGAGTCATTTATTGACTTGCCTCAACCCAAAACAACGTCAGTCATCGTTCCTCTTCCCGGCTCGGTTCCCCCCCTCCCCAGAGTAAGGAAAAGCGTCGAATAATCCTCCTCCGTTCGGTGTGTGGTCTGGTTTTCCATGTCGTCATGCAGACAGTACAGAGACAGGGGGGTCAGGCGGGTCATCAGAATGCTAATAAGAAATCTGATTGATGAGCCGGTGCCTCGGGGATGAATGGGATACTTAATTAATGACTTCTGCTCTGTTTAAGAAAAAGTTTCCCTTAACTCCCATCTCTCTTTTTCTTAGAAAAAAAATAAAAAAATAAAAAAAAAAAAAGAAAAAACCCTCTATAATCCCAAGTTTTCCAAACAACATAAAGGGAACTTCAAAGACAGACATGGTCAGTTTTTATGTGTTGGGTTGGTTCAGTGATTCTTTCCTTTCTTTGTTTACAAGGGCAGCCAGGCTTGATTCCAAGGCTGAAAAATAAAAGGCCACATTGTTCAACCAGATTCTGGATTTTTACAAGAAATTTCCTCCTTCCCAGTAGGGCAATTAACTGCTTCATTTCTGGGTCCACCAGTACCAAACGTCCCCGCCGGCCCTGCGAAACTCGGCAGCAGTCGGTTCCTGCCAAAACATGGTTCTGCTTCGGAAACAAGACGTACTATGGAGATGCTATTGTCCCGTTAAAAGCTAACCAGCCAGCCAGGATTGGGTTGGATTTTTTTTTTTTTTTTTTTAGGGAAATAAAAGCTTGTTGGGGAAAATACCTGGTAGGCGCTTAGCTTGGGAACATCAGATTGTGTATTCAGGGCGATTCGAATGGGATTTCAACCCAGCAATTAGCAATGGGAAAACAGCAACAGTTTCAAATGATCTCTTCCGGATTGATTTGGAAGGTTATTTCATGCTAAATGAATAGCAGCAGGAAAGAAGATGAAAAGGAGGGGGGGAGCGGGGAATAAAGGAAACCCACACAAATGAATTTTTTAACTCTGAGGTCTTTTTTTAGGAGCTGGCTCAGCTGCAGCATTGAAGGCAGAACAAGCTGCTCAGTATCAGCGCTGGGCAGATGGGAGATGGCACGAAGCGATGAGGGTGGCGGATCGGGCCCCGTGTGTCTCCTACCCAAATTCGGTCACTCCCAGCAGACAGCTCAGGCCATCCCATGGGCCCGAACACTGCAACAGGCCGTCAGGCCCACGGGCTCAGCAGATTCGTGAGACCTCGAGCCCCTTGATGGGCCCAGGTGGGGAAGGAAATGGCGTCCCTCGTCCCCGCATTGGCTTCACCAGCCCTTCGCTTGGGTTTAAGGACATCCTTAATATTAAGCCCATTGCAAGAACACTTCAGTAAGCGGGAGCTGCTCATGCACTCCCAAGAAGGCATATATTTAAGTGCTCAGTTGATCAGAAACCCGTGGGAAGAATAGATGGATCCTGATCAAAATGGCGGCTGTGCCTGGAAGCGATGCTCAGCCCAGGCTCGCAGGACCCGCAGGCTGCCTTTTCCTGGGTTGCTGGAGCTGAATTTTGATGTCGATGTCTCGTTTTTAACTTCTCCTTGCAGTAATCCTGCGTGCATTTGACATCAACTGCTGATCTGTTCAGCTGTAGCTTTAAATATAATTAAAAATATTTTCTTTTTAAAAAGCCAAGAGACTCGGAGGGAACAGAGAGTCTGAAATTTGGGCACAGAAGAAAATGTGCCAACTCCAGAAGAAGAAATGGCAGGCATGGTTTTAACCCAGCAGCCTAGTCTGCTGACTAATTGTACTTTTTAACAAATAGTGCGTGAATTTTCTTAAGTGAGTAGACACCTGCTTTGGCCTAAGGATTTAGAGCACCAGTTACTCTCACCAGCCTCGCTGGTTAAAATCCCACATGTTCAAATCCCACTTATGGGGGATTTAGGAGTCCCTCATTTAGGTATTTTGTTACGTAAAAGCACTGACCTGATGAAGTGACAGGAAAGCTCAGAGTCACCTTCCTCCCTCTCATCTTGACTCCTGCCGCTGTGATCTCCTACTTGGTTTTATCCAAGAGAGGAACCCTGCGGAGAGGCAGCAAAGCAAGAACATAAAATGCCCAAGTGTTCTTGTCTGGGACTGGTGTGGCCCACCTGACCATTATTTTAGGCAATTTGAGCAAGTCCTGATTTACTTTTAGCCCTTCAGTTCTTTCTGCTTCATAAACAAAAAGGCTTTAAACAAGTTAGGAGGAGGAGGAGGAGGAGGGTGGAGATGTGGGAATGGAGCAGGTCCCTGACCTTCCTGGGAATCTCTCTTGGGACTCACTGGCTAAAGGAAAGGGAGGAAAAGAAACAAGTGAGGAAAGCCCTGCCAAGTGATGCTGGGCAGCCAGGGGAAAAAAAAAAAACAAAACAACAAACCAAGGAGCCTGGAGCTGATTTGCATTTGTATCGGGCACTTGGGGAATACGGATAAAACAGTCTTTATTTTTCAGGGGAATTCAGGGAATATCAGCAGCCACATCCGTGCATAAGCACAAAAGGGAAAGCAGAAGTGTTTTGGCGATCCTGTTCTTAGGCAGTGACAGTGATAACGTCAGAATAGTGCATCTCTCGCCCTTTTCTCATGGGTCCCACCGAGAAAAGCAGCACAGGCACAAAACTACAGTTCCTTCTGGTGGTGGTGCGTGTGGGAGAAGTCAGGGAGGGAGGTTAGATGGGAGTGGATGTCACCGGCAATTTATTGCTAAACTGTGAACAAGAGGAAGGGCCCGGAGTCTAAAACATCAGAGCCCTCCGTCCCTCCTGCCACTGATGTCCGTGGTGCTCTGTGGCCCTCTTGTCTGTCTGCTGGGCACTGGCAACGTAAAAGTTAAGCAAAACCAAAAATTGCAAGAAAGCACTGGCTAAACATTGAAAAAGGCCACAGAAGGAGGAGTCATTTGTGGCCAGTGAAACAAGCTGTACGGCTGAGTGTCTTCTTAAACCTCAGGCTGTGGCTGCTCACTGTGGGTGTAGGACACACTCGGCAATCCTAGATACTCTCAGCTGGAGATCATAGAATCATAGAATGGTTTGAGTTGGAAGGGATCTTAAAGATCATCCAGTTCCAATCCCTCTGCCATGGGCAGGGACACCTTCCACTAAACCAGGTCGCTCAGAATCCCTTCCAACCTGGCCTTGAACACTTCCAGGATGGGGCATCCACAACTCCTCCTGGCAACGTGTTCCAATGCCTCACCACCCTCATAGTGAAGAATTTCTTTCTCCAGTTTTCTTGTAGTACCTATAGGTACTGGAAGGCCACTATAAGGTCTTCCTAGAGCCTTCTCTTCTCCAGGCTGAACAACCCCAACTTTCTCAGCCTGTCCTCATAGGAGAGATCCCATCTGTATGTGTTTCATAGAACCACAGAACCACAGAATGGTTTGGGTAGGAAGAGGCCTTCAAAGACCATCTAGTCCAACCCCCCTGCCATGGGCATGGCCATCTTTCTCTAGATCAGGTTGCTCAAACCTGACCACGAACACTTCCAGTGATGGGGCATCCATCCAGTTATAGGACTATCTATCCCCGTATTCCCTAAATACATTAAATGCCTTCCTGCTGGACTTCTGGGGGTTTCTGGTCTGGTGGCTTTGCAGGTTCAGGGGCACCTTTTCTGGGCAGATGGACATCTACTGCTGGGCCTCTGCTCTAATTCTGATTTAGTTAAACAGCCATCTGAATTCTACCTAAGCCCTGAAAAAGCAATGAATTGGTCAAAGTTGTGACAGATGGGAAAAGGGAGGCACCCGGCACACTTTGTTTTCTGGTAGGAAATGTGAAGACTGGTCCCAGGCACCACTCCGCTCTGTCTCCACTGAGGAGGTGACAGCCTTCCAGACTGTGCTCTGGCAGCCCCCAATCCAGTAACGCAGTTATAATTTGTCTGATACTGGAGCCAGCGAGTCTCATGACAGCCATAAGTGCTTTGCTGGATCACGGACCCAAACAGCTCTGCAGATAAATCCATGTTCGCTCCTTACATGCCAGGCACTCCCAGTGGAGGATGAACTGGTTCACCAGAGCACCGGTCCAGGGCATTGCCTACCACATGTCTGCTCCACATGGCCAGCTTCTTTTTGCCGCACCATTTTATGGAGATTTACTCATTTTACACTTTTAAGGACCAAAGAAAACCACAGAGTTCCTCTCATACCCCAAGTCAAAGTCAAGTTTTCCTTGTCTCTTTGGTAGTGGCATGTACCAGATGAAAGCAATGTAGAAGGAGCCTGCCACTGTCACTTCCTAGCTCAGAAACCACTCAAGGGTTGCTTTGGGCTTGATTCACTTCAGGCTTTGCCCACGTAATTCCTTATTGCACCTTTGCAGCAAACTTGAGGCCATGTAGAGCTTCAGTTGGGTGAGGAAGGGTCACAAAACCCAAAGCAGTGATGGGAAAAGGTTTAAAATCACAGCTGTGGCAACGCTACCCAGTGGACACTGGCACCTCTGGCACCCATGTGCTAGGGTCCATAGGTGTCGCAGAAGATGTTGCCCTCTACACCCATTCTCAGGTTTCTTGTATGTTCTCTTCATCCAGGAAGTCTCCATTCACAAAGACAAGATTCTGAAGGGAATTTGCTGCCATTTCTAGATGTTTTGGAGGATGAGGGGGTGGGAGGAGAAGGGAGGGACTGAGATAGCAGAGGTCGAGCCCTGGCTTACTCCGCTGATCAAATCCCGGACTGTGGCATTACCTTCCTTTTCAGTTGACCCAGTTCGAGCGCTGTGACTGCCTATTCCCACGCCATGTCAAAGAGAAGGTTTACATTGTTCGCTGGATATTAATTTAAATTATTCTGGGGTGCTTGGAAACCACCTCCCCCCTCCCCGTTCAGTCTCCATGGGGACTATCGCAGAGGCTGGGAGATATCAACGGGCAGCCACTGACACACCGATCTTCCTCCCCTTCTGCTGCAAATTGCCAGGAGCAATTTTCAGCATAAGGGGACACACTCGTATTTCGCTGAACGACTTGCTAGGACAAGATAGAGAGATAGATTTATTTATTATTTTTTTTTTTGCTCATTAGGGAGCAGTATGATATCCTGTTAATACCGGTTTCCATTTGTTCCTTAGGTTCACACGCTTGTGTTGTGGTTCTTTTCTTCACACCAACATCCTGCTGCTTGTTGATGGTATTAATAATACACCCAGCGGGAGGCTGTGCCCCTCCGGGGTCCGGGCTTTCTGAATAATTATTGAATGACATTAGGGTTGTTCTGTAAATTACTTTGTGACCCAGGAATTCAGCAGGTTACCGCTATAACTCAGGCTCTCGCACTTGATTGCTCTCACCTCCCGCTGCCCCGACATTTATTAGTCTAGTTTGCGTAGCAAGGACTGACTTCATCTGTTGGGAGGAAAGGTGGGAGCCTCCACTCTCCTCCAGCGTGACTTGGGAGGGCCCAGCCCTTGTTAGTGGCCTCGTTCATGGTGATTGAGAATGGAGGACTGGTCTTTGCAAGGAAATAACTCCCTTCACTTCCCCTCCATGCTTTCTGGCACATGGTGAAATGTTAAGGGGCAGCTGAAGAGTCCGGTTTGCATGGTTGGGCACATCAGCAGGCTGCAAGCTGGAAGGAGAAGGTCATTGCTTTCCTTCTGGAGGAGGAACACTGTTTTTTCCCCATCCATGCTGACACAGATATAAACATTTCATGGAGAGGGTACCACACGACCAGAGCCTGCCTCAGCCACGCAGCTAAAGGCAGGCAGTGGATCTCTGGGATGCCTGGGGAAATACCAACAGGCCTTAAACACAGCAAAATGTTGAGTTGCTGCCTGTGATGAGTGTGCAGATGTGGGAGCAGAGCTTTGGGTGCTCAGGGAAGCCCAGTGACCCACTGGACCGTGCCTGCCATCACTCCTGAACCTCCCCCCCACATCATCTGCTCAGATGTACTGGGTAACTTCCCTGGGAGTGGTGGGCAGCCCTGGAGCACCACTGAAGATTTGGGCAGTGATATGACATTAAATGTGTTATAATTAATCCTGAATGAAAACAATCATCAAGACCTCTCTGGTCTTCTTTTGGTCCAAATTCCTCACTTAAGAAAGGGTGATAAAATACCTGTGATATAACAGTGATCCAAACCACAGTTCTCTCAGACTCATTTGACCATATGAACCGTCCTCCAAAAGAAATTCTTTGCTGCAACAAGGAGGTAGGCCAGGCAGCTCTTCTTCCCCCATCCCAGTTTTTTGGACAGTGCGTAACTGTTAAAGCTGTTCCACAGTCCCTCGCAGAAATGACTGGGCTCAGTTTTCATGGCAGCATGGAGGTTGTGGTGGCTGAATGCTCATTCATACGAGGAGCGAGGCACATCTAAAAGCCCCGCTGTACGTCAGGGCTCTGAGGGCAGAGCAGCATGGGGCTCTCCTCCCTTATCCCGACAGCTGGTCAGGTCTCAGCTGCAGAATCCATGGCAGAGTTGGTGTAGGAACGCAGTCAGTATAAGAAGGTGGTCAGGAATGATCTCATCCTTTCAAAGCTGCAAATACTTTAGAGAACAAGTGCTTTGAAGACTAGGCCAAGCATATCTTCTACAAAGAGACAGAAAAAGAAATCGTGTCTTACTTAGGTTTCAAGTTCTTCTTTGGCATTTCTTACTCTTGCAGATGACACCAAGTTGAGGGAACGGTTAATACACTCAAGGAAGGGTTGCCATTCAGACAGATATGCTGAAGGAAGGAGACAACAAGAACCTCATAAAATTCAACAAGAGCAAGCACAAAGTCTTGCCCCTTTGGGAAGGAAGGACTCATTGCAGTGGTGCAGTCTGGGGAGCAGCTCTGCAGAAAATGTCCCGGGGGTCCTGGTGGACATCAAGCTGGGCATGAGCCAACTGTGTGTCCTGGCAGCAAAGAGACCAACAGCCTCCTGGGCCATATGAACAGGAGCAAAGCCAGGAGCTCCAGGGACGGGATCATCCCCCTCTAGTTGGTGCTTGGTGACCACAAGTCAAATGCTGCATCCAGTTTGGGGCCTCCCAGTGGAGGACTGATCATCTGGAGAATGTTCAGGGAAGGACCACTGGGATGGCTGGAGTGCTTGGCCTGTAAGGAGATGATGGGGGAGCTAGACTTGTTCAGCCTGGAAAAGGAAAAGCTTTGGGGACACCTAACAGGAGTCCTCAGTGCCTCTGTGTGTCATTGAGAAGACAGAGTGCACTTCATGATAGTGCATGGTGGGAAGACAGAAGACAATGCACCTATAAACTGAAACAACAGGTTCAGACTAGATTTGAAACTTTTCCACCACGTGGACATTCAAGCACGATGCCCAGAAAGGCTGAGAGGCTCTGTCCTTGGAGGTTCTCAGGACCCAACTGGACACATCGCTGAGCATCCTGGTCTGACCCTGGAGCTGACCCTGCTCTGAGCAGCAGGTTGGACCAGAGACTTCCTGAGGTCCCTTCAACCTAAATCATCCCATGATTACTGATCGTCCACCAGCCTGCTGGGGAGGTGCCAGGGCCTCATCTGTTCAAATTGCTTTCCCCTCCTTCAGAAAATTCAAAGTCTGACACAATCTGGGACTGGTTTTTAGGTTGTGCACTAAGTTTTTGAATACCTTCTCTCTCCACAACAGAGAACCCAACCCCAGCACCACGGCTGGGGTAGCCAGATGTCGTAGTTCAGCCCCGATCCGGACCAGACTGCGCAGACTCTCTCTCACTCCCCCCACCCTCCGAGAGAATAGGGAGAGATAATTTAAGAAAAGAGAGATAATTTAAGAAAAACGACTCGAGGTTTGAGATAAGGACAGGGAGAAATCCTTACCGTCATGGGCAAAAACAGACTTGGGGAAAACTATTCATTTATTACTACAACTAGCAGGATAATGAGACAGAGAAACAAGAAAACCTCCTCCACCCCTCCCACTTCCCGAGCTTAACATTATCTACCTTCCCCCCCACGAGCGGCACAGGGGGGAAGAGGGAATGGGGGTCGCGGTCAGTCCATTATGTGTTGTTTTACGCCGCTGCTTCACAGTTGGGGGAAGAACTCCTCACATCCCTCCCCTGCTCCAGTGTGGGGTCCCACCCATACGCCACAGTCCTTCACTAAACTGCTCCGGCGTGGGTCATCTCTTCCACGGAGTGCAGTCTCTCCAGAACAGCTGTCCCAGCGGGCCCTCCACGGGCCACAGCCGCATTCAGGCATCCACCTCCCCCGGTGCGGGGTCTTTCACGGGCTCCAAGCTCCAAGTGGATCTCTGCTCCTCCGCGGGCTCCATGGGCTGCAGGGGGACAACCTGCTCCACCATGGTCGTCACCACAGGCTGCAGGGGAATCTTGGCCAGGAGCCGCATTACTCCTCCCCCTCCTTCTGCACTGACCTTGGTGTTTGCAGCTGTTTCTCTCACAAGAAAAGTTCGTTCTTCACAACAGGCTGGCAGAAGCCTCTCAGGATGTCTTCACATCATCCATCTCCTCTCCTCGCCACCTCTTGCAGCCAGACCGGGCTGAGTTGGGCCCAGTCGGCCGCCTGGCGAGAGGCCAGAGGGTGAGGCCTGCAAGGCCCCGCAGGCCTGCGCCTCCCCCTCTGGGCCTCTGCCCTTGCTCAGCTTCGTCACATCTTCTCTTCTCCTTTTTTTTCTGTTTTCCCCTTCTTAAATACGTTATCGCAGAGGCGCTATCACGGGACATTCTGCTCCCAATCAGCTCGGCCTTGGCCAGCAGTGGGTCCGCCCTAGGCCCGGCCGAGTCCACTGAACAAAGGGGAGCGACTTCTAGCAATTTCCTACAGAAGCTACCACCTTAGGCCCCCCTCACTAAGCAAAACACAACACCAGACGAGTGCGTGGGGCTGTAGATCCGTGCTGGTCTCCGTGAAGAGGACACACTGGTGCTGAGGCACCACTTTGCCCTGTGTTACTCTCCTGGGTGGTGAGAGGAGACAGCCTGTTTCACTCAAACTGGGAAAGGCAGCAGCTCAATATCCTTTTCCTCCTTATGTGCTGTTTTGAGGATGTCTGGATAACAAATTACAAAATGCAACCTGTTTGCCTCTGCTATAAAGCCAAATCCACCTGCTAAAGAGTCCCAGAGCCACCACTTGCTTTGTTAAATACTTCAGCAAGGTGGGGGTTTCTACCTATCTTGCTAAGTGTTCTGGACAATAGGATTTCCTCATGTTTCTAAGATCTGTGTATCCAGACGGATGTAAGGAAATAAAAGATTCACAAGCACAAACCTATGAACAGTGGAGGAGCTGAGCAACACCAGGCTAGTACCAGCCAAGGTCCAGTTGGTTGCATCCCACAGCATCACCCCTCGATGCTGTCCTGCCTGTCCCAGCACGGCCATGTTCACTCCTGCTCAGGCTTCACCCTGGAATAACTTGCCAGCAGGTCCAAACCTCTCCAAAGGGTTGATATGGAAAACCTTGGGAGAATTCCCCAAAGCCATGGATCCATGTGGGAAGGGCTGCTCACCCAACACACAAAACCAGGCAGGGTCCTGCCATCCCAGCGACCGCACGCTCGAAAAGGAGAAAGCGTTTCTGTATTTCACGTTGCGGGCAGACGTGGTTTTGCAGGAGGGCAAGAGGAGGACCCTCTATTCAGGTCGCCGTCAAAGGGAGCGGAGGGTGCTCGGCCGCCTGCCGGAATTGCCCCCGTATTGGTTACACCCCCAGCTATTTGAGGAAAAACTTGGCCTCTCAAAGCTCTCTGCCTCTCTCCTGTGCCTTTGTATTCCCTAGAAGGTGAAGCATAGGGGTATAAAGAGCTGCAAACAAGTTCCTACCTCTGGAGACCAGGCATTTACTCTAAGAAAGAAAGACCAATTGCTTCCCAGAGCATTGTCCACCCACATTAGAGAAAGGATTAAGCAGATACATTCAGCTATTCTAACAGATTTTCTTTAAACCTTGAATACGCCTCTCACACTCGGTAAGATAATCACATTAGTTTTGTCATTAAAAGATCCCTTTCATAGAAAGTACCTAAACCGCTTAAACCACCCAGAGAGGTCGCATACATTAGAAAACAACAAGACAAACGGAAGGGATTTGCTATTCCCGGTCTCAGTGTCTCACTGCCCCTACTTTCTAAACCGGGGGATTGAGCTAAAAGATTTTGCAAATCGCCGGCGGAGGGGAAAGCCCCCGCGAGCTGGGCAGCGGCCGTCCCCGCCCATCCCAAGGAGCCTTCGCTCCCCGCCGAGGAAACACGCGGATTTAGCGCTGAGGACTACGGAAAAGACCTTTTCCAGTACAGAGGGGCCCACGTTACACCCAAAGCACCCCAACAGCCAGCTGGCACCCAGATGTTCACATCCAACACCCAAAACCCAACTGCAAGATAAGCAGCGGCTGGCGTCGTTTATTACCGCCTCGGGGAGCACAAATACGGCGTGCTCCACGCTAGCGGAGCCACGTTCTCGCTCTTCGCTGCTGTAGGCATTTGTTGTCTCCGCATCGCGCCCCAGGACCGGGGGGACCTCCCGTGTGGGGTTGCAAAGGGGACAGAGTGGGTCCCCACCTCGGCAAGGCTCAGGGTAGCTACGCAACCAGCTGCTGGCAATATAACCGGTGCTATAAAGTGATTTCTTCACCGGCCTTATACTGTTGAAAGGACACAGAGAAGGAACCTGCCCTAAGGCACGTGGATCAAATAATTTCAGATTTGCTGGTGAAAATGAGTTGGGCTGGGGGGAAAAAAAATGAAAGCCTGACTTGGAGCTTCAACACTCATGTCTCTGCATGTAGGCAGAGCTGTGAGAAAAGGAATCAAAATAATAGGAGTACAAGTCTATTCATACCAGTGGAAGCTGCAACACATGCCCAGCATCTTTAAAACTATAAAATAGGGTTGTTTTGGTTGTTTTTTTTTTTTTAAACAATAGAAGGAGAAATTTGAAAAGCGGTTAAGCACCGTGAATTTGTCCCAGGTATCATCCTTCATTCAGATCTTTTGCTGTTGCTCCACTGCTCAGGTATCATGAGGTAACGTATATTTTTTGGCAAGCTGCACTGCCAAAACTGACCATTTTAGTTTTTTCACATGGACAGTCCTAAAGAAGCTGGGTTTGTAAAGTTATTTTTGTAAGACCAAGACTTTGGCTTAAAAACACACAAAGAGGCCAGATTATAAAAAATCCAGAGGCTACAGCAGTAACACCTAGTAATATGCTAAACATCAACAGCAATTCCACTAGCATGGCAAACGACGGAGAAAGAAGTGTAATGGGATTCAAATAAACCCCTCCAAAAGATCATTTATGAATTGTTCCTATGGAGTAAAAAACACATATGCACGGTTTCAACTTCAGAAAGATTTCTACTTTAAGGAGCAGCAGCGTATTTCAGAACGATGAGACCAATGCGTCACTCACAGCTCTGTGAGGACAGATTTTATTGTTCCAACAGCACAGATCCATCCCCACAGCAGTGGTCCTGTGCCTTCCTTCAAGCTGGTTGTGGCTGTGAGCAGAAGTATCATTGGGTCACAAGTCTCAATAGCTTCAGACATATTTATTTTTAACTCAAACTACCGTAAAAATCTTTCCGTTTCTTCCACTAAACACGTGGTTTCACAAATGCGTGCTCCCTGTTACATCATGGCAGTGACGTTCTGAATCAACAGGGGAGAGCAAAAAACCTAGGCTTGGCGTACGCAATCCCTTGTGCTCTTTCAATCTCATGTTTAGGGGTTTCATAACGTGCTCCTGACTGTCAGAAAGATTGAATGGTTCCACCATCAGTCCTGGAAGGAGCTAAAATATCCCAGTATCAACGTGCAAAGTCTTTAACATACAGAAAGGTCTTTAGGTCGTTCATAATCCTTTCACACTCCGTAGACATTAGATTCACAACAGCTTAATACCCTTTCTAAGAGAAGAGGTAGAGAAAAACCCCTGTCCTTTTATTTAAAGCATGCTGATGTTTCTCTGCAACGTATTTGGTGAGCAGACAGCATGGGAGACAAAACTCAATTCTCACTTTGCATACACTTCTCCTGTGATTTAGAAACCACGTTCCAGGTTCCCAGAGGGGCTTTCCTTTCCATCATCTCCTTTGATAATGCAACACTTTATGATCTTCAAAGTTAAAATTGCCTACAAACACAAGAAGTCACAGAAGCTATTTAGCTCCCTCACAAGACTCCGCAGCCTTAGCCCTGCCCAGTTAACTCTTTGGCCTACGCAGCCCAGTTAAACCTCCCCTTGCCAGGTCAGGGAGTGTTACAGATCTGTTCACACAACCTTCGTCATCACTGATATGTAGGAAGAATAAGCTTTCAAAACCAAAATGTGGGTATTTTTCCCATTATAGCTACCGTGATCGTATTCAACACGGTCACCCATGGAGAAGAACCAGTTCCTACACCAGCTCCTCACCAGGCAGCTCAGCCTCTGACATGAGGAACCGCCAGCCGAGCGCAGGGACTCACCGCTGACATCTGGGCTGCTCTGTGCGTCACCTGGGGATTTCCTTAACCAGTTCTGCTCCCACTCCACCAGAGTCAAGCACAAACAAGACAACATTATTTGCAGAACTCTGAATCTACCAAGGGATAAAAATCCATGTCCTTGCGAAACAAAATCCAGTTCCAGAAACTCACATTTCATTAATTTAATGCATTTTTATTGATGCAAACTGCAGTTTCACCAGTAAGATTCATGCTTTGGGGAAATCATTCATTTCTTTTTCTTCCACATTTTCCTCAGTGAGTAGGTAATACACATTTTTAAATTCCAACCATTCACGCCAGGGACAGATATAAGCCTGAGATGAAGCATGGCCCGTCATCATACACCTGGAAAGAGGACTCAGCCCATTGCCCATGGCCCGTTTTGTCCTCACCTGCATGAAACAAGCAGGAGATGCATTTGGATGAGGCAGCCAAACACCACAGACACTCCCTTGGTAGCATGCAGAGATGTGTGCATCGATTTTAAGATGAAGTCTGAATGCTTAAAGTAAATAAGATCTAAGGTTTCAACTAATCAGCTTTGGAAGGAAAAAAGTAAAAAGGAAAAACCAATTAAAAATAACAAAAGGCCAGTCACCTAATTAATAAGCTGGTCCAAGCAGTAAGAACCTGATCCAAAATGCACTTGATTCAGAGTCTCACACACAGAAACTGAAATTATTAAAAAACAATTAAACAAAAAAAAAAACAACAAACCACACTGAACAATTTTTAGTTTTAAATGTAATTTCTCCAAATTTAAAATTGAAAATTGCATGGTTTTTTAAGTTTTATTAAAGGCATTTTTTTTTCTGCTTAGGAAAGGATTAAAAAAAAAAAGACAGAAAAGAGGAATGAGAGTTTAAATTACTTATGCTGATTGAAACTAAAAAGTGTTTTCCAGACACCAAAGGAGAAGCTGTTTCCTGAGACAGTGAGCTAGCTAGCAGGGGAGAGAGGAGGAGACACAGGCTGATTAACACACAGTGGCTGCTAATTTGGACCCTTCACAGCCCAATGCACGAATACTCCTCCATCTTTCTCCATACAACACAGAAATGCTCATCCCAGAATCTGCACTTGGAGCAGCGTGAGCCATCAGTGGGACATTTGCTCGCTCAGTTACACTATTTGTGATCCCCAAATTCACATTTACTCTTGCAAATTCCATTCCTTGCCTTGCAGTAAACCAAAACATTACCGTACAGCAGTTAACACACAAGATCATAGAATCATAGCATGGTTTGGGTTGGAAGGGACCTTTAAAGCCCATCCAGTCCAACCCCCCTGCAAGGAGCAGGGACATCTCCAACCACATCAGGTTGCTCAGAGCCCCGTCCAACCTGGCCTTGAACGTTTCCAGGGATGGGGCATCCACCACCTCTCTGGGCAACCTGGGCCACTGTTCCACCACCCTCAGTGTAAAAAGTTTTTTCCTAATATCCAATCTAAATCTACAATGATATTTCTAAAAACTTCACTGTAACACACTCGATTAAGAAATCAATAATTTTTATTTGTTTAAAAAAAAATAGCTCAAAAAAATTCAGGCCACCATTTTATTATAAAGCACACAAGTAAGAGACTGGAGTACATTTACAGTAGAGTGAGAAAAATTGGAAAAGGGATTGCCAACAGCTTCCATTCAACAGGTTTCAGGCAAATTCTACGTAGCTCTTCCTTCTCCCCTCTGTGGTTCTTCCCTGCTCCTGTCCTCTCTAGTCTCTTAAGTAATTACTTTGCTCAAGAGCACGGGAGGGTCAGATTGCAGAATCTGAACATAAATGCCATGTTTAACAGCAGGCAAGGGAATATCAGGAACTCTATTGGAAAGCTGCACAGGAGTGTTTTAAAAGATAAAATGTCAGTGTTGGGTTCACTTTGTTCCCAGAGCACGGGAGGAGACTGGAAACAGGAAAGGCCACCTGGTATCTTAGGAAAAGACTCAGCTATCAGGCATATCATCAAAGCTGAGGAAACTTTTCAACAGACTTGGAATTTTAAGAGTCTGGGGACAAGAAGCCTTGCCTGACTCTTTCTGAAACAGAGTTGTCCTTTAAACTGCAAATAATCCTTTCTGAAGAAGGGCTGCAGTGTGAATGAAGCCAAAGCTGGAAAACGAGGGGACAGCCCCAGCCATTTATTAATGTCAAATCTGCTGTCTCATGAATCAGGGCAGTTTGTCTGGTTTGGAAGCCCTACAGAAAGCCCAGTGCACCTGGCTTGTTGAGCTCAGCACTGGGCTTTAGGCTGATCCAAGAGGAGAGCTGCATTGGTGTTTTGAATAGTTTGTCCTGCAAACTTTTTTTTTTTTTTAAAAAAAAAAGGCTTTTATTGAAGAGCCATCAGCAAACAGATCATGCAGAATTTAAACAATACACAGAATGGGGAGGGGAGGGAGGAACTCACACAAGGCACAGCCCCAATTATTTGTCACTTCATAAGATCCAGCCAGCACAAGTGTCACATTTGCTCTTCAAGAGAATAGCTCCAAAAGCTTCCTGATTTGAAAAAGCTAAGTGTTTGCAGGGGATACACACACATGCACACACACAAAATACACCCAGAGTTTTCTTTGGTAACCGTCATCACAGTGGCAAGTATTTCAGGATTAGGACAAACAGCAAAGAAAGAAGTAAAAACCCTGATGCAGACTGCAGCTACCAACAGTGAGTCCAGGCCCAGCCCTGACCACTCAGGTCAGCGCAGAATGAAAACGCCACCTGAGGCAGCTTTGATTAATAAGCTGCCAGAAAACTAAGGAAACAAAAAAGAGACAGTTCTTCTTTTCCAGCGTTGATTCCAAAGGGTAAGGGCTGTTTAGTTTCTTTACAAACAGCACAGCCAGTTTCCCTGTACCTCCCCTACCTCTCCACCAAACATCACAGTAAGATGCAATTTCTGTTCCCCCATTATCTCCACACCCCTGCCATGGCTGTTTATACCAGCTGAGGGTGTCTGAAATCCAATCCCACCGAAGGCAGCAGGAGTTTCACCATGTACAGCACAGCCATTTAATCCACTGTACGTACCAGCAGTCAGGACAATCACCTAGCGCGGCGAGAAAGCATTTGAAAAGAGCAGAAGAGGAAAGCAAGGCAGGGCAGGCAGCTCAATCCATGCACTTTGACTGAAGTTTATTATCTGAGAATGCTCTCCATCCATCTGCCACCTGCTTCCCTTACGGGCATAAGCAATGGTTAGCATGGCAACACGGGTGAGGAAGCAGGGGTGAAATGTTGAGACAACCGTGCAGTAAGGCCTGGCCCTGCTCCCAGCAAAGCCAGCGGAGGTATAGTGGCCACAGTTGTTGCAGAACCACTTCAGTGGCTGTGCCTGGCCTTTTCGATCCACCGCTTCATGTAGCAGATCTCCAAGGCTCGAGCTTGCTGCACAGACTTGGGGTCCCCAGGGTTGCGGCTGCGTAGGTCCAGGTGATGGGCTCCATCCGGGATGACGACTGCCACGAGGGAATCGGTGATGTTCTGGGTGACCCCACCTGCAGACCACGGGTCCAGGCCACCATTGCTGTAGGGAGAGAACACCTCATGAGGGCACATCCGCACAGCAGCCGGCAGCGGTGCTGCAGCTGACATCAGCGTACCTCCACTGACCGTCAACTGGTTTCACACAGGTACAGAGAGAAACAGAACCCAGCCCCGTCTCGACGTCTTGTGCCCGTCCCTCTGCTGAGAGGAGCCTTCTCAACAGGTGTGGAGCTACGAGCAGCTTAAGCAAGGCTACGCTGCTGTCATTAATTATCTACTAACTCAGATAATAATCTATAATAGTGCCACAGCCTCTGGAGATAGATCTGCTGTCATTGTCCTAAAAGGTTCAGGTTCCTCTGTACCAAGACAAATCCAAATTCCTAATCACAGCTCTTTGCTTTTGTTCTTCACAGATTGCCATAAACTAATAACCAACTGGATCCCTGAGAGCTTAATTTTTGGGAAGTTTACCTTTTGCTGTCTCAGCTGGGTGCCAACCTGGTTTTACAAAGAAATGCTTGGACCTTCCATTGGTCCCCTTATTTCTAATAACAATCATATTAAAATAAAGCTTTTATCCCTCAAGAAACTAAAATTATTCTTCCTCTGTGACAGGATAATTTAATGCATTTTACTCCCCCTCCTCCCTCACCCTAAGTCAATAAAAGGATTCTTGGCACTGTAGATCTGCCTCCAAATGGTGTCTGGTCCATGGAGCAAGGCAAAGGCCAAACTGGGGTGAGGGTTTCACGTCTCTCATTCCTAACTTTGGACTTGGCCCAGTAATCCCTACTGCATCTTATTTTCCTTTATGTTCTTCCCATATCTGCTCCATCTTTCTGTGCAAAGAAAGCAACACCCGTATACTTATGGAACTACGCAATCCAGATCTGTTCCTCAGTTGAAACACTGGACCTACCCACAAAAGGAAAGGTTAGAGATGAGCTATTATATGTCAGTGTATATTTGTAGGAGGATCTAAGAAATTAAAACATCCTTGGACATTAAGGTATATGCAGCTAGAAAAATACCATAACGGCAGCACCAAAAAAAAAAAAAAAACCAGAAAGAAATAATGAGTAAAAAAAGAGTTTTGTAGAAATAACTAAGAGTAAAAACCTGATGGGATATGAAGTAATACTTATTTGTTTCTCCACTGAAAAAAACCCAATTATCTTTAATCTCTGTAGTTCTTTATTTCCAGTGGTTCTAAATATGCCTTAGGAGAAGAGGAACATTTTGTATCTGCAAAACAAAAAGCATAAGAGCTGACCAATAAGCAAAAAGCATTTGACTTAAAAGGTCGCCTGAATCGGCAGAGCGCCTTGGCAACAGGGGGATGAGTTGCTGAGAGACCCAAGATGTACATGAACTTGGATCTTTTGGTCCCAGTCATGTGGAAACGAAGCATGCCACAAGAAAACGACACCATCTCTGGCTTCTCTGGGAGCTCCTGGCTGTGTCCTCCGCGGCTCTTGCCAAATTATGGCACTGGAGGCACTGACGCAGTTTGGAAAGTGATGCTTGCTGAGAGGAGGGGGGATGGAGGGCTCACCACGAAATAGCTGTTAGGTCTTAACAGCTTTACAGAATAAGAGAATTCAGTACCAACTGGCACTGATTATTTATGTGTTAAAACGAAGCATGCATGTAAGTACTTAGCTGCCCATCTTACAAGACAGGGGTTTCCCAATGTAAACAGAAGCAATAAAAGAAAAGAAAGAATAAAAAAAAAAGTAGCCACTCCTTTCTAGCAGTGGCCAGGCAAGTAGGGCTTCAGAAAAAACCAAACAAACTAATGCAAAATATAAGCAGGCTTCTCCTGTTTTCAATTTATCACATTTCATAAATAGGGTCCTGGCTATCCCACAGCACAGTTCCCTTTCCTCTCATCTCTTCAGAGCCTCCTCAGCCCTCCAAGCCGTGCCCAGAGGTTTTACACAATCTCAGCAGCACTGTCTGTGCATCCTTTTTTAACATGCCCACTCTCCACAACTGCCAAGTTTCCTTTTCTTAACTTTCTCTCACCTTCTCTCTTCAGCCAGGCATTGTTCTGCCTTCTCTTCTTTTCCTCCATTCCTTTCTTTTATGCTAACAATCCTTTCCTCTGCACATAGCTCCAGCATCTCTCAAAACAGAGCCTTCCCTTTCTGCCTCTCCCCTGCCAGTGCAGAACTGGGCAGGTGGGTGCCCTAACCTAGAAGCATACAACCTAGGTGTGATCCATCCAGACTGGAATATATAAGTTTTTAGACTGTGTGCACCAAATTCCATCCTGTCTGATATAACCTGGGTTGATTTTGACTACCATATTATGCTGCTGGTGAGATACTACTACACTGCTACAAGCTCTCTGCCACCGCATGTATGAACAGTGCTAAAATGCTGCTTCCACCACTGTGCCACTCTTCCACACCAAGTACACAGCATGTCCCAGGAAGAATATCAAGAGTGGAAATTGCTGAGGTGAACAAGGTTTGAAAACACTGGCGCAGGTTGCCCAGAGAGGCGGTGGATGTCCCATCCCTGGAAACATTCCAGGCCAGGTTGGACGGGGCTCTGAGCAACCTGATGTGGTTGGAAATGTCCCTGCTCCTTGCAGGGGGGTTGGACTGGATGGGCTTTGAAGGTCTCTTCCAACTCAAACCATTCTATGGTTGTAAAAACCCAACTTCCTCAAACTAGCATCCTGGCCAAATCCCACTGCGGCTGGAAAAAATCCACCCTACAGTGGTTCTCTTCAGATGGAGTATTCTTCCCTCCCTGCCCTAAACTGTTGTACAAGTTGCCCGACACTCGAAACACAGTGCTTCCTACCCCACAGGGAGCCACAAGGCCTGGTAAACACAGGGATGTTTTTTGTAAAGCACTCTGCAGTGTTTGAGGATAAAAGGCTCGTCTATAAAATGTACAGTGTTGACAATGTGTTTGTTCGAAGAGAAACAAGCCAGCTTGAGAGCCAAAGCTTTGTGTGCTCAGTGCTACTTCTTCATTCATTTGGTTGCTTTCAAGCTTTTCTCACTTCAAGGTCCTTCAGCTGGCATAAATTCTTAAACACTTATTTAGATTTGTCTGCTTGTCTATCGCTTTCTACTGTACAGAGCTGTGAAGCCTTGGGAATAAGCAATACTTTGCAGATATTAAGTTAAACTCACAATTTTTTTTTTTATAAAAAATTCTCCTGAAAAGAGATTTTCTCACTCTAGAGTAGATATCCTGCTGGGACAGAAACAGCAAGACACAAACAAGGAAAGCAACAGGCCCGTTCAGCTGAAACTCAGAGAATAATCGCCAATTTGAGTGAGGACCTTTACTTTTTAAATACACAACTATTTACCAAGACAAACAGCACAATTACGAGCATTGTTTAAAGAAGTGACAGGGGTTTGTGGTTTGGTTTTTTGTTTTTTTTTTTTTTAAGGTCTTGCACAATTTTAACCAGAGCACAGAGGAATATATAGCCAGGAGCTGCCCCAGTGAGCACGCGGTACTGCGAGTCAGGACTCCTGAAGCACAGGATTGCCCGTGTTTATTAAATGCCTCCCTACCACTTCACAACCTAATGCCAATACTTAGCTGTTTGAAGTTTTGTGTCACCTCACTGCAGAAGTACAGCTACAGGAATCTCCCTTTAAGGAAAGCAGAGTTTAACCTTAAAAATAAGGAAAGCGAAGGCTCAGTAGAGAGCAAGCAGCATGCATTAGCTTTTGCACTAGACATTTCTTTCACTTTTTATCTACATACAAAGGTGTTTCAGACAAACTTCTGCTGTATTCCTGGTATGCCTTGCTAGAATGGAAACATCTTTGTATTTGGATCCTATACCAGTTTGTTGAAACTTGTCTAATGACCACTAAAAGAAAGAGGCAATTGGTAGTGATTGGAAAGCTCCTCAAGTTATTTCCCTCTCTTTTCTGTACCAAAGGGAAAAGGGAATGTCACGCCAGCACCTCTGCAAGGCTATCACCCAGAGCAACAGTTCTAGTGACCGAGATCCTGTGTCACAGCTGGAGCTTGCTTAGACTTCCCTTTTATGTGGAAGAGACAGCGCTTTGCCTTCATAAAGGCTAGACAGATTTACCAGCATGGGAAACCTGGACTTTGGCCACAAGATAAGAAAGAATCCACACGGGAAGAAAATTATGTTTGGCAGAATCCCAACCCAGATTCTTCTTTTTGAGTCACACAGGCAGTGACAGAGCAGTTGGCTTCTTTGGCCACTGCGCACTGACCATTTTACTCTCAAAAGCAACACAAACCATGTTCATCGTTGATTCAGCTGGAGTGCTGGAGCAGATCCTTTTGCTACTTAGGGCAGGCTCTCTGCACTGAAAACCCAAACTGGTGGAAGACTACACTCTAGAAGCTGAAACAAGCCTCACCTGAAGACAATGTTGCTGTGTGAACTGATGTTTTTCCCTCCATACATAGAAAGAATCCAAGAGGGGCGAGGCCTCACCCCCCATAGCCTGTAACACTCTTCTGAAAATGCATCAAAGTCCCATTTCTGAGGCTCGAACATGTCACTGACACCATCTGTGCACATGGGCATCACCATCTCAGTGCAAGCCTGAAAGAAAGAGCAAGGCAACAAGATGTATTCCCCGGAGACCGTCCAATAGATGTGACTGCAGTATTTACGTAAAAAAGCTCAAACAGCATTTGATCAGTAATTACTCTCAAACTATCACGGAATCATTTAGGTTGGAAAAAACCCTTAAAATCAGAGTCCAACCGTTAACCTAGCACTGCCAATTCCACCCCCGAACAATGTCCCTAAGTGCCACATCTACACATCTCTTGAACACTTCCAGGGGGTGGTGACTCAACCACTTCCCTGTGCAGCCTGTTCCAATGCTTGACAACCCTTTTCGGTGAAGAAATTTTTCCTAATATCCAGCCTAAACCTCCCTGGTGCAACTTAAAGCCATTTCTTCTCATCCTATCACTTGGGAGAAGAGACCAACATCCACCTCACTAAAACCTCCTTTCAGGTAGCTGTAGAGAGTGATAAGGTGTCCCCTCAGCCTCCTCTTCTCCAGACTAAACAATCCCAGTTCCCTCAGCTGCTCCTTATAAGACTTGTGCTCCAGACCCCTCACCAGCTTTATTTCCCTTCTCTGGACATGCTCCAGCAACTCAACATCCTTCTCGTACTGACGGGCCCAAAACTGCACACAGTGTTCGAGGTGCAGCCTCACCAGTGCCGAGAACAGGGGCACGATCACTTCCCTAGTCCTGCTAGCCACACTCTTCCTTATACAAGCCAGATGTGGCCACCCGGGCACACTGCTGGCTCATGTTCAGCTGGCTGTTGACCAGCACTCCCAGGTCCCTTTCTGTTGGGCAGCTTTCCAGCCACTCTCCCCCAAGCCTGTAGCCTTGCATGGGGTTGTTGTGACCCAAGTGCAGGACCCAGCACTCAGCCTTGTTGAACCTCCTACAACTGACCTCAGCCCTTTGATCCAGCCTGTCCAGATCCCTCTGCAGAGCCTTCCTGCCCTCGAGCAGATCAACACTCCTGTCCAATTTGGTGTCATCTGCAAACTTACTGAGGGTGTACTTGATCCCCTGTCCAGATCACTGGTACAGATATTGAACAGAACTGGCCCCAATACTGAGCCCTGGGGAACACCACTTGTGACCGGCCACCAACTGGATTTAACTCCACTCACCACTACTCTTTGGGCCTGGCCATCCAGACAGTTTTTTTTCCCAGCAAAGAGTACGCCCATCCAAGCCATGAGCAGCCAGTCTCTCCAGGAGAATGTGGTGGGAAACGATGCTGAAGGCTTTACTAAAGTCTAGGTAAACAGCCTTTCCCTCATCCACTAAGCGGGTCACCCCATCATCCTGCTTGATCAGGTTGGTCAAGCAGGATCTGTCTTTCACAAACCCATGCTGACTGGGCCTGATCGCCTGATTGTCCTGCATGTGCTGTGTGATGGCACTCAGGATGATCTGCTCCATAAGCTTCCCCAGCACCAGGGTCAGACTGACAGGCCTGTAGCTCCCCGATCCTCCTTCCAGCCCTTCTTGTAGATGCGCCAGAACAGATACCAAGCAAAAATTCCATCTTTCACAGTAACTATTCTGACACCTTAGTGATACTAGGTAAAAAAGAAAAACAAATTGTATCCTGGAAGCAACATAGTCCTCACCATGGCAATTAATCTAACTCAGTCTGTTCCTACTTGTCCCCTTTCCCACATGCCATCAGAAGGAAGCAGGGAACAAGTTGCAGAGTGGATGTGTTGTTTTGATGAGCCCAGCTGCCATATTCTTTGTTACCCATCTGGCATTTCCCCCCTTTCTCAGAGAACAACTTGAAAAGCTTGCACATCTCCAGGGCTGTCCGGAACAAATACGTAGGAGACACTAGCCAAGGTAGATGGTCACAGCCTGAA
This sequence comes from Tetrax tetrax, assembly GCA_009806455.1. NCBI lineage: Eukaryota > Metazoa > Chordata > Aves > Otidiformes > Otididae > Tetrax > Tetrax tetrax. Next base: position 334,095 of record WHYT01016693.1, read on the forward strand.
CACCAATTCTTAACACCTTGCTTCTGGAAGCAGCGGCCATGCTCCTCAGAAGAGAGACTGCATATAATCTGCATATAATAGTGTTGCATCTGCTTAGCAAATGGGGTGGAAAGAGCAGAATACCCTGGACTCCTTATCTCAGGGATCTATATTTTTGTTACCTACTTGATGGGAAAGGTTGGGTCTCAGTGAGCTCCAGCTTTAGCTTAAAGAAATCGCTATCAACATATCCTGACATATTTGCATGCACAAATTGGGATCGATGGCTGGGATGAGGGGATTAGAAAACCAAGATGCTGGACATTATTTTCAGTCAATCTGAAGAGCTGAAACTCAACAATTAGCTAGATAATGTAGACATAACCTAAACCTCCTGGGAAAGCTGCTTCTCTTTTCTGTCTTGCCCTCCCCACTACAATCATACTTGCTTCATGTTTATATTTGTCATCAGCACATCAATTACATCTGGTGCAATACATTGACAGCTAAGTGACTTGACAACTCTCATCAGCCCAAAAAACCTCACTGAGTTGCAGTTTAGAAAGGACAGAGCGCATACCTGATAGTACCAACCAATCTGACCCAGATTCTTTGTTGCAGTCTCAGACACGTCTAAGCATGAGGCTTCTCCTGAATAATTGTAGTATAAATTTACTGCCTGAAAAACATTCTGCAGCAACAATTTGTCAGAGAGACTGGGATCCTTCAAGAACTTGCAGACTTCCTGCAAAGAGAGAAGGGAGGGATCTAAATCTGCAAGAAATAAAGATTAATACACAATACCTGATAGAATATAAATTTGTTTTCAAAGTACAGTTAGATTACTTCCAGAAAGCATCTTTCCATGCAATTATATACCCTGAGCATTCTCATCAAAACCAATATTCCATTTGCATAGTGCGTGCTCCTACAAGGAACCCGAAACTTTACATTTCTCAATTAAAACTTAAACAGTGCAACCTTAATATTTCATTCGCCAAGCTTTTCAAACCATTTCCCATTCTTTAAAATAGGTAATACTTAATAAAGAGTATTTAGCTCCTCTGTAATGAAAGATAACACCTGCAAATATACAATAAAGAAGCTCCAGGTATAGACTGGAATTCCCTGTAGTTTGCTATAGGACAAATGGAAGCATCCATGTAAGGAAAGTTCTAATATTTTTAATTACTTTTATAAAGCTGCATTGCAAAATTCTTACTTTGTGTTTGGAAAATATGAGGTGGTGGAAAAAGGCACTGTTTCACCAGTGAAAAAGCAAGAGCAAGAGAGTTTAATTTAAAAACTTAACTAAGGACACAAGTAGTAGGAAAAACAAAATAAAAAGAAAACAAAATCTACTGGCCCAGATTTTTTTTTTCATCTTAAAACATTTTCTTTAAAGTGACAACATTCTCTTTGGCAAGACTTTCTCCTTACCCTGGCCTCCCACGGAGCTGGGACTAACACAAGAACAGGGAAAGGCAAAATCTGTGAATCTGAGCTCCCAGCCCGCTGGAAGAATCCAAAGTGGCTCTGCAGGGAGCAAAGGATGCGCTGCAAATCCAGTGCTGTTCAAGCACAGGGCATGGGCACATGGGCACAACTTGCACGGCCAACGCAAACTGTGCATCTCCCAAGAAGTAAACTCACTGTCCTTCCCTCCTCTGTATAAACTTTTCCTTCATTTTCACCGTGGAAGCTAGGAAATGGATCCCTCCTTTGTTCCCTGCAGGGAACACAGGGCACAGCTTCCACATTTTGCCATTCCAAGTAGGTTTCATGGTTTGGCTAGCTCAGCCATCAGTTCTTAACTTGGCAGTTAGAGGCTCACTAGTTCATGCAAATACGCACTGTAGACAGACAGCAGGACAGAGCTGCATGTGAAGCTCAGATGGTGTGGCAGAGACATATCAATACTTCTTATCTGCCTCACCTGCCATACAAAGTAACCCAAAATCACACAGGGAAATTCAGCCAGGGTCTTAAAAGAACAAAAACACTTCAAGGAAATCGAAATCGAAATGGCACAAGTGAAGGTTTACAAGTGTGAAAAGTGGTTCTGCTTCGAGAAGCGACCCTGCAAGGAATATATTTGTGGTGATCAACATTTCTTCTCTCACTAGTTCTCTCACATCAAAAAGGACACAGGATCAAAACTTTCTCTTAATTGCAAGCTCTGATAGCTAAGTGTGGCATCAGAAGCTCTAATTGCATGTGCTTTTTGTGCAGCATTTCTGCTCCTCAAGAACAGCTCTGCGGGACAGCTGAGGTTCTTCAGTGATCTCTGGCACTTTTAGTCGTCTGGGCTCTCCATGCAACCTATTAGCCCTAAAAGTGGCAGTTAGTCAACGAACCAGCCGATGCACAAGAAGATACTGCCCTGGTTCTCTTTTTTTTTCAGCCATACTGGTTCTACAGAGCCAAAAATAAAGGAAAAAGGTGCAGACTGTAAGAGAAGGAGAGAATTAGTTTAACCAAATGTTCAATTCTAGAAGACATTGGTTCTCAATTACCTGTATAGGCCAAGCTGGCAGAGGCTGTAAGAAGTCAGCTTTATAGGGATAGTTCACCATGGCCAAGTTTACCCACGTTTCACTCAGCCAGCTTTTCAATGCAACAGCATCCTGAAGATTTTTTAATGGGCTGCATAAATGAAATGAGCTGGAAAGCCACTGTAAACCTGCATCTTTAATTAAAAAATAAAATAATGTTTAATGTATTGTACCACTAACAGATAACTCAGTTGTGCTGCTGCTAAAAAATATTTCACCTAGCATAACTAGTCTGGTGAAATTATTCCACATACATACAAGCATTGCAGAGCAAATTTTGGTCAGCATTTGTACGTGAAGGGAAATACAATCTGCATACTTCAAGGTATGGGTATGTCACAGCTAAGATAATATTATCTAAAAAAACAAAGACAGATTTACAAGACATGGCATTTTTTTAATAGGAAGTAGCATCAGAGCACTCTTCTTCCAATGAAAGGAAAACTTGAAACCAGCTACCTTACAGTCCAAGGACTATCAATAGACAGGTCTCTTGGAGCAATCTTGGCCTTTCCTTTCATTACTTTATCTGGTCTAGAAGTCCTCCAATTCAGCTTCCCTGATTTTAATTAGTTAACTCATCACACCAGGCAGTATGATCTTTAGGACACTGAACTTAAGTAGCAAGATTAGTTTTCTAAATTGAATTCCTTTGCTGTGCAGTGAGCTTATCTGATCTAGAACCATAAAATCATTTAGGTTGGAAAGACCCTTAAGATGACTGAGTCCAACTGTTCACCTCACACTGCCAACTCCACCACTAAACTGTGTCCCTAAGCACCACAGCTACATCTCTTAAATACCTCCAAGGATGGTGACTCAACCACTTCCCTGGGCAGTCTGCTCCAGTGCTTGACAAATCTTTTGCTGAGAGGATTTTTCCTAATATCCAATCTAAACCTCCCCTGGCACAACTTGAGGCCATTTCCTCTTGTCCTATCACTCGTTACCTGGGAAAAAGAGACCAACACCCACCTCACTACAACCTCCTTTCAGGTAGCTGTAGAATCAGAATAATTCTGGTTGGAAAAGACCCTTAAGATCGAGTTCAACTGAGCTGCTAGCACTGGATCCATAAGGATTGCAGTGATTTTCTATACCTGATTGCTTCTGTTGGCATTTTAACTATTTTTTTTTTTTTTTTTTTTTTTTTAAAGAGTAACAACTGTCTGGCCTACTTTGTCAGAAAGCAATATAAGCCTTGAGGTTCTGGAGTCAGCTCCTGACTGACTTTAGGGATGGCTGGACCTGGATTCTGAATCACACCAGGCAGGAAGGAAGCTTGTAATCCAACAAAACAGACATTTAAAAAATAATGCTAAGCTCATTTGGCAGTTTTCAGTACTAAGAGTATAGTTTTAAAAAACCCAATACATATACAGGTGAAAGCCATAACAAACTTGCTGATTATATGAAGTCAAAACACAATCCTGAACATTACAACCCTTTGAAGAAGTATTGGTGAGGTCTCACCTGTTGAGGAAAGGCGGTTTATGGCATTCCAGGAATTCCGGATGCTTTCTGAGCAGCCTGTCCCACTCTTTTTGAAATCATTAGTCACGATACTGAAATAAGTGCCACATGGAACCAAATCACCAAACTGCCAGATGGGGGCAGAGGCTGCCAGAGCTCTGCAAAGGGACATAAAAAGATTGTTTGGAAAAACATATGCATCCTGAACCCCTGTAAAGTGAACTTCTGTCCTCTGGTCAATACTCTCCCCACAGCCACTATCTAAGTAGCACGGACACTCAGCCGTAGGCAAGCCAACAATAATGTTACAAAACTATTCCACAGGTCTTCATGCAAAGGCTGATGAAGGCTCTAAGTCTTGGGCCCTCGTACAAAGGTATTCAGTAAATACATAAAGTAGAAATTCAGACTTGCTTCCTTTATTATTTTCTGTTCTCATCTAGCAGCTAGGTCTTCTTCACTAGGCATTGTGCAAACTCAACTGAAGAGAGACCCTGCCCACAAAAATCTACTCTCTAGCAGACAAAGGCAGGGGAATTACTAATCTTGTTTCCTAGAGTGGAACTAAGGCACTGAAGAGATTAAAGACCTGCCTCAAGCCACCAGGTCTGGTGACCCTAAAAAAATTTATGTGCAAAGTCAGTGTTCATAATAATTGTTTTTACAAAGCTAAGAGACAGCTCTGAAAATATACACCATCCCGTACCTGCTCACCTACAGCTGTCTTTATCAGGCAAACAGTGCCTCTTCTCAGATTCAAGTTAAGTTAATACCTCGTCCCAATAGCAAAAAATTCAAGCCAACTTTAATTACAGTACTTCTCTCAGTGCTGTAATATTTATAGCGTGGAAGTTACGAATGCCTGCTCTGCATTTGAGCATGATGAGCACACTCACCCAACTACCACATGGGGGTACTTCATCCTAAACCAGGCTGCAAGCATCCCTCCGTAAGACCCTCCTATAGCTATGACAGGACTGTAACGGGCTCCTGCAACGGTCGTCTTCAAGTACTCAATGAGGACTGCGAAGTCTGCCAGAGCTTGTTCTGACGTGAGGTAATTCAGATGCTTGGAGTCCTGAGACAAAGAAAACAAGTTATATACAGCACGGGAGTGATTTCCAACAGCAGTTTTTCTATTCCCTACAGCAGCTGGCAAGCTCTAAATCTGTGCCTGATAACCAATGAAATATTCTTTGCAGGTGTCCCTTGAAGTGCTAAAAAAAAAATCTCAGATTTTTTTTAATCTTAGAATTGATAGTTACAAAAATAGGATAGTTGTGTGCTTCTAGCACATCTAAATCTTACTTGGGCTAACAATCACTGCACTGGCAAGAACTGCAATAGGCAGAATTATGCTTGTATAGAACACATTTAAGGAAGACAAAAGAAGACACTTACGCTGAAAGACTCATTCCCAAAGGGCAAAGATTCTCCATAATATCTATGTTCAGCAAAGACTAACATGGCATTAAGTTCTTCAGCCACGTCCCACATAAACCCCTGGTTGGAGGAAAACAGACATTTAAATAAACTGAATCAATTGTTTTCAGTCTTTACTTTCAATCTTGTGCATTACAACTCTCATTCTTTAATTAGAAAGATATCACTATAAAAATATAACTACAAATACAGATTGTAATTTACTTTTAAAGTACCACTGAAGTAAGAAAACATACAAAGTCTCCACCCAGAGACAGGGACACGTAGAAAGAAAATATGTATATTTTAATGCTGCAAAGTATTCAGCAGTAGTGTTCCCTGAGCACACACGGTCAATCCTGGCAAAACTCCTGTGGCACAAGCTTAATCCATAGGAAATAAAAAAAAAAAACATCACAGGAGAAACGCATGCATTTGAGTTAGGACTACGTTACAGAAAACACAAAATTTGTTAGGCAATACACAATAATCTAGAGCATTGCAATACTCTTATTTTCAACTAATAAATAACTACAACTTGTTATTACTTGCTGCCAGCAGCTTGTTGCCACCAGTTATGGAAAGAGGCAGACAGAGATCACCTGCTGACAGAACAAAGGGTGGAAGCAGCCCTTGGTTGCTTTGAGCCCAGCACATGCCACCTCCTGTTGTGTTCCTAGACTTTGCATGGAAGCGGCTGAAAAATGCCCACACGTGCCATTCTGCATTTGTATCAGTCAGGGCAGTAAAAGCTTCCGTGGGTCTCGTCAGAGAACAAGAATCATCTGTCTTTGATTTCCAGCCCCCTTCATCTCACTTCACATTTTTCTTATGGAGAGAAAAAAAAAACAAAAAACCCACAAAAAAAAACCCCAACCATCAAAACCTCCCATTTTACTTGGGGAATCTAAAGAACTGGATAGGTGTAATTTGGTCCAAAATTTTGCATTCTTAGCTTGAGGCACCTTATAGTGTTTCCTCTAGAAATTTTTGCCATTACTCCAGGAAGTCTATATAGGTGCATCCCTTTGATTTCTGTGGGCCACAAAACGGACCCTGAACCCCCTAAAACTTTTTCTGTACTTTTGTTCAGCTTCCTCTTCTTCCTATAACAATCATAACCGTTACAAACGTCTCTTTAAACGATATTTTGATGCTGTCTCCTTGTTCTTCCTTATTTTTTCAGTACTGTAATTCAAGAATCAACAATCTATTTTCCACGTACTGTATTGTTACAGAACCACGTGATGTCTCCTTCATTGCCTGTATAAAATAGTATCGGTCCATTGTCTTTCTTCCAGTGCTGATCTGCTACTAGGTACCGCTGCTGGAATGTAAGATTTTCATCAAATCCAAAGTGATCAATCTGTAAAAACAAAGAACAACATGTTCAGAAAGTGAAAATTGACACTGGAGTCCCCTGGAAGTGCTTACAATCACTTTGCAGACAAAAAAAAAAATAAAGAAAAGCAAAAAGGTTTTACTAAGAAAAAAAAAAATACACGGAATTAATGTATATTCCTAGATTCCTAATATATCAAATGTTTTCTGCTTTACAAATGAACTCAGCCAAAATTACAGGAGTATATACTGACAGAGAAATATTATTTTCAGCTACAAAAAAAAAAATCCATGCCCTTTTTATAGTACCATACTTAACATGAGATATTCCAAATATATTTAGGAAATCCGACAAATCTGCTGAGGGGTCACAAAGTAAGTGATGTAATAAAACTGTATCAACAGGTAGAAAGTCATTGTCCCACCAAGTTTTGAGTCTTAGGAAAATTCCTTACTTGCCTTATTTATTTAAAACAAAACAAAAACCCCTCACCTCTTCCTTCTCTCCCTCTCTTGGCATAACATTGAAGTTTAAACAGATTCTTGTTAGAAAGTGTGCGGCGATTAATTCTTAGGAAACAGTAAGTCTCTGTAGTTCTGGTGCTATTGACAGAGTTATCAGATAGATTTGTGGAGTGCTTCTCCTTCTCTCCTTGCAATTTTCACAAATTCACAGACACTCCCCAATTCTCTCCACACCCTACAAACATTGCAAACCTATATGTACCACCTAACCCAAACCCCACCGCGATAACTTTATTCACTCCTTAGAAATTGAATTTCAATTCCTAAGGTCAGTTTTTCAGCTTTTAGTCACGCTGCTTTGTAGGCACTATCCCCCTTGACCCTTCCCCAAGCATTCATCCATACTGGAAAGTTTATCAATTGCTTTTACACGGTAACTCCCTCCACGGGCAGAATCTTATTCCGGAATATCCATGCAGGCTTTTACTATAAAAAATAAAAAACTCAAACCAGAACACAAAACTACTCCAGAAGACCTATGCTGCTTAATGACCAAGAATTCACAAATCATCACTATTTTTATTCATCGGTTGAAGATGACCTGTGGTTTCCCAATTTTGACTTCCGTCAGCACAAAGCATCATCTTTTCCCTTTGCATCCTTCCTTGCTGGCGGTGACAGCCTGACATCTGCTGGCTTGCACATCTCTGCTCACCCATCATCTGCCCTTACACCCCCAACTCCACCAAATCTCTCCGATCCGCCAGGAACCAACCTTTCCCATTTGCTGTTTTGAGAACATCTGCAAGTTAATGTTAAAAAGCAACAAATGGCACAGAAATCTGCTTCCAGACCTAGATAAAACCAATTAATTCATCTTCTAGAGTTTTGCTCCGTGGGACCATTTACCACTTATAAGTAGTAAATGACAACATACACTGGGCTTACTTTATACCGACAACTCATCTGCTCCTTTTCAGTTGCAGAGTTATTAATCTAAGTTTCATTTTCTACATCAAGCATAATCAAGAGTGATCAGATGCAGAAAGGCAGAACAAGGTCAGCAACTGAAAAAGTCTTTGGTCATAAGACCTTGGGACAATTAAAGAGAAGGATTAGATAAGGCACATCTAATAAAAAAATAAATCACAGTACAGTTTAATAAACTCTGACACTATTAGAAAGTACAGCTAATATATATTTTATTCCAGGTCTGTTTGTAAAGGGGAGAAGTATCTTTTTCTATTTAACTTTCCTGGTTAGGCTGCTAGCCAGAGAGAGGAAAAAACAAGCTCATGTGTCCTGTCTGCCTTTTATGGAATCATCCAAAATTAAACATTTAGCTTTAAAACTTGATTCTGCATCCTTCCTGCCTGAAGCCACAGCACCAACTACAAGAATACATCACAAGTATTCAACTTTCCTGAACTACAAAAATACATACCAAAATCCCCTCAGCGCAGGCAGCTTGATATGCAACAGACAAAAACCATACAGTAGATGAGGAAAAAAAAAAAAAAAACCCAGGGGAAAAAAATCTGAGTAAGTTTAATGGATAAGCATCCTTTTGGCATCAGGCTGAGCTTATCCAATGTTGTATTGCACAGAACAGATTCTAAAGCCCATCTTACTGGTGCTAGAAAATTTTGATAGTAATATTCCAATATGAATATATTTTCCCAGATGATGGCTAATTTTCTTTTCAGAGATATTATTTAGTATGCTTTCCTTTAGTCTGCTCCCACAAAACAAACCCCCAAAATCCCAATGCTCTAGAGAGTCTGTCTCTTGGTACCCAAAGAGAGAAAAATACAGGAATTTCTTTGCTGGTTTTAGTAACCGCATAGATGAAAGTGCTGTGATTCTCCATCCTGACTCTGAGCCATGCTGTAGACTTACTCACTGCCATCAGTCACATTCTTCTTCCCATTCTTCCCTCAATCTGTAAAATTTTGATAACTTCACAACAGCTGAACTGCCTCTGTTCAGCATATTCATAACACATCCAACCATGGACACATGGAAGATCCTAGACAGCACGAACACAAGTCCAGACCAACCCAACCAACCAAAAACCAAAAAACACCACAAATGCCTATTACTCAACTGAAGAGCAGGAACTCCATTCTTGCGAGATGATGGGGCTTCATACATTGTCATAACTTGTCTTTGCAAGGGACACACAACTAAAAAACCCCTAATGTCTGTAAAGCAGATAGAGAGGTAACTAACTGCTCATTATTGACAGGAAATTAAAAGAAATTCTGAATCCTGAACATTAAAACACAGTTTGGAGCTGTCCCAAAGAGTATTCCTCACAAGAGTAAAAAATTGCTTGAAAATGTACTAAGTTAGAAGGAAGAAGCACAAGAATCAATGGAAAATTGTGAAGGGAGAGGCCTGGGCCCAAAGGGAAAGTGTAGTTCAGGAACAGCAGATGGAGCTGCTGGCTCTCCTTCACCAACTGCGTTCCTTCACCATCCTCTATAAAACTGGTATGCAAACAAGGAATCGACCCCACAAACTGTGAGAGATACACTTTACAACTTAAAAAAAAAGATAAAAAAATATCTAGGTGATTTAAGTCAGATTTCACTAAAAAGTTGAACCAGAAAATTTCTTTTCCACACTTATGCAAAAGGAGTAAGACAAAAGCAATGACTTTTGCAACCAGACTTATTTAGAACAGGCCACAACAACAAAAGAAAAAATAAAAAGTAGTTTAGTACACACCTATAATACCTTAACTGTTTGTTAAAAGTAACAATAGTAAAAGTACACTAGCATATATGAGGTTTTTCTAATCACAATTTTCGTCATTACAATTATTGCCGGGAGGTCAGCAGTATGTACAAGGTCCTGAGGAACCCGATACAAGTTTGAAACTGGCCTTGCTGGGAGTGGGAGGTTGGACCAGATGACGTGCAGAGTTCCCTTCCAAAACTAAACTATTCTAGGATTAATCCAAACCTCAAGGCCAGGTTGGATGGGGCTTTGAGTGACCTGGTCTGGTGGAAGGTGTCCCTGCCCAGGGCAGAGGGGTTGGAACTGGATGATCTTTAAGGTCCCTTCCAACCCAAACCATTCCATGATTGTAGGATTCATTCTACAATTCAGTTACACAGCTTAAAGTTTTAAGCTTCAGGGTGTAAACAGAACTACTTAGCAAGTTCCGTCACAAATAAGAATACAGTCATTGGCAATACAACAGCAGTGTTTTACAAAGGCAAGAAGGATGTACATAAAACACTGACATAGAAACAGTCATTCTGATACTAATAAAAGGGAGGATAAAAAATAGAAAAAGAAGTACTGAATGTAATAAGCTGGGAAACTTTTGTCAGTGAGGTAGGCAGGATGGGAATACAGCTGTGAGACAAAGAAAGCCAGCAACAAAATTTCAGTTCCATGTACAAAAAATCTTTATGAACTTTGTTTGATTTAAAAAGGAATCACTTCGTATTTTCCTGCAATGCACAAAGCACTTAGGGAAGATGCGTACATACACACGACAGACTGCTCAGGAGGCAGCCGGCTCCGGATGGAAGACTGCAGCCACGTCCCAAGGCACGGCCGCGGCTGCCAAGAACTGCACTCACTGAGGTAGATTAAAAAAGCAACAGGCAGGATGAGGAGTTGTGCCCAAGAGGCTGATGAGTGCTCCAGACTGAAGGCTTGGGTCAGCAGCCTTGGTCCTTCAGCTCAGAGAAGCCTTCTTCAGTGAAGTGCAGCTCATCGGCTCAGTACTCATTACCTCGAGTACTGTGTTCAGTTTTGGGCCCCTCACTGCAAGAAAGACATTGAGGCCCTGGAACGTGTTCAGAGGAGGGCTACGAAGCTGGTGAGGGGTCTGGAGCACAGGCCTTATGAGGAGCGGCGGAGGGAGCTGGGATTGTTCAGTCTGGAGAAGAGGAGGCTCAGGGGAGACCTTATAGCTCTCTATAACTTCCTGAAGGGAGGTTGTGGTGAGCTGGGGGTCGGCCTTTTCTCTCGTGTAGACAGTGATAGAACTAGAGGCAATGGCTTCAAGCTGCGCCAGGGGAAATTCAGGCTGGACATTAGGAAATATTACTTCTCGGAAAGGGTAGTCAGGCACTGGAATGGCCTGCCCAGGGAGGTGGTGGAGTCACCGACCATGGGGGTGTTCAAGAAACGTTTGGATGTTGTGTTGAGGGATATGATTTAGCTGAGAAGTATTGGTGATGGTTGGACTGGATGATCTTTTAGGTCTTTTCCAATCATGATAATACTGTGATTCTGTGACCAGCTCCGCACTGCTCCCCTGAGCAAAGAAGAAGGAAGGGCCAAAACCCATCTCACCATCTTCCGCTCAAAATACACAGCACATTTCTTTGACTTTACCTTATATGTGCACATGTATCACATTGAGCTCTCGAAGATGACTTATTTCGGGGTGGGTTATTTTAATGTGTGGAGTTTTTTGTTGTTTTGAAAGTCCATTTAAAATAAAATATGCCACTCTGCCACACATCTACCCTGGGGAGGAAACAAAAAAACCAGCACAGCAGATGTTAGTTATTCTACAGATGTTAGTCTGCTTAATATACTCCTGGCAGTATTTGGGAACTATAGCACTGTGTGGAGCACAAAGACAAAACAGGACATGTGGGCTAAAATCCACTTCCTTCTCAGCAGCTTCTTAAGGTCATTAGTGACTACAGAGACAGGACAGCAAACCCAAGCTTTTACCAAAAAAAGACTAATTCACAGAATAGCTTCTCACCAAAAGCATTTAATGTCATTCAAGGCAGTAAATCATCACTTGATGATTTTATGCTTTTGAGTTTCTGGCAATATTGCAAGAGTCTGAAAGCTTTTCTGTCATGCGTCAGATTTCAGTCCTCTAGGGAACAACTTTATTTTCCCAAATTTGGCTATTCCATTTGAAATGAAGTCAGGTGTTTTACCAGTGAGAAGCCAGGGGATTTTAAGAGTCACGCTCCACCCTCCACACGTTCACGGAGCTGTTTTGAGTGCTCATCCTGTCTGAATTATTTCCTGAGGACAGGAAGATACAGGATAGTCTGAGGATATCCTCCTGCCTGAACACGGCGTGGGCACTAGCCTCTCTGGGATTTCACCACTGTGTTTCTATTCCTGATTTTACTCCTGACAGGCTGTGGGACTCCAGGCCAGTTAGCTGCCCCTATTAGTCTTGTTTCCTCTGAAAAACCTTTGCTTCCTCTGTTGAAGTTGAAAGTTCAAGGGACTGCCTTGTCATCTTTGTACAGCATCATCTTCTGTTGAAAGTACTAGTACATCTATTAAATATTCAAGCTCATAAAAAACATTGCAGCAGTAGAGTACCACTAAAAAAAAATATATATATATACTCACACACTATTTATGTCTTCATAGCAGGGGAGGCAGAACCAGAAATGAAAACTAAATAAAATTCACTTTTTAAAATATATTCTCCCTCCCTGATGCTATTCTTGCTGTGTTGTTTCCTCCTTTTGCACATATTTGTGTATCTTAGCCTGCCAGGACAGGCTTCATCTCACTGACAGCTGGTAGATTCTCTGTCTGTCCTTGCTAACTTAGTGCAGAAGAAAAAAAAAATTAAAAAGAAAATACATGTTAGCTTTGTTTTATCTTTTTCATTTTAGATGCAAGGAATGGGGTGTTTTCTTGCATCCTAGGCTAATACTTGTGCAAGGGACAGCAAAAACTGAAGGTTAGAAGCAGTCTGTTGAAATGCATAATCATTTGATGCTCTGTGGAAGAGCAAGAAGATGTAAACTGCATCTTCTTGCATCAGGCTACAGTAACCCACTAACTTCAAAGTCCTACACGTAAATAATAGAGGAAATTTGGATGAGAAGGACTCTGTCATTGTAATTTTCCATACCACCCACAATTCAGAGGTTTTGTTCACCAGATTTAATTCTATTTCATTAATCTGTCACATCATACAATAATGCATGCTATTTGCCCATTCCAGCTTCCACTCTGCTAGTGATGGTCTAGCACTACTGTTACCAATTTTTCCTTGGTTGGAATTAGCTTTCAGCCAAACATGCTCCGCAAAACAAATCCAGCCTAAGGTCCTTGCGATGGAGGGATCTCTTCCATTGTGACTAGGTCCTTGTGAACACACTGGCCTTTGGCTAGAATCATGCCTCGTGTATTTTACGGAAGCTTCTTTTACGCCGCAAAAACCATGTCACCTGCTCTTGGGAGGCTGAAACTGTTTGAGGAAGTCTGCTTTTAGCACTCATTTATCACTTCAGTGATTAAAAAAACACTGACAAGAAAAGCCTCAGACAGGAACTCTACCCCTGCCCTGAGTCACAGAGTTTGGACAAGACACTTAAAAGAAAGGCCGAAGGACATTGAAACAGCCACAGGATATGCTGTAGGAAAGAACCAGGGTACCCAGGTCAGCCCCTGTCCAAAACAAACACTTCCCAAACAGTGTATGATGAAACATTATTTTTGTGTTGGAAGCCTAAGCGGCTAACTAGAACACAAACAAATGGCTTTCAACTTCCCCAAACCATTAGTAGTTTTGCGCTGCAATTGCAACTCCACATTCTGTTTACCGTGTAAAAATGAACTCCATAAACACATTTAGCCTTTAATTACTTAAGTGTAAAATCCTCCAGCAGTCACTGTGAAGATGCTGCTCCTTTTGTTAAAGCTCCTCCAGTTGGAAGGACAGTCTGAGAGGTCCTATAGACCCTCCCAACAATTTCTGCCCCAGACTTGAGGGTTGCAAAGCTCCAGCAGAAGGGAGAGAACGGGTGACCAAGGCAGGAGATGGCAGGAATTGCTTCCACCAGCTTTACTGCTGAGCTCCTCAACCACATTCTCCATTCCCCTGCCACCCTGCTCTTCTCCACGCAATGGAGAGGCTGCAAATCAATCAGCTACGTAAATTTATAACAAACTACTACGGTGATAAAAACACCAAATGTTCACATCACTGATGCTTCCATTTAAGGCAGTGTCCTGGTGAAATTCTTCCATGGGGCAAGGGATGGGGCAAGGCCTAGGGAACAACCAGGTCTGAGCTGTTTTACCCAAAATGCGTTGTTCATAAAGCTGAAATAAGCTCAAAGAAGATACACTACACCAGCAAAAACAAAGTTACCCTTGTGAAAGGTCTCTCAGACCCTCAACAGGCAAAGGCCTGTTTTGTTTTGTTTTTTCCATCTGCCTTCCAGATTGAATTACAAATCCATAACATTTGGAGGATTAACTTCAGAGTACAGGAAAAAGTTGGACATGAACCTTCAATATGCCTCAGATTAAGCAGTATAAAAAAATACCTGTTTTGGAGAGCATCCTAAAGCTCTAAGAAGGACTAATTGTTTAAACAAAACAAAATAAGTTTGATCTTCTCTGATCAAAACAGTTTTCATTTGAAAGGCTTCCTCTGTCTTGTTTGTAAACGACATGGGGAAGAAAAGCATTTCAGAGTCAAGACAATATTTTGATTTACTCAAATTAAATATTTAAAACATCTCTACCTCCTCCCCCCAAAAGAGCTAGAACTTTCTACTTTCCCAAATATTTTTAAAGGTTCAACTCCAGTTGCAATCTTTTTACTTTCCAGATTTTCAAAGCCTCAAAGAAATTTGCTCTGTTCTATTGTTTTCCACTATTATCTGTATTTTATTTTCTACAGATAAGCCCACACAAAAGAGGGATCCAAGGAAGAAGAGACAAATGTAATGAAAGCAAACAGGAGAACTGCCTGTCATCCATCTGGATATTCTAATGAGACAAAGCACGGGCAAAATTGCAGAAGCTCAGTGCAGGAATGGCAGTTAATTTGTATTTAAAGGCACTGAATACCTACATAGGGCCCAGTGCTACGGATTTTTACACAGTGGATCATTTATTTAATAGCCACCAATTTTGATGAGCATCTAAAGGGAGGAGGGAAAGAAAAATTCAGAAAACAAGGCGAAGCAGCTATTAGTCATACAGCCCTTAGGCAACAGCAAAAATACCACATAGCAACTGCTACTTTGGCAGGCTTGCGACATATCTGAACACTGAAGAACAACTGTCTGCTTGCAGAGCTCCAAGACGTTGGTAGACAGGACAAGAGGGAGACCAGCAGCATTCAGGGAAACAACATCCATGGCTCCCCGCAGGTGAAAAGTTTTTCTACAGATTGCTCAGCTTTACGACAGAAACATCCAGGTTATCTTGTCATGACCATTAAAAAAGTTCTCCAGTGGTAGCAGTGACTTACAGGACTGAAAACTTCACTCGCAAGTGGCCAGCCGTTTATCACAATATAGGAAACACGACGGAAACGCCAGTGCTCCCAGAGCGGCGTGTGGTGCTGCCCAGCTTTTGTGGAAGACTCGGTTTTCAGGGAGTCAGGCAGTAAGGAAAAGCAAGCTGCTACTACTTTGAGGCATAAATAAACGTTTTGTCAATGCTGGTTTTGCTTTCACCCACTTCCCCTAGCTCACCCTGGCCTCAGTCCAAGCTCTGCTGAAGTCAAAGGGCCTGATGCCCATCACTTTCAGTTCCTGTTGTCTTGAAAGGAAGTTGCTGCATGGAAACTACCATCTAAGCCTACTTCTACTAGCTTTTTCACAGTAAGTCCCTTTGTGGATGCTTTTAGAAAGGTTGGGTTTTTTTTTGCTCCACAGTACATGAAAACTTACTCCCTTTGGAAGCAGAATAAATTAAGTAGGAATAAAAGACCGTATAGCAGCCTTTCAGTACCTAAAGGGGTCTACAGGAAAAACAGGGAAAAACTCTTCAGTAGGGCCCTCTGTGATAGGACAAGGGGTAATGGTTTTAAAATAGAAGGAGGTAAATTCAGGTTAGACATTAGGAAAATTTTTTTTACACTGAGGGTGGTGGAACACTGGCCCAGGTTGCCCAGAGAGGTGGTGGATGCCCCATCCCTGGAAACATTCAAGCCCAGGTTGAACAGGGCTCTGAGCAACCTGACCTGGTTGGAGATGTCCCTGCTCCTTGCAGAGGGGTTGGACTGGATGGGCTTTAAAGGTCCCTTCCAACACAAACCATTCCATGAAAGGAGATGCACCACCAAGTGTCTCTACCAGCAGTCAGAGGGAGAAGCTAGCGCACAGCATCACAGCTCCCTGCATACTCACATCCCACACAGGCCTTTCAGTGAACCCTCTCCTCTCCTGGAAAAAGAGACACTTCTGAGATCTTACTTTCCAAAGACCTTTTTCAGATAATCTTCACCTAAACACTCTCACTTTTAGCCTGACAGAAGGGTAAGCTTGTACATAAACTTCGTATCTCAGGTGTAGGAGTGGAGAATGGAAAGAGCTGTTACATCAGTATGAATATAGAAACAGCTACTCAAAAGCATGAGAAGTTTTGGTTTTTGTTTTTTCCTCACTCTACGCATTTAGAGAACAGCAACCAGAGCAGACCTGACAGTCATAACGCCACTTGGCACAGCACTACAGCAGCTCTGAGTATTAGAAAATACTCCAGGCACACTAGGGCTGAACTAAAGCATAGAAGGCTTTACTAAACACTTAAAATAAAAAATAAATTATCCCCCTACACCACAGGTAAGGAGGACAGAATCTACTGATTGTGCTGAAAGGAAATGCAATTTCTATTCTGTGGCCCATATTTAATTCTCTGAATTCACGTGCCTGGAAAACAAATAACTGAACCATTCTGCAAGTATATGAAAGATGACAGCTTGCTTTGCCCCATTAAATTTCCTACAAGTTTCACTGCTTTAGGTATAAAATCTAAATATTTCAGTATGAAAAAAAAAAATAAGATTAAGGTAATTCTTCAGGTTTTGGAGATGTAAAATGAAATAATCAAGCGTGACCTCTAGTCTCTCACCAATTTGGCGTATGTTACAAACTACCTGCACAGTCTACAAGTTACACTGTTGGCTGGTCTGGATCGCCTTGAAGTCAGATGAAGCAATCAATACAGAACACATCAACATCAAATTCCCTTTTGAACTTCATTTCCCTCTCTATCTCCCTACCCAACTCCCCCCCAAAAAATCAAGAAATTCCAAGCTAAGCCTGATTCAACAGCTAGCAGCTCATGGGCAATTGGTACAGGTCAAAATAACCTCAATGAGCTTAAGAGGACTTATCTCATGCACATCTGGCTCGTAAACAGCTTGCTGCTTCAGCCATATGCAGTTGTGTTTATTGTTTAGTGCTTTAGATTTCCTTTAATCAAGGCAGTCTATCAGAAATCTTTCAGTGGCCTATTACAGCTTTTAATCATTAAAGCCAGTGAGATTAAAAAAATGCTTATTTTCAGAGACAGTAGTGATCACTGACGCTTTTTGTAGTCTCTAGTATTAACTGCTCACTTGAAGGAAGAGACTGCAGGTTGTGAGGAAATTAAATGTTTCCTGCTTAATTTGAGAAGCCGATGTCTGCATTGTGACCTACAGATAAGTAGTGCATAAAAATAAAAATTCACTGACAAGCTTTAACAAGTACTTCCCCGTTTTCCTGTCCACTGAATAAGAGCTATTGTTTCTGCTTATAGACCTGGTTTATAGCTTACAGCTCCTGTTTTAAATCACACTATGAAATCACAGAGTAAGAGCTGCCAAGTGCTCCTGTGCTACTTGATGAGTAAAACACATATTCCAAGTCATTCACCTCTGAGACAAACATCAGCATTACTTCTTCTCTAACCTCTGGCAGAAGTTTTAATTGGTACCAAGGGGGTCTGTAAAAAGCACTTTGTTTTTTCCTTCACCAGAAGTTAAAAGTGCTATTGTATTATGGTGC
Organism: Tetrax tetrax; assembly: GCA_009806455.1. Taxonomy (NCBI): domain Eukaryota; kingdom Metazoa; phylum Chordata; class Aves; order Otidiformes; family Otididae; genus Tetrax; species Tetrax tetrax. The sequence continues at coordinate 352,087 of WHYT01016693.1, forward strand.
CAGATATGAAAAACAAACCCATCTTAACCATTCCCGACAGCTGTAACTATTCTGAGACATCCACCTGAGTCACAATAAGGTGCTGAAAAAATTGCTCACCAGAAGTGCTAATCTCATCGTCTTTCAAGGCCAGGTTGGCCGGGGCTCTGAGCAACCTGATCTGGTTGGAGATGTCCCTGCTCCTTGCAGGGAGGTTGGACTGGATGGCCTTTGAAAGTCCCCTCCAATCCAAACCATTCCATAACTCTATGATTCTAATCTCAATCTGTCTTAGTATGTTAAAAGTAAGTTTTAGGCCCATGGTTGAGAATTACTTCATTAGCATTAAAACAGCTTCTACAGCACTGTTGTATAGATGGTTTTTAGAGACATTTATATCCAACAGTGAAAATTTCAAAGACTGGAAAATGCTGAATCGGATTAAACATAGCTCGTTCCATAATCGTAAGCTTCTCTCTAGTGAGGACAGCAGATGCAACACATTAGAGCAAAAGCATGCCCTTAGTTTGGACTAACCCAAATTTACCATCTTAAGGTGACAAATTAATCAATAAATCAATTAAAAATTAAATTAGTCAAATTTATCATCTTAAGGTGACAACATTGTTATCAAAAAGGTGATCTGATCTCTTCATCTCATTTTCCTTTACTCTGCTCATTCATGCAGTGACCTGAGACTGAAGTAAAATTGTTTTTTGCTGTAGTACATTTTTAGATAGAGCAGGAAAATTCTGGGATTCACTGGCTTCCTATAAATTGGCTCTTCCTGTGCAACAGAAAGAATCATACCTAGGAAAAAAAAAAAATATATATATCTTGAGTTTTCCTATGCAGTCCTTCTCCAACTCTCTTTTCTGGCTTGAAACTTGCATTCTAGTTTTCACACTTTCAATCAAGGCTTTCATTTCCTATGCCTCAAAACTTCAGTAAGACAAAATTGGGTTTAAAGACACCTGATACAGCCAGAAAATATGAACTTGCCTTACTTTTCTAAATTCATCACTTTGAAGCTTCAACGTAGCTTCCTTTTATGTACACACAATATGAAGTGCAGATGTGTTTCAGATCACAAAGGCTTGCATATTAATTTACTGAGCTATGAAATAGGAATGAATTCTAGGAATTGATTACATGTGATCAGAACCCATCCTCTGGAAATGGTGACAGAGCTGACGTGTCTTAGTTCAAAAGACAATCTGATCAAAGGACCAGGCTCAGTAACTTGCTGAACTAAGTTAATTTGTGCTTGTTACATAGGTTCTCAGGCCAATTCATAGCAGTTCACAAAGCAAATGGTGTGCTTACAAAGTGTGAGTGGGGTGAAGGGTCCACCAACATGCTAAGTCTCACACAGCCATCAGTTATCAAGTTGAGCGAAGAGACACCACAACCACTCTCTTTTCTGGAAAAGACTGTGCTACAGGTTATTTCCCTTAAATTCATATTTCACTGAAAATTTCCTATTCACTGTGCTATAAGGTTACTTCTACTCGGGCAAAGAGGAGGAGATGGCTCTTGGAAAGCTCACCAAGTCTTTCTGATGAATTTGAATTGTGGTCACTCACACGGGTGCCTACAAAGAAGCCATTCAGATAGTGGTGGTCTTCCTGCGGCTCTACGCATCATTCCCTCTGTAAAATTCATGTCGGGATGGATTAATTTAACACACAAATCACAAGCAACCTTTTAGCAAACAAGCCACCAAAGCAGTGACACATGGATCAAACTCTACAACTCGGAAAGAGTTATAAAGCAGGCATGTTTATTCAGCGCCGGGTGCATGGGGGATCGCTCCTCCAAAAGCACGCACACCGACAGCACATTTTACCAAAAATTTATACGGTGCAGGTATACATATTCATAGGATTGCACAATACAGACATACATATGCATAAGTGAGGAGGGGTTATTAAAAAAACACTTGCATTAGCATGTCAGGTCTGTCTCTGGTGGTCGTTTACTTCTTCAGGGGTCTGATCTTCCTCTAGATGAGCTTTAGTCATTCACCCATGCTCTCCTTTCACTTGGGGATTTCAGCAGTTTCCCAGCTTCTGAACGGATTTGTGGTGGAACTGACATTCTGTCCTTTGCTAGACGTATTAGTCCTTGACAAATACCAGTTTCTTGACAAATACCAGTCCCTGATAAGCTTAAGTGAGTTTCAAGGCAAACAGGATTGTTAGGCATTCTCTAGCAGACAATCTCCTAAATCAAGCAATATTTAGCAGACCGTTAATTCCCTATATCGATTCCCCCCTTTTCTTTCTCCTAAGCAAATTCTTTTGCTGTTAAAAGTGGTTCATTGTATTTCAGTCCTGTTTTTAAGGCCCATATTTGTTCAGCAAGCTTCTTCAATTTATACCAAAAGACAAGATTTACTACCGTCAGCATTGCCATGACTATCAGTAATATCAATATCGGGTGGGTCAGTACGTTTAAGATCTTGGTAGCAGACGGGGAAAAACCCATGAACACCTCTCACCAATAGTGCTCTCCATCTGACTTCACTTCTTCGTTATTTGGGGTATTCTTTCTGCATCATGTTGTATAGTAATTAAAGTCTTTCAGCCGCTTTCCTGGATTTGCTTTATCAACTTCTTTAAATTCCCATGATGCAGAAGTTCCCTTCCCAGAGCAAGATTCATTCCAATAGGGGTGGGCTGCAAATCTTGAATCAATTCATGACTAGATCATATCAATTGATAGGTAATGACAGGAGAAGTATAATTAAAATCACATCTTGTGAGACTAACAAATTACAGATGCAAATATTTGAATGGTTGCTCACCTCCACTATTAGGTCATCAACTTGCACAGAATCAGAGAGTCCTCAAGCAAACACATCCCATATCCTTGTAAATTCCAGTGGTTTCTAGGGTTTCACTGGGGTGTATCTCAAAGTGATTAACATCTTGTTCTGTATCCAGACAAATATCCTGTGCTTTTATGGTATTACCTTCACAAATAAATCCCTGCCTGTGCTGGTCTCGCACAGCACAGGCCTCGACATCAATAGTTTGCCATTTCTTCCCATTTTTCATAGCCCATACCCTACGTTCTACGGGATAAGTACAGTTCCATGGTGATTTAATCCTAATGCAACAATCAGATATATGTTATACATCAAGGCTTCAGATATAGTTAGTGCAAAAGCTATGGCTGTGTTGCTAGTAGGGTCAAAGGTAAAATTAACTCAGTGCCACCACGATTGGAATTTCCTTTCAAATTCAGTTGCATCATCCCAAATTACCTTTTGGATTTCTCTTGGCAGGATTCCGTCCTCTCCTTCCCTGATGATTGCAGCTGCTATTGATTGTATCCATAACTGGGCCTGGATACAACTCAGTGCTTTAGAAACATCAGTGTGAACTAGGTTTAATGCATCTACAATTAATTCATTCTAACAATTTTTACAATAGAATGTGGTCCTCTGTCTGAGGAGATTGTTGCAGGAATCCCAAATCTTGGTACAATTTCTTCGAGTAATGCTTTAGTTACCTCTCTAGCTTTATTGGTTCGGCAAGGGAGTGCTTCTGGCCAGCCTGAAAAGGTGTCCGTCAGGACTAACCAATGCCAGAACTCCCCTTTTCTTGGGAATTCTGAGGAATCAATTTGCCATTGCTGCCCTGGATAGTCTCCTTTCCCTATTTGTCCGAGCCAGGCTTTAGGGCTTGTCTTAGGATTATTCTGCAAACATATTTCACACTGCTGTGTCACTTGTGTAACAGTAGCGTAGAGGTTCCAGGCAGCTGTACGCTGATTCAAGTATTTCTACAAAATACCGATGGGATTTTCTGTGTTCTGCTATTATTATGGCCCACAATAATGCAAATGGAATTATTATTCTGCTTCATGGAGTCTTGGCCCACCTACCCTTCCCTATTTCTCCACCTAAATCTTCAACTGATTTTCGATCCTCTTTGGAATACTTGGGTTCACAATCAATTTGTATTTTACCACCTGGGACCAAAGACTGCACCTCTAATTCGCCCCTCTCAGCCGCTCTTTTGGCTTCCGATCCATAGCATTGTCCAATTCCTGAGTGGTATTTCCTTTCTGATGAGCCTTGCAATGCCATGATAGCCACTTTTTTGGGTAGCTGCGCTGCTTCCAGGAGCCTGAGAATTTGTTCAGCATGTTTTGTATGTTTCCCTTGGGTGGATAGGAGTCCCCTTTCTTTCCACATCACCCCATGGGAATGGACTACCCCAAAAGTGTATTTGGAGTCCGTTCAGACTTGCCTTTAGCTAGTTCCAACACTCTGGTTAAAGCTATTTTTTCTGCCTTTTGTGCCAAGGTATTTGGGGCAAGGGCTGCAGATTCTGTTACCTGATCCATAGCGGTTACCGCATACCCCGCTTTGCGGACGCCCTGTCGAACAAAGCTGCTTCCATCTGTGTACCAAGAGTCTCCAGCATCTTCCTCTTTCAGGTCCAGTTGGCTGGAATAGCCTTGCCCACAAAAGTTACACTAGTACATCAGAAGAGATGAAAAGGAGACCAGCTTCCCCAACACAGATAAAATTTGTCGATGCAAAGATGGTGGTGGTGGCAGAGTTTCTCCTTCAAGGGCCATCTACTAATCTAGATCAGCATGAGGTACCTTAATACTGGGGTGATTTCACTTCTGCGTTGAAGAAGAAAGCTGAAAGGCATCAGTTACTTATGAAGGGAAAAAAAAAAAAAAATCATATGTCCAAGCCAAACTAATAAAAGTTGTTGAGGACATACAAAGTCCAGTATGCAAGCTAAGATCCTACTCACACTGACAGAGGCACCGCTTGACTTATAGAATCATAGAATCACATGGTTGGATGGGACCTATGAGATCATCTAGTCCAACTGTCTTCCCACTACCATTGCTGCCAGAGCTACTAAACCATATCTTGTAGCTCCTCATCAAGCCGCCTCTTGAACACTGCCAGGGACGGCGACTCCACCACCTCCCTGGGCAGGCCATTCCAGTGCCTGACCACTCTTTGGGAGAAAAAGTTTTTCCTCACGTCCAACCTAAACCTCCTCTGGTACAACTTGTGGCCATTTCCTCGGGTCCTGCTTGTTGCCTGGGAGAAGAGGCCAAACCCCTGCTCATCACGACCTGCCTTCAGGAAGCTATAGAGTGCAATGAGATCTCCCCTGAGCCTCCTCTTCTCCAGACTAAACAATCCCAGCTCTCTCAGCCGCTCCTCATAAGACTTGTGCTCCAGACCCCTCACCAGCTTTGTTGCCCTTCTCTGAACACGTTCCAGGGCTTCAATGTCTTTCTTGTAGTGAGGGGCCCAAAACTGAACGCAGTACTCAAGGTGCGGCCTCACCAGTGCCGAATACAGGGGGATGATTACCTCCCTGCTCCTGCTGGCCACACTATTTCTAATGCAGGCCAGGATGCCGTTGGCCCTCTTGGCCACCTGGGCACACTGT
>WHYT01016694.1:13009-36815 GCA_009806455.1 Tetrax tetrax
TTTTTTTTTTTTTTTGTTTGGGTTTTTTCCTCCCCCTTTTCGAGAGAGAATATGTAATTGTAATGCATCTTTTAAAAACATAACAATAAACCGTCTCTTTCTGGAGTAACCCGTTTGGCTTTGCTGTAGAGTGGATGTGAATCCGTTCCTTTGTGGTGCTGGGATTATTTTCCGTAGAAACACTGTTTTATAAGTAGTGTTTACTTGTGGCTAAAAGCGGTGGCTTATGGAGGGGATTCTTCTGAAATCCTTGCATTTATTGGGTTGGGGGGGCTTCCAATTATAATTTATTTCTGCGATTAATTGCAAAATTCGCTTATGAATTACGGCAGAAAGCAGATGCAGTAATGTTAAAAAATGGGCAGAATTAAACGACTCATAGAGGGCACGTTTATATTTACTTAGAACTGTTAGTAAATAATCACTGCGGGAAGGAAGGAGACGTGGAGGCCTTTGCTCTTCCCCGACTCTCCGCTCCCCGCAGCCCGCTCCTCTCCTTCTCAGGGCTGGGCCATACGGAGCGACACAGGATTTGAAGGAGAAGGGAAGAGGTCCTCCGAGGTGGCTCCGGCCGTGCCCGGGCTCGGCAGGCAGCGTTTGTGGTGCAGCTCGGGGTGCGAGTGGGAGTGGGGGGAGAGCGGGGAAGATGGCGCTGCCTGGCTTCCTGCCAGCGTTTGTTGCGCAGTTTCACTCTTGACTCTCCTCCCCCACGGGCGCCATTTTGAGGTTCTTTCTGGTGCCGCCGCGCCGCGTGGGGCGTTGCCGCCGCGCCCCGCCCGGGCCGTTTATCTGTGTGGGAAGCGCGGCTCTCTCTCGGGCCTTGAGGTCCTCTCCCCGAAATCCCAGCAGCTGCTTGCTTTCCCCCCCAGCCCCCGCTCTTCCCTTAAGAAATTGCTGTAAGCGGCTTCTTCTGTGTGTGGTTTGGGGAGAGAGGTGAAGGATTCTTGGCTCTGTGTGTGTTCAGGGGAGCCAAAAGGGTGGATTGACTTGGGCACGGGTGGTTTTGGTTTTTTTTTTTTTGGGAGGGGCCCCGTCAGAGTTGTTTGTCTTGAATCGCTAGCTTCTCACGCTTCCCCCATCTCCCCAGTAGTTTGGTTACGATCCTGTTGAGGTGTTAAACTGGCGTGGTTCAGGTGGGCCTGCGCTCCCACATGAAACTGTAAACATCACTTCGGAGCTTGTTTTCACATCTCAGATAATGTGTTTCTTGGCATGAGCTGCATTCACAGTGTAGGATGAAAAAAGGTTTAAAAGAACATCCTTTTCTGTTGTATGATGATAAAAAAAATACAACATGTCATTGAAAAAGAAATCCACCTTTAAAAAATGCTGTGCTGTAGCACATAGGGCAATGTGATCCTCATTGAGAGCTTTCAGTACCTGTAATAGAGTGCTTGCAAAAATACAAGGGCAAGTAACTTTTTAGGTGGGTGTGTAGATTACCAATAGCAGCAAAATTAGTTACTTTTTAGGGGGCAGGGGAGGACTAGCATCTTTTCAAGTTTTTATCACTCCTTTATGTGTCACAGGAAGCAGTGGTTTTTCCAAATTGAGATTTAGCAGCTCTACTTAAATACGTTTTTTTTTAAGTTTTGTTTTGGTGCTGTTTTTTTTTTTGGGAGAGTGTTGAAAATGGTCCTTTTTTTTTGACCAAAACTTATATGTATTTTGGTTTTTTTTTTTTTTTTTTTTTTTTTTTTTTTTTTTGTTGTTGTGTTTTTAACGTTTCTGGGTAGTCTCATCAGTGCTCCTGAGGCTTGAGTTTAGCACCAACAACATCTGTATGCAGGAACAGCAAGCATGCTGCCAGACCAACTTTCGCTGTGCCCACTAAGGAGTGTGGAGTGCTGCTTTAGTTCTTCATTCTGTGCTTTTTTTCACAGATCAGAGAAGGGCTTCTCCATGCCTCTTGCTCATTCTTGAATGAAGTGGGAGATTTTTTAAAATTTGAGATGAATTTTAAGGCTGTTTAAATTCTCTGCCTGTTGGCATATTTTTTTTTTAATTGCTTGTAGGAGACTAAAAATACTGTCTGTATATAAACTCTTTTCTGAAGACTTTTATGTGGACAACCTTATAAACATTTTAGCTTTTTAAACAGTACACCTGCTAAGACTTTTAATTGTTTAAAAATCTATAGAGTGAGTACGGAATACAGTATTTGTTCAAATTTCAGAAATCTTACTGTTACATGAAATTTCACTCTTTCTTGAAGAGATTATTTCGTGTTTTTGTTAACAATAGTCGGGATCAAGATGGTGATTTTTTTTCAGTGGCAGTGTGTTTTTATACGGTAAAAGTTCTCTAGTGTGCACTGATGTCTGACAGACTGTAGATTTTTTTTTTTTTAGTTGATCTGTGAAAATGATGATGAAATGACAAAAAAGGGATAAAATGACCAGTTTATATTATCTCAGGGCATACTGCTTGCTGAATGACTTGCTGAATGACCTATATACTCTCTAGTCTGGCCTGCTTGCATTAGAGCAAAATGTATTCTCATCTTGAGTTGAGATCTTTGTTGGATAGTGTTTAAGTATACTAGGTCTGTTCTTTTTAGATGTATTTCTTTGGCCATGTCTGAGCTTACAAGTTGGGGCACATAGTATGTTGTATTTCACATAGCTTGTTTATGTTGATGGAGGAGTGCAGAAGCTCACCATGTTGATACACTATCCCAATTGTACTTTCATTGGTGCACCTTGGCTTATTCACTGGTATGATACTCATACCAATTTTTATTTATTAAGTGTATTTAAGTATGTTTTTAAGTATGTTTGTATTTAAGTATGTTTTTATTTTGTTCATACGTTCAGCACTTACCTTGAATATTATACCAGTATTGAGTTGATAAGACTCTCAGCATATGTGTGGCTTAGGTGAGGTCAGTGCTACATTTCTGCACTTGACAGAGGTGGTTCTACCATAGCTAAGTATTTACATCTCTTTATAGATAATGCAGTTTTCCTGCCCCCTCCTTGTGTCTTGTTGCAGTAGAATTTATATGTTTAGTTTAATTGTACTGAGAGAAAAAAAAAAAGTCCTGCTAGTATAAGCTGCATTTCCAGTTTCCTCCAAGAACCCTTTCTGTATCCATGAAGTTTTGCAACAGAGATAAATCCATAGTCTAGATTGGAAGAGCTTTGCAGGCATGAATGTACTTGGGCATTCATTGTACTCTAGCTATGTTTTCAGAGTTTTGCTGGTATACTTCCACATCACTTCCAGAAAAGTTTTATCTGCATAACTGCAGTTATGTTTTGTAATATGGCTCTGATGGTCGATGATCATGCCTTTTCATGCTGCATTAGACTTAGATAAGACTAATGGCTGGTGCTTTTTAGTGTAGATAACAGCAGTGAAGAGTGTGTGTGTGTCATCCCTGTCTAAGTAATAGATATAGTGCGGGCATAAGAGCCTCTTTGATAATGTAGTACATTCCGCTCAGGGAGTTGGCATAATTTCTTGTAGTCATTCTGCTGGAATAAGCTGCGTCTGTGCTTGATAGGTTTTTTGTGGTGACATATCCGGTCCAGCGTAGACACTGGGATTGTCTATAAAACAAGCATGTTTTGCTTTTATAGTAGAGGAAAAACAGAAAGATTAATAAACTGTTCAAACATTCATTGTGACTTAAAACTGTTCCAGTTTGAAAGCTGGAATAAACAGTATCAGTAAAGCTCTTGTTGCACCAACGTAAATGCGTGAACACTCACCTGAACTGGTGCTTTTTCAAGATCATCAAATCGTTGAATGAATATGTGTATTCTTGTATTCAAATGTTCATTTGCTCCTGCTTTCATTGTGGGAAAGCCAACTTCTGTCTATTATTTTTCCTTAATTGAGGGTCAGTGAAGTTTTAGACAAAAATTAGCGTTATTAACTAGCACAAACAGACTGTCATGTTTTCTTATTGCACTAGTTTTAAAATGTTCTAGAGCTACTTCTGATGTTGCTTTGAGTAAAGGAGTGCTTACTGAAAATAAAGAAAATTGGGCAAATTCCTGTCAAAACTTAATACAATAGCTTTTTTTTTTTTAAAATTGAAGGTATTAAGGAAGGGTGGAGAAGTGCAGGAGTCCAGGGAGAAAGTTCTAAATTCATTGCAAGAGAATGATCATTTTTGTAAGGGCTGATCTTATGCATTGTCTGAGATGGAACTTGCAGTAGTTTTACTGTGAAGTTGATACAAGTGTGGAATTTCAAGATTTGATGTTGAAGCTTGACTTTATTGAGATGTGTCTAGTACAGAAAGTGTCTTTGCCCCACTGAAATAGGTGGCAAAATCTCCAGTGGCTTCAACAAGGACAAGATTGGCAGCGTTGATTATTTTCAGTCTGGTTTTGGGAGTGTTGATACAGACTATAGTGCTGAATTAGTTCCGCATCTATCAATTCATTGTATTCAATTCTCAGTTGATTTCCCGTACATAATAACTGAAAGGAGTATAAATCTCCATTCAGCTTTAGTTATTGGCAGTTGTTACCTGCTCCTAGCTTGTGTGAACCATGCATGCGGCAAGGTGACCAGTTTTGGTTTTTTTAAACTAGTATGGACTAGAGTTAAAAGTAATAACAAAAAGTTATTATTTGGGCATTGGATTATGAACTAATTGAGAAATGTTCAGTTCATAAAGAAGTTACATTGTGGGACTGCAGAAGTGTTTTTTCAGAGTCTTTGACAGTTACATGCACGGTATGAGCAGAATGATACTCTCTAGTAGAAGCAAGGTAAAAATGTGAAGAACTGACTTCACGTTTTGTGAAGTATTGTATTGCACAAATATTGTGTGCTAATAGCCTGCCCTGTTGCATATACAAGTACTTTAGAGCATCCAACTTCCTTTGGGCAGGGGAACGTTTCCTTCCTAAGAAACTGTTGAGATTAAGCATCATTTTCCTCTTTTGGGATGAAACCAGGACCTTTTGAAGTGTTTTATGAACATTGAGGTTCCCAAAGAATTCTGTGTATGGTGGAGCAGTTCCACAGCTAATTTAAAACGTTTTAAGTTCATCTTAAAAGTACTACTCAGATTTAGAGTCTTGGAATTAAAACACATTTTCATACTTATAGAAAGGTCACAACTTGCACATTGCACCGTGTTGGAATCCCAAATGTCTTCCTTTTTTAGCTCTTTTTTAGAGCACAGTTCCTGATAGATTTTGCAACAGTATAATAGTTGCTTTTTGTTGGTTACTCTGGAAGATAAATATATTGGTAAGGAGTAATTACGTATTGTAGAACATAAGCACAGCAGAGTTTGCAGGTGAGCAGTTAAATCCTTTTGTTTTACAAAGTACATTTTTAAAATTAATTTTGCTTCCTTAATCCTGTTGTCCTGAAATGATGGCTTTTTGGTGATTGCGCCTTCTGTGTTTTTACCCGAATAAAATTGGGAGTGCGATTGATTTACAATCAAATTGTTTAGCGTTTACCTCTTCCATTGAGTATTGTTTTGATAGATCAAGGAATGATGCTTTTAAACTAGAAGGAGGTAGATGTAGATTAGACACAAGGAAGAAGTATTTTACTATAAGGGTTGTGAAGCACTGGAACAGGTTGCTCAGAGAGGTGGTGGATGCCCCATCCCTGGAAACCATCAAGGCCAGGTTGGACACGTGATCTGGTTGGAAATATCCCTGCTCCTTGCAGGGGGGTTGGGCTAGATGGCCTTTAAAGGTCCTTTCCAACCCTAACTATTCTATGGTTCTGTGAATACTATGTAATTATTCTATCGCATCATTTTTTTTTTTTACAGTAACGAGAGGGGGGGAAGTGGAAATACCTCTTAATAATAATTTTTTTTGTATTCCATCTGTGTAAAATCAGTTTCTTGAAAACAAAAGGGCTTAATGTTCTGTGCAGCTCTTAAGTTGATCATAAAATGCGTGCTTGGTTAGTTGCAAGAGTCTGAAATTGGCTAGTTTGCAAGATACTAGATTGTTCAAAAGTAGCATGGACTTGAAATGTGAGAGTAAAATATATGGTAATAAGGGTTTGAGTTTCTACTCCTTTCTTAAACTCCGGTGTTGCAGAGAATGCAAATGAGGTTTTGTTCTTGTGTAGGTGAGTCTCCTTCAATGAGTCCAAGGCTCTCTGCTTGTTAGGAACCTGAGAGATAACTGACAGTCTATGTGAGGCAGTAGTTTACAGCACCATAGCAACCTGAAGTGCATTCTGCTTAAATGATAGCCTTTACCTAATATTACCTAATATGTGGCAAAATGGCTTCCCCCCCATAGTCACAAGACTATAGATTTTTACAAGAGTTTTGCATATAAATTTATTTACTTGTAGCTTACCAAGATTTTATGTTGATCGTATCACACTTCTGGGAATTACTGCTCTAAATGTTAGTTTTCTAAACTATCCACTGTCTTAGGCTTTTTAGAAAATGTAAAAATAGTGTTTTACTGCTTTGTATCTGAAATTATGTGTTAAGATTTTATTATAAAAGACTTCGAGGAAAGAAAATAATAATTTTGTGACAAGCTTTAATATAATTTGAGTGAATTTAAATTCAGCATTTACAGTGGTTTTGAGTACTCCCATTTTTTAAGTTGTAAAAATCATGCGCAGTTTCTGGACAAATACAGTTTTAGTGACTGTGCAGGTGTTGCATAATACTGGGGACTGTGTAGCATGGTGATGAAAAATTTATGTTGGTAAGGACCACTGGAGGCTGTCTGGCCTTGTCTCCTGCTGTAAGCAGAACTAGCTTCAAAGTTAGGGCAGGTTGGTCAGGGCTATTTGAGTTTTGAAAATTTCCGAAAAGGGCAATTGCACCCTCTTACTTGAATGTTCTTGTTTGTGAACTTCTTTTTTCTTTATATCCAGGTGGAGTTTTGGCTGTTGCTTTGCGTCTTGCTGTGCATTGATGAGAAGAGGCTGTCTCTGCTCATCTTAGTACCCTTTTTGCTCATCTTAGTACCCTTTTTGCTCATCTTAGTACCCTTTTTAGATAGTGATGGACTGCCAGTAGCATTTCTGTTAGCCTTCTGTTGTCCAGACTGAAGAAAAGGGTGGTTCCCTCAGATTCTCTTAGTGTCATGTGCCTGCAGGATTTTATTGGCCCCCTGCTGGACTCTTTACAGTTTTTCTCTGTTTCTTTTAAGGAGGAGGAGGGGGAGCAAAACTGGATACAGTATTTCAGATGGCAGCTCACAAGTGCTGAGTGGAGAGGAATAATCACTTCCATTGACCTGCTGCCTGTACTGTAGCTAATGTGAGAGTGGCGGCTGTATTAACTATATGTCTGTGGCTACAGTCTGACAATGGCTTTAGGCTGACTGAAGCATTGCTGCCTTCATGGCAAGCCAGAACCAAATCAAGAAGCTAATCCGAGTTGAAACGAGTCAGTGTATTTTGTCAGATTAATTTTCTGTTCCAGACGATTGTTGAAAGCCTTGATCTGAATTGGGGAATGTGGGTGAGAGGGCACGAGACTGCCCTCTCCCTCTTGTTGGTCCGTGCTGTGTTGTAGGTTAGAGTGCTGAAAGGGGAGGGTAGAGGCTTTAAGGCTGAGTTATCACAGTCCCCCAGAGGGCTGGCCTGCATAGCTGGGATTTCCTTGTCGGTTTTATTCCTTTCACCTTTTCTTATATTCTGTTTGGGAGCATGTGATAAAGGGCACTGTGGTTATTGCCCAGAAGGGATGGACAATGCTGCTTCCACAAGTACATGCAACGCAAGTTGAAGTACGTAGTGGGTTCTGCCAGTGCAGTAGCAGGAGTGTGAAATAAAACAGTAGAGGCTTTCCTAATAATAAGTTACAGGCAGTATCTGTGCTGGGTTGTGACTAATTAGTAAGGACTGCCCTTTGTAAATTACTTGATGCAAGAGCAGGGCTGAGTTTGGCCTACTTATAAACAGGTTTTTTTGTTTATTCGATTTTTTTTTTTTTTTTAAGACACTGTATTGATTTTAACTAGATATTTCTTAGGCTACATTGTAACAGCTCCAGCAGGTTCTGTGAATCTTCCCAGTGTATATTTTCCCTCAACTGTCTGTAGTGTGGGCCCTTGTTGGGCCCTTGTCAGGCCCTGGGTGCACTGATGGGCCCTGATGGCCCAGATAGGCCTCACCTGGAGCCTCTACCCACACCCCTTGCCCATGCTAAGCGCTCATCAACTGATCTGAATGCAGAAGTGAGTCAGTCTTCTAAGAGTCTAGGCCAGTGGTCTCCAGATGTTTTTGATTGCACACCCTGATTGACAATTGAGCATACACCCCCAATATTTGTGTATTTATTTGAACATTACATGCATGCACTACGGAAGTTCTAATACTTTCTTCCTGCACTTCAGTGGATTATCTTGCACATACCCCATTTTAGAGTCCACTGATCTAGGCTACAAACTCTAGTCCCACTCTAATACCACTCATTGTGTCAAGTTTTCATACTCTGTAACAGTCTTAATACAGTTATACTTATTTCATATATCAATCATTGATTTGGCCCATTGTATGTTAACAAACAGTGAGGAGGACAGAATTTGTATAACTTGTGTGCTGAAAGACAAAAGATAGCAAGAAGAGCAGCAAACTTCTCTACCATTTGTGCAGTAGAAACCATGTTAGCCAAATTTCACAGGTTAGGCTTGCATTTAGTAACACACTTAAATGATCATCTGTGTCAAGGTCATGTGTTGCTAGAGTTGTCCTCTTTTTAAAATGGACCGAATGAGTAGTTGCTTTTGGGTGTGCAAGGACTCGATCTGGTTGTCCACCTCCTCTTTTACTGTCCTGAAGTTAACAGGGCACTAATCCGTATTGAAAATCTATATTAGTTAAAAAGGTTTAAACCTGCAGTTATGTGGTTAGGTAGATCTTGGGTATGTGTGGCAAAATAGGAACAGAATTTAGTCTAAATAGGTAGGTTTGTGGCTTGGTGGTGTTATCTTGATTGTTCTTTCACAGACCACATACCTCTATGTGTGCTGTTTAAATTGCGTGGCGGTCCTGTGGTATTTCACAGAAGTGCTGCCATGCAGCATCACGTGAGTGTGATGTTACCTGGCCGTCGTTTGGGGGATATTGAGATGGTAGCGATCTGACTGTGCTTTATTTGCAGTTTTCAGGGTGCAGGACCATGTAGCCCCTTAGGCTGCGAATGCTGATCAGAGCAACTTCTGAATGTAGAAGGAACTGTGTTTGTTTGTCGCCCTGTGATAGTACATGGCAGCTGTATACAAACATAAAAACTTGGTGATTGCTTTATACAGATCAACTCTTTGGTGAACAAGAATTAAAAAAAAAAATGAAAAAGATGACGTACTATTTCTTTTTCATGTGTGTATAGAATTCTACTAGTGATAACAAGAATGTTAAAGCTTGTTAGGAAGATGCACTTCTGGAGAGGACTGGTTGTGATTGTTGTTTATAAAAATGTTTTATTGTCTATTGTAAAATGGTAGGAGTTTACAGTATATTGGGTAGATTTTTCTTGTATCGTATTTGTGAAATGAGGAAAACCAACAATTTTTTTTTTCTGATAAAGCCAACTGCATGTTCAGCTAAAGGGCTGAATAGTGAAGAATATGTATTACTATGAAGATTTTCTTTTCATTGATGTTTTCGTGCAATTTATTTTCCCTCTAATCATCATGTGCAAGTTTTCAAGAGTTCAGTGAACTTACCAAATTTGTCTTGTTTGTGTTAGTAATTTTAATACCCACAGGAGTAGTGATTGAACAAAGTTCAATGTGATCACTTTCCATAATGTTGAACCCTTACTGTAGTATAGTAACAGAGAATATTTGGTTTGGTAAAGCAAAGACATTTTATTTTATTTAAATAACAATGTCAGTATTGCGATATGGGATGGGATGTGGTTTTCAAAAGTAGGCAAGCAGTGTGAAAACAAAGATCCCGTTGGCTTTCAGTACATCCGATTTTTCATTTTGGTTGGCTAGGAGTCTTTGAAACCTTACTCTTTAGAGAAGGATATGCTGTTTAGCTGCTAGAGGAAGTAACAACTTTATATAAGTAGTACTAACGGTGCAGTTAAAGCAGAATGCTGAACAGTTCATGCTAATTGCTTATTAATTTGTGCTTGCTAATGCACATTTAGATTTAAATTTAATGACATCATAAAATGCCATGTTACTTGCCTAGCATTAAATTGCAAGATCAGTGCTCGTGCTAGTGGCTGTATGCAGCAGTGAGCAGATGCGCTACTGAGTCATGGGAGAAATTATTTTTCTTAAGATGCATAATTGCCTCATGAATGCCGATTCTATTGACATTTGAGGTAGTTTTCTGTAGCCAGTTGTCCTGTTCTCCCAGAGAGGTGATACTGAAGGATCCTTATAGTGATGTATTCTTTGGTTCTGCTTCAGCCTCTGTAAGCTAAAGCACAGGAGGCTGAATAAAAAATCTGAATGAGGCTATGCAGTATAGAGGACAGGGTACCTTCTGCTAGTCTAAAGTGTAATCCAGTTTCAGAATCAGTGGAGTATAGAAAAATGTCAGGAAAGGGGTTGTAGAATCACAAGAGAGTTGAGATGGGAAGGGAGGTCTGGAGATCACCTCATTCAATGCATTCTTAACCAGGGCAGGCTGCTCTCGGTTGTGGGTATTTCCAAGGATGGAGACTGCATAACCTTGCTGAAACACTCGTGCTGGTATTTGACTACCCTCAGAATTTAAAAAAAAAAAAAAAACAAACAAAATCCTTATGTCCACACAGCATTTTTTTGTTGTTGTTGTTTTGATTTGTGCCCCTTGCCTTTTGTTCTTTTACTGGATACCACTGAGAAGAGTTTGGCTCAATCTTCTTTACGCCCTCCCCAGCAGGTATTTGTACATGTGGATAGAATTTCCTTCTGTTCCTCAGACAGAACAGTCCAGGTGCTCTCAGCCTCTTGTATAACAGACGCTCCAGTCCCTTAATTGTCTTAATCGTTTTGGAGATCTGTATGAGAGAGCCTGAAGAACGATTTATGTGGGTCTGGTGAGGGACAGTAAGCTTCTATTGGGCAAGAAGTAAAAGAGAACAAAATGAATGAAAGCCAAAACTATATTAATCAATTTGAGTGGTAAGTATGATAGACTTTTTAAGGAAAACTGAGAAAAAAGCAAGTGTGGAATGCACACTGATCAATTTGATTTGATTAGAAGATACTGTGAAGATGAGATTGGATAACTAAATGGAAGCCAGGATATTGAGAAGTTTAGGAAGTGCTAGCTAACATCAGTTGATAATTGAACTAGTGGGTTACATGGAATCTTTACAGAGAGAGTAAGGGAGCGTAAAATGGTCCTGAGAGTTACTAACAGGGAAAAGGGAGAAGATAGTCACAGATGACATTCTGATAGTTATGGTGAACAAGGATAACCAGTATATGGAAACAGAAGATTTGAAGGAGCAGCGATTGGGGGAAAGAGTGGTGGAACGTGTTTGGTACAGGCCCCACCCAACCGAGTAGGCAGTGTGTGAGAAAGATGATGATCATGGTACTGTGAGGTTAAAAATGCTCTGCGCTCGGTGAATGGATGCTTACATTCAATTTTCGTGCAAATGAATTCCCCACCCTTTTAACAAAGGGTTGTCAGAACTCTGCTATTGATCACAATTTTAGGTACACTTCTGAGTAGTATTGAGGAGAAACTGAAAGTGGCCATATTGTCTCTAGCTATAGCTAAGAAAGGTATGCTAGAAAATAGTGTTCTTTTTGATGCTCTGTAAATACTTGGCTGTAGTTTTGGTTCTAACCTGTAACAGGAGTGTCATGGTACTGACCTAAATTTGTTTACTTTTTTTGGCTGATCAGTATTATAGCCACTAGTTTGTAAGAGTCTTCGTAGGTTCTATAGTTATTCCCTCACTGGATTAGCTGGGAGCAAATTCCTATAGAAGTGTTTTAATTGGAGTCTTGAGATTGCATTCAGTGTTGATTTTAAAATTTTTTTTTAAACTACTTTAAGTCATAGAAGTTCTTTTTAATAATTTTGGTCAATTACTTGTCTTTCTCTTAATTTAAAATTCTAAAAACCCCCTAAATGGTAAAATATTGCATGGGGTTTTGTGTATCATTGCATGTGACTGAATTTGATTTTGAGATAATCAATGGACCTCTGTAGAAGGCGCAGGTTTGTTTAAGAACTTTGCTACTAAAAGACAACTGTCAACTTCATAGATTGTTTAATAAAAAATACTGAGATATTCTAAATTGTTGTGTTGTTGAACGCAATCTTTTGTCTGATACTTATCAAATATCCATCCTCTCCTTTTTTGTTGTAGTTGTCATGGATGATGATGACGACGAATCCTGTCTCCTTGATCTTATTGGGTAAGTTTTCTTTAAGCAATTTTTTCAGAAAAGTTGGCAAAAATAATTTTGCAAAATCATCTTCTAGAAGGTGATTCTGTCTCAGTGTTGTTTCAAGACTAGATGACTTGCAAATGAAATGAGTAGCTATGCTTCACTTCCTCCCTGTGGAGATGTGTGCATCACAAAGCCTTCAGTCCCAGTGTAGCTAGCTGGCAGTTCACTTGCTGACGTTCTCCTCAGGAGAGGCTAAGGAATTGACTGTGCATGCAGGTTGGATTTTCTTCTCAGCTAGTGGCAACATCAGGTCAATGTTGAAGCCCGTTACTAGGGATGTGGCTACAAACTCCATTGCAAAGAACTGGGTTTTTTTGAGTAAAAAAAAAAAAAAATCTCAATTTTTTGAGTAGTGGAACTAGATACTTTGTTAACACTATGCTTGTATTTTAAAGGGAAAAGTAAAATTATTCTTAATTAAAATACATAATTTCTGCTAATAACATGCATTTGCATAAGAATGTTAGAAAAATAGAATTGCTACACAATACTGTTCAGTATTCCCAGCAAAAAAGAATTTATCAGCATTTTGCACAAAGATACTTGATATTAATAAAATTGGGGATTTAAAATGTTCCTTTTTTATTTATTATTTCTGTAAGAGATTTATTTGGAGGTTTATAATTCCATATGAGAATCTCAAAAAATAATTAGAATAGCTGAAGCATGAGCAAGATTTTTGTGGATTGTGTATGTGACAAGTTACCGTTCTTTGGCTAACATTCATGTCAGTATTCAAGAACAGATATGCTATAATGCATTTAAAACATAAGAAGAAAATAAAATATTTCACATACGATACTTTGTTCAAACTCTACCAGAAATTAGTATGGGATCAATCTCATAGCAGCTACTAAAAGATTGTCTCCACTTAATACACGGATTTTTTACTGTCGTAAATGTACTAAATAGGCCTTTTAGCTTTCTCATGCACTCAAAGCTTCCAGTGAAGCCAATGAGAGCTTTAATTTCAGAAAAAATATCACCATAGTGGCTTCTGTCATTTGGGGGTTACTCTGTAAATGCTGTAGCAAAAGCATTGCCAGTAATGGCTCACAGTTATGTTCTGTGAAGTATACTGTGCAAGACTACTGCGTGTAAAATATGCAAACACATGCTGCTTGGAACATAAAGATGATAATTGACTGCATGGGACAATTAAGTACTCTGTCATGAGCATGAATCATGAGGATCCTGGTACAAGTTCACAAGTGGTCCAGAAAATGAAGTGCTCTCTATACAGATGAGCGTTTGTGTGGAAAAATTACAATGTTTTTCCTGCTGCTGACAGCAATTACTGTCTTAAGCATCTAGAAGAATGGAAAACAGCATTTTTTTTCCATCTGTTCTTTAATTTCGGTAAGTGCCTTCTAAAATTCCTTCCTTACTTAAGACAGTGTTTAAGATAAAGTGTTCTAATTTTTAATTGCATATTTAATAATTTAAAGCCAGTGAGTGTAAGTAATACTAAATGGCCTGGCTATTAATCAGTAAACTCATCAACATGGTAGTGCCCCATATGAGATCATGAGTTCTAGTCTCCTTAATTCTTGAAATTTCCTGTAATCTACCATGAAATTGACATTTTTCATTGAAAATAAATGTATGCTTGTATGTTGTAGACATAATCGTACCATGAAGTCCCTGCCAAGTATTGTCTATTTAACATATCTTTTGTAAACACACGAATGCAGTTTGTTTTTGGTATGAAGAAAAAAGGAATAGAGGTGTACTTATGCTTTTAGAAGACTAGTTGTAAACCTGAAAGATCTTTAACTTCTTCCCTCATTATTTTCTAGGATGATCAAGGAGAGATGTTTTGAATTAATATTTTTTTACATTAAAATCTCCTGGTTCTCAGAAATGTTTTATTATTCCTTGGTAATCAATAAAGATGTTTTAAAATTTTAAAAAAAAAAAAACCCTCCATGTCATTTTATGCTTCATACTAATGGACACATTGGGAAATGCTGTATAATTGTTGTATTAAAATAATCCCATATAACACAACCTTTTAATGTTTTTTACTTGGTTTACGTGTGCAGTTACAATAATGTATTTTTGATTTGTTTGAATTTCCAACACTCATTCCATCAGACCACATTTTTAATCTGAGTTTTATTCTGTGATAGTGCTAAGTTAATGAAATATACTGGAATTGTATTTCATAATACTTAATCACTTATTTCTGTGGTTGATTTCACTTGGACAAGGTACCACTTTTTTCTCCAAGTGAAGCTACTGTTACACTGGCAAGCATAAGTTTTTGTTAACTTTTGTTAAGGATGGCAGGTTAAAGATTTGGGTTTGTGAATACTGTGTTGACTTAGACACTAGCTAAACAGGCATTGTAGTTCATCTCTGTAGAAAAGATGGCACTCATTGTAGTTCTCATGTTGTTTGTATTTTTCTTAGATTTTGTACTATGTGCTGTCATAAAATACTGAAAGGGAAGTGAAGTAGAATGCAAGTAAAATTTTGTGATGAACATAGGTTTATTGCTTGGTATGCCTTGGTACGACGACAGCAAATATGCTCAATATCTGAAAATTGTGCTGATAGAGAAACACAGATGCTCAGGTGGTATAAACTTTCAGCTTTGCATTGGAGTCAGTGAAAGAAATATGTTTTTACTATAAACCTGATTTATATGAATACAGTATCTGGATTAGTAAGGTTAACCTCATTAGCAGAAAAAGACTTCCTAAAAGTGGTTACTTTTTTTTCCCCCCTCTTTAAGGGACCCACAGGCGCTGAATTATTTTCTACATGGACCTAGTAGTAAATCTGTAAGTACCATTCTTGTGTATTACACATACATAAGCTTAATTGAGTGTATTATTTCTAAATATGACTTTTGTCTTTTACCAGAGCAATGAAGACTTGACTAATGCAGAATATTCTGTAGCCAACTCAAATTCAATTTTCGCCAACTCCAATGTAAGTGGTCAGGAGATAAATTGTGTTTGTATTGAGATTGCATGCTTCTATTGTGGCTTTACTTGACTTCTATAAAACTGTATGAAGTAGATGTGGATTTTGACTAGTTTTGTACGAGAATTCTGAATGCTAACGTAGTACCGCTTCATGCTGTTAGTATTTTAAGTATTTTTTTGGGTTTTCAGTGGGGAATTAATTGAAATACACTGCACTCTTGGACCATGTTCCCTAAATATGTAAAACTGCTGAGCAGTGAAAATATTCTCCAGTGTAACTCTCTCCAGTAAACTGGACTTGTAATTTTAGTGATTGTAGATGTAGTAGTAGAGCTTAAGTGTGGACCTTAAAAGTTAATCATTCATACATTTTTTGTATATGTTGAGATGGTTTTGTTTCTTATTTCTAAGTAGAATCTAAGCTAGCAATTTTTGAAAATTAATGAATGGGTTGTTTTTGTGGTTTTTTTTTTTTTTTTTTTTTTGTTCTTCAGACTGAATAGTTAGCTTGGGATGTTTCTTCCCTATAACTTCGGTGTTAGGGAAGTCACTTTAAATTCATTAGGTGTTGCAAGTAGTCTTCAGTATTCTTTCTTTGCCAGGAGCGTTTTGCAGCCCTGGACCAAGTTTTACCCAATGAGATTGTGGAGTCCCCATCCTTGGAGATAAAGGCTGATCTAATCTAGTGCTGGCAATATCCTGTTTTGAGTAGAAGGTTGGACAAGATGATTATTTCCAGGGATCTTTCTGACCCATGTTTCTTTGTTTTCCTTGGTGTATCTTTTTTAAAAAAACCTGAATTCTTCATACCACAATTCAGTTATTTGAATACATAGAGTAGAGTTTCCTTGGTAATTCCTCTTTCTGTTGTACTGATGTCTTGACTCTGTCTATTTGTCCCATGTTCCTGACAGATATGTGGATATACTTGTAGTTCTGTAGTGGCCTTAAATGCATAAATAAATGCTGAAAACTGTTTATCTGTATGTAGAAAATGAATGACTTTACTATAGCCACAGTACTGTGATGTGAAGTGTTTGCACTGTCCTTCCCCTCTCAGTATCATTATTAAATATGGTAGAAGAAACACACGTTGAGTGACAGTTCCTTCTCCAGATAAGTTGGTTGAGATAATGGTGGAGGAGTGAGGTAGCAGCAGTAGCAGCATGTGCCCAATTTTCAGCTAATCAGGAACAGTGGTTTCAACTGGGTGTCAGGCTAGCCATTATCAGACAGTAGCTTCCTGTATGCAGCATGGCAGAGGTGGGTTGTGAGGACTCATGCTAAGAAAAATGAGATTATGGGGAAGGAGGATGACATATGACATGCGCTTGTCATAGCCTAGACTTCCTAGTTGTTCTTTGTAGAGATTTTTCTGATAAACATGAGTAGGTAGTTGGGAGTCAAGGGTGTATTTCTGGTGTATTTTCAGGAAGTGAGTTTTTGGAGTAATTTTGAGAGGGAGTGGGAGATTCTGGGCAAGGTGGGATTGTCGCAGAGGGAGTAGCAGTTGAGAGAAACAAAAATACTTGGTGAAAGCCAAAAGACCTTTCTGGTATATAAGATTAGAGGAGTAGGTAATCTAGAAGGCAGGTAGGTGATAAGAGGAGCAGGGGGTTCCAGTGTGTGTTCCTAGGATGGCTTACTGTATTTTTATTCTCCAGCACTTGTTCCTCTCTTGCTCTGTTCTCATCCTTCGGTATTTTTGTAATGAATACCAGTGCCATCTTCTCTTCCCTCCCTCCCTTGTGTGAGAGCCCTATGCTGACCTAAGTGAAGAACAACGTGATTGTAAAGATAGGTTCTTATAGTGCATTGTGAAGGGACAAGGAATATCCAAAATGTAAATGTAAACTAAATGTAAAGTAGTCCCTGCTTATAATGTAAGATATCTGAAGAGTTAAAAGTCTTTGAGTTCTTTGTTCTTTTTTTGCAGATACTGGAAGTGCTGTCTTTGTATGTATTTAGAATTGCTACCATAAATTAGGATTGACTGTCTTGATGCCCATCTGTCCTGGTTTTGACTGGAATGGAGCTAATTTTCCTCTTAATAGCTGATGTATTTTGGGTTTTGTATGTGAAGAATGTTGATAAACACATTGTTATTAGTAAAGAGACCAAGGACACTGTGTGACTTCCCAGGTTTCACTATTGTGCAGGTGCAGGAAGCTGGGAGGAATATAGTGAGAACAGTTGCCCCAAACTGGCCAAAGAGAGTATTCCATGCCATAAATGTCAACGCTCAGTATTTAAGTGCGCGTGGCCTGGTGAGCTGGCTCACTTTTCTGTCGCTTTTTGGAATTGTTCCAGGATCCTTTTCAGGTCTTTTGTTGTTGTTTTGTTTTGTTTTTTTTTTTTTTTTCCCCTTGGTTCTGTGATTGCTGCTTGGGATGGGCTGTATCATCATCAGGTCTTTGCGTGGTGAGAAATTGTGCATCGTTCATTTGTGTTTGGGTGGGGTTTTTTTTAATATTATTCCTATTCTTATTCATATTATTATTTCTGTATATACATGTATAAAATTACCTTTTCCTCTGCTATCCTACTAGACTCTCCTTATTACAACCCACGAGTTTTTTTCCTGATTCTGTTTCCTTGTCCACTGGGGAGGGTGAGTGAGCGGCTGTGTGGTACTCAATTGCTGGCTGTGATTTAATACGGCACCGTCTCATGCCTTTCAGTGGCAGAGTTTACAAGTTTAGTGTCAAGGGTTCAGTGCCTCAGCTGGTAAGCATGCTCAGCCAACACCAAACACAAAAAGAGATTTAAGTTTCTGCTGAGGGAAGGGTGAGAAAGCAGTATCTGCTCCTGTCCCCCAAGTTGAATGATTACATACCATGTCTTCTGATTCCAGGATGGTTTCCTTGTGCAGTCGTCACTTTCTGTTACAGCCCTCATGAGAGGGTTCCTTAGCCATTGCCCTGTTACCTGGGTTGTTACTGCTTCCATCTTCCTATTACAGTATAGTAGAACAGCTTAAGGGAGGAGAATATTCATGGCACCAGAGAGAATAAGACTCTTGTTGGTAAGCAGATTCATGAAGTTGCAGAGGCACTAATTTCTTGTTGAAATTAGCATGGTGTTCTGCGTGGCTATTCTGAATCTGGGCAGCGGTGATTCAGATGTTAACTTGGAAGATCCCTGGGTCTAGTTTATGCACATAAAATTGGTTTTGGATGTTAAACAGTAATGGGAGCAGGGAGTGAAACTTGGGATTCTTCATTCCAGTGGGACAGTTTGAAGCTATTAATCTTGATTGCATGTAATATTATTTTTATTGATAGTAGTAGTAGTACTAATTGTATTGTTAGTACTAACCAGAATAACATTAACTGGAGCTTTTTAAGTTGCACAGTCATGAAGTTGCACAGGTCATTATCACTGGGGACAAGTTACAGCTGCAACAGGGAATTCTCCACAAGAACCTGACAGTTATGAGTCCTCTAATAATGCCCGAGTTAGTGACTCCTTTTTGCTCTGCCCGATGGCAGCTAGGTACAGTTGAGAACCTGATTTGTAATTTTAGGTATTCATGAGGTGCAGACATTAAGACATTTAAGTACTAGTTTAATTCCTTATGTTAACATAAATGTAAAAAAAGTTTATTGTAATTTTATAATTGTATTTTGAAAATATTTTATTGATTTTTAAGAACAGTCTGTTAATATTTTAAAATATGACCAAAGCTTCATAAAATATACAGGCTGAATCAGAAACAGATTGGGGTAAAATTCTGAGTAAATATACTTGGAGAGCTGAAGTTACCGTGGGGATGTTAATTGCATGTGATAATTACGGCTTGTAGCACCTTCACACTGTGTATATGAGGTGAAAACAACTGTCTATGACCTTCAAGAAGTGAATACTCAGAGTATTTCACACTCATCCTAACCTAAAACCCCCCCTGGATGTTGTTTTTGAATAGCAATTTAGAAAGATGTACTCTGACTGTTGCAAGTATTGTTATGCATTAAATTTGTCATTCCACCTGTAGAAACCTGATACTTGTGTTGTCTAAAGTTTCTGGACATAGTTTTGTATTGATGTATTGACAGTAGGCCAGAGTAATGTTGCTTCAGATTATCACATTATTTATGGATGTAGATTGAAGAATTTTTTTTTCATTCAAGCTGATACTTAATATTTGCTGTAGTTTCAATGTTTACAGTTGTCTGTAATCTTTTTGCTAGCATAAACTACGAAGTCTGTAGCATTGTTTCTCTTACTGCTTTGTTTCTATATTTTTTCTAAACAAAGAGTTAGTGTAATTCCTTAACTTTATGAAATGGTCACTAGTTAGCATTGTGTGACTGTAGAAATACTGATAGGATTTTGGAGATGCATCTCATTCACCAGAGGAGGTCAGTGAAAGAGCAGCTTTCTCTCATGTTTTCCCTGCTATTACAGTTGTTACTGAAACCTTGCCTCAGATTGAGTTATAGTGGAGGTCTTTTCACTCCTTTCTTGTATCCTTTTGTCCATACAGTGCTCAGCTTGAGGAAGGGAAAATGGTACATGTTACATGCTTTTGAACCAGTGGAGCTGCAGAGCTGAGTGCTGTGGAATTGAGAGATCTGAGAAATGAAAAGAGTAGTCTCTAGCAGTGTGTTACGAGGGCATGAGTGGGATGTAAGGAATGCACATATTTATGCTGGCCCACTGTATGGGATGAACATACTATGCAAAGAATATGATTCTGTAAAGAAAGTTTGCTTGCCTGAAAAAAAAGCTTAATGGGGAAACAAGATAGAGCTTGGAATTTCTGAAAATTTTTTATTTCTTGTTTTGCATTTCAGAACACTGATCCTAAGTCGTCTGTAAAAGGTGTAAGCAGTCAGCTTGGAGAGGGACCTAGCGATGGCCTGCAGCTGTCCAGTAGCCTTCAGTTTCTTGAAGATGAACTTGTGTCTTCTCCTTTACCTGATCTTACTGAGGATCAGCCTTTTGATATTCTTCAGAAGTCCTTGCAGGAGGCCAATATTACTGAACAGACTTTGGCAGAAGAGGCATATTTGGATGCCAGTGTAGGTTCTAGCCAACAGTTTGCACAAGCTCAGCTTCATCCTTCTTCATCAGCATCCTTTACTCAGGCTTCTAATGTTTCTAATTACTCAGGTCAGACATTGCAACCTATAGGAGTTACTCAAGTGGTACAGCAACCTGTTGGAGCATCTTTTGCAAGCAATACAGTTGGTGTGCAACATGGCTTTATGCAACATGTTGGAATTAGTGTTCCCAGCCAGCATTTATCTAATAGCAGCCAGATTAGTGGTTCTGGGCAGATACAGCTAATTGGTTCATTTAGTAATCAGCCTTCCATGATGACCATTAATAACCTTGATGGATCTCAGATTATACTGAAAGGCAATGGTCAGCAAACGCCTGCAAACATGAGTAGTGGCCTCTTGGTTCATAGACAAACTCCAAATGGTAACTCACTGTTCAGTAATTCAAATTCAAGTCCAGTAGCACAACCTGTAACCGTTCCATTTAACAGCACAAATTTTCAGACATCATTGCCTGTCCATAATATCATCATTCAGAGGGGTTTGGCACCAAACTCTAACAAAGTTCCCGTTAATATCCAACCAAAGCCTGTCCAGATGAGTCAGCAGACTGCTTACAATGTGAATAACTTGGGAGTACAGCAACATCACGTACAGCAAGGGATTCCGTTTGCTTCTGCAAACTCACCTCAGAGTTCAGTAGTTGGTCCTCATATGTCTGTTAATATTGTTAATCAACAAAATACAAGAAAGTCCGTTACACCTCAGGCAGTTAACAATGCTGGAGGTAGTATTGTTATCCATTCTCCTATGGGACAGACTCATGCACCTCAAAACCAGTTTCTCATACCTACAAGTTTGTCGGTTAATTCTAATTCAGTTCATCATGTCCAGGCCATAAATGGGCAACTTCTTCAGACTCAGCCTTCCCAGCTGGTTCCTAGCCAAGTGTCTGCTGAGCATGTAATGCTCAACAGGAACTCTACAAACATGCTAAGAGCCAGCCAGTCGTATTCAGGACAGATGCTGAATAATCAGAACACAGCTGTTCAGCTTGTTTCCGGCCAGACGTTTGCAGCTCCTGGAAACCAAGTTATAGTAAATCATGGAACTTCACAAATTGTTGGTGGGCAGGTACCACTGCAGCAGGCGTCACCGACGGTGTTGCATTTGTCACCCAGTCAAGCTAATGTTTCTCAAGGTAGATCGAGTTTTACTGCGATGTCACCTGGGCAGCCTACAGTCTCAAATATGTCCACTTCTAATCGATTTGCTGTTGCAAGTTCTTCTGGTTCAGTTCATCCTAGCCTGGGACCATCAATTCAGTCTGTCGCATCAGGAGGAAACTTTACTGGAGATCAGCTCACACAGAACAGAACTCAAGTTCCCATCAGTGCATCGCATCGTCTTCCAGCATCCTCTTCCAAATCTGTCAGCGCCTTTAGCCACACGTCAGTTGGAGTAACGCAACAACAGTTCGCCTTTGGTCAGGTATGAAAACTACTTGAGAACGTAGTCGAAGAAACCCTTCTAAGCTATGCTAAAATCTGGTTAGCAAAGTATTAAATTCGGTATTAAGACAGCATTAATTTTGCTAGTTTCTGTTGTGACAAATACTGTGGAACTGCTGAAAATTATGTAACCAGAGACATTTCATTTGGTATTTTCTAAAGTCTATCACCAAGTGAATGAGTCTGTCACTCATTAATTCAGAATATTGTTGGTGATTTATAGTAATATTTTCAGAACTGCTTAGCACTGATCTATTTCTGCTCCCATTTAAAGGAATGGACGTTGAAGATTGTACGACTATGAGCTGTCCTGAAAATCTTACCATAGAGCTAGATATAAAGGCTTGGGTACATTCTTAGCACTTAAAAGTCTTTTGACCTAACTAAAAACTATGCACGTGTTTTCAAGGTTTGACCTGTTCAAATTAGAGATGATAGTTTCTTGGGTTTCTCTTTGTTATTTACCATACAAAATTAATCTGTTAAAATTTAACCTTTCTGGCATTTTGCCCACTGCAGCTTTATGTTTCTGGAGCAGTTACAAACTTTCAAATTTGAAGCAAAGACAAGGCAAGAGGTGTTTCTTAGAATCCTTAAGAGAAAATACCTTTTAAAGCAGTTTTTAAAAGCATGACATTTCAAAAAATATTTTCTTTAAGAAGTCTGCTTAGTAATACTTAAGTGGTGGGTTTGTTTTTTTTTTTTCCCCTGAATTTACTTTTAAGGTGAGAACTGGTCTTTGATTGTCCAGTTCATGCAGCTGCAGCATACATTCAACTAAAGTTTGTCTGTTTTCATAAGTGAACTTCCAAACTCTGCCAATATTTAAGTCAGTGACTTGTGACACAGTTAGCGGCAAGCTATTATTCCACTTCTGTCCTTTTTCTGGCTTTTTTTTCTTCCTTGGTCATTATAAAATATTGATAATAACTGTCTCAGAATGCATTTGCACTAATTATCTTAGATCTTTCTCTTTTCCCAGAGGTCTAATGGATTTTTTTTTTAACCAAGACCAAAATGGGCAATGAAATAATGTGACTTAGAAAATAATATATATTTAGAAAATAAGGGGGAACATGTTGTAGAACCACACTTTTAGTCTTTGCCAAAACTACTATCACAGGTGGTAACATTTTGTTTGCAGATGAGTGATTTGAGGCCTGCCTGACTTCCTATTCACATCTTCCTATTTGTAGGATGTGCTGGGTCAGTGAGTTTCAGCAGTTAGAAAAGCGTAATATTTTTTACTGCTGTAAAAGGTCATTTGGTTTTTGTGCTGGAATTTCAGAGCTGAAAATGGGAACTACAGAGAAGAAATTCTGCTGATCTTTTTAGTTTGTACTTGCATTTTAAGTATTGTACTGTATCATAAACCATGATCATTTAGTCACTAAACACTGATCAGTTTGTTCCACTTTGACTTTTTTGTTGTGGAGACAGCTGATTTGGTCATCTTGCAGTTTTGAGACTCTTAAAAGCTGAGCTTTCTGAGGGCCACTTGTAGTTGTAAATCATGATTCTTCTAGAATGTGATTAATGTGTATTTGTACTGTTAGTGTAATTTTTACTCCTCTCTGATTTACTTGATAAAATTGTTGAACTTAAGAGGAATTGAGATGTCTGAAATGTCACGTTTAAAAAAAATTTTTTTTAATGTATGTGGCACAGAAAAAAGCTATGAACCAGACGTCACCGGTTTCTGCATCGAAGACACAGGATAACTTGAGACAGCCTCAGCTAACAAGTCTTCTGAGCAACACACTATCAGGTCAACTAAGGTCTTTTTAAAATAATTTTCTTAATTTTCTCCAGCAACAGAAACTTGTTCTTCAGTGTTTCAGACTTGCATTGATGGCTCATGCTGTTAGGGTCCTAAAGGTTATCAGAATTTTATTTTTAGAAGACGACCAACTAATTTTTCAGTATTGAATGTATGCTTTTGTTTTTCCCAGCTATGGCACTTCATTTTGTAGAGTGAGAAGTTGAATCTCCACAATAAGCAATTATTCATCCCCGCTATAAAA
>WHYT01016694.1:36835-122430 GCA_009806455.1 Tetrax tetrax
TATTTTTTTTTTTTTTTTTTTTTTTTTTTTTTTTTTTTTTTTTTTTGGGTCTTAGGAAAATAGAACTAAGTCATTTTCAAAATACGGATATCTGCTAAAAATTCTAAGAAACTTCTAGACCCTCTTTTGATGGCGGCTTCAGACACAGAGGAAAGAAAAATAGCGATTACAAGGTTATGTGCAGGCTGTCATCGCTCGATTTGTTTTTGTCACTTTCAGTTAAAATTGTTCGTGGTAAAATACTGGGCTTTTTGAGCAGTACCATGCTACTAAAAGAACAAAACCAGTATATTCAAAACCAGAAAAATGCAGTAACATTCATATTCTCTTTGTACATAAGTAACCCTTTCGAATAAGGTCCCATAATCTACCTACTTCCCCGCCCCCGCCATACTGTTCGGTGCAGGCTGTCCAGGCAATTCTCTACAATCAGCATCGTATGTTTTTTTTGACGAAACAAAAAAAATATTTTTATTTGTGTTGGTTGTAATGTAGCATGGCTGATAAGACGCTGTTTGAATTACTAAGCAGGGCAATTAGAGGAAGTGCCCATCTGGAAAATTCAGAAAAAAAAAATATGATGCCTGCTATCTAAATACTAGAAAAATTGGTTTTATGTGCTTGATGGAGGGTTAGTATTGAAAAACTTGATAAAATTTACTGTATGATTTTCAGTAAATTGTTGGGACACTATACTTAGAGTACTTGAATTTCTTCTTACATTGCAGTACCATGGTAGCAGATGTTTGAGGGTTTTTGTAGTTTGCAGCACAGAACATCAGTCCTGTTTCATTTTTATGAGCCAGTTTCCCACAGGGTAGTTGCACCAACGCTTTTAAACATGAGACATACATCTTTCTCCTAAAAGCTAAAAACTCAAGTAAAATGATCACGATAGGTACATGAAATTATTCTGTACTTGCTTAGGATGACAGTCTTTTTAACGTATTTTTTTATAGGGCAGGACTCTGGAGGAAAAATCATACAGCAATCTCTAGGAACACCACAGCCACAAGAAAAAGTAATAGGTTCATCATCAGTTCAACAGAGTATACAGGTAAAGAAAGCTTTTCTTTCTATGTTTCCTTTTCCCTTAAAATTTTAGTGAAGTTAGGGACGTTTCAACTCCATATTGATAATCTAAGAGTCCTTGCAGGTTTTTTTAGAGTATATGAAGTCAGTAAAGCTTGTCGAATTCTACTTTGACATAGTAAACACTGGGTGTTTGCACATTTGTATTCTGAATGCTGTTTTGAGATTTAATTCAGTAAGTGGAGTCTGACTGTACTGTTCACTGAAGGTAATTTCATATGGCATAGCAATTCTTCATTGAGCTGAACATAAGTTAGGCTTACTCTTATCATTACTTCTTGAAAACTTAGCTATTCTCCAGCAGGTTGGAAGGGGTTGGTTTGTGAGAAGAGGCAGAAAAATTCCATCTGATCTTTCTCTGTTTTATTCTTTACTGCCTTTTCTTCTTTCCACAGTGGTGTGTGTTTTTTTTTTCTTCTTTTAACCACCAGAAGTTCTCCTCTATATGGCCACTGTGTACAAGAATTTAATGCTACATTCAGGATTTGGGGCTGGAAAGGGAGGCCAGCATTTTTGGAGAGGGAATACAGGAACTGCTGGAGGGGGGAGACAGTTGTTGCATTAATTGACTGAATAGCTGAGGGCAAGAAGCAAGGGTTTGATGTAGGCTTTAAAGTATGGGCTTCATTGTGGCTGGAACTAAACTACACAATCATGGAAGAAAACAAGAGGATCTGATTCAGAATTTTTGTTCCCTGGTGTAAATGTATTTGTCGATTTGTTGATGAATGTTTTTCCCTGTCTTACTGATGTACTAGTAGAGCAGAATATATAGTGGTGGTCAGTCATGAATTCAGCCTGGTTTTGTAAGTGTTGGTCAGATATTCATTCTTCTGTGGTGGTGAATACTTTCTATGCTTTGAAGCGTGCATTGGAAGTACCATTAAAGTGTGCCTGCTTCATGCTACTCTTACTTTGCTAAGAAGGATCCTCTGTCACAGATGTGTTTTTTTTTTTTTTTCTTTCTAATCATGTTGTAGTTCAAAAGAGCTTTCATACAGTCTTTTTTTAAACTGTAAGTAACTTTTGCTCTGTGACCAATTGCATTAGTAAGATTAGTTGACTAAAAAAGCCCAGCAACTTCATATTAAACAAAGATTCTTTGATCCAGAATGGCTTCTTTGGGAGAATACTTGGATTGTGGTAATGCCTCTCATACAGTATGAACTTGAGCCTTTACTGCCTCAGAGAGCCTCACATCTTAGGGTAGTGTTCCCTTGAAAAACCTTGGCTTTCTAAGTGTCTAAGGAAAGGAGATGTTGTTCCAGCTCTACCCCTCAGGTGTATATCTATCTATCTATCTATCTATCTATCTATCTATCTATCTATCTATCTATCCACACCCCTATAGCATCGACACTGAACCAGAATTCCTAGAATCACGTCACCCCCTACCCAGCCATCATGACTTACGTGAATTTAAGTACGCAACCTTAGCCTACTTTCCTGACAGATACTCTAATCCATCAAAATCAGGCGAGATTATATCAGTCTGGAAATGCAGAGACAGTTCTTGAGTGCAGATTTCTTTGGAAAAAAATTTAGTTGTACCTTTTCTTCTTCTTACCTGCTGAATTTGATAACCAGCCTTTTTCCTGGTGAAACATGTATATGCAGTACAGTGGAATTTGCCTACAAACATTTCAGACATTTGGTTGATATAAGAGAAGTGACTTCCCTATTTCATTGATACAGTGCCTTGTGGAAATAGGAGATAGTTGAAAGTGTTTGTACTTACATGGTGGTTACGCTTAGTATTGGTGATATACTTAATTGGTAGAAGTAAATGCTGAAACTTAGGCTTTGTGAGGAGGGGATGTATTGTAATTTGTCTTTTATTTTGAACTTATAGGTGGATGGTCATTTAGTTGGACAGAAAAGGCCTGCTGCTAAACAGTTGACTAAAGGAGCTTTGTAAGTCATCATTCTTTTGTCATTTCGTTGGAGATATTTTCTCTAACCTTCCTTTCTTTTTAGTTTTTGTCAATGTATAAAACTTGTCATTAATTTTCCTTGTAGCATTCTACAGCAATTACAGAAGGATCAGGTGCATGCTGTGACTCCAGATAAAAGTCGGTTCAGATCATTAAATGATGCAGTGCAGAGACTCCTTTCATACCATGTGTGCCAGGGATCACTGCCAACAGAGGAAGACTTAAGAAAAGGTATTTTTCTTTTTAAAAATCAGTAGTAAGTTTACACTCAATGTATTGAGAGAATATTTATGTACATTAGAGCAATAAAGGGAACATTTTAAAATTTGTGTCAGTTACTAAACGTTCTGGTTACTGAAGAACAGTATTTGAAAGTGTATTCTTGTCTTTCTAGTGGACAGTGAATTTGAATCTGTAGCTACACAGCTTCTGAAGAGGACGCAGGCTATGCTGAACAAATACAGATGTTTGCTTATAGAAGATGCAATGGTAAGATGTATAACCAAGTTACATTTTGTGTTCATAGGATGTGATTCAGTTTGCTTTAAAAAAAGTACGTCTGCAGGAATGTATCATTTCAGTTCATTTTGTTGATACTATTTATTGCTGTATGAAAATGATAAATATAAATATAAAAGTTTTAGAGATACATATATATAGCCAGTGTACTTGTTACTGCACCAGCAATCTCAGTAACCGGCCTGCTTTTTAAAAGTATATGCACATATCTTAAAATCAATTAAATGGGTTGAGTTTGTATTTCACACACCATCTAAGTATGGGTGCTGTTGTATGTAAGTTCCATAAACATTGAGGACACATGAACTTCTGCTCTCTGCTTATACTTTGCTCTTGCACTGAACAGGCTGTGGTAGCCAAGCAGGTGATTTCTGTCTTTCTCTGTGGGTGCCAGAGCCTGAAAGGCTATTGAAAAGCTCCATTCAGAAGCCTCCAGCCGTATTATAATTGGAGCCAAAACACATTACAGTTTAGGAAATCATTACTTCTCTTTAGAAACTAGGTGAGAGCTCACATTTTCAACAGAAATGCTTCTGATATAAGTGCCCAACCCCAGGCATGAGGCAAAAAGAAAACTAACAAAGTTATTTTAATGTGTTTTACAAGGATCAGAAAATGTCACTGGCTTCAGACATGCTAGTTTTCAAGCCTGGAAAAGTTTTGAATTTGACTGTATAGACATTTAAATTGCTCTGCTTTAGGGACTGGAATTTGTAATATAAGTGTTAGAATTAATATGGTTTTGGAATCCCACAGTCCCATTTAAAAAAGGTACTAACCATCAAATATTTGCAAGTAATTGCAGGTGTAGAGGAGTAATGGAGGTTAAAATCTTTTAGCGTTTGGTATGTTGTATGGTAAACTCATTCAGTTGTTTTGAAGAGGTTATTTCACACAGTGTTCAGGTTTGGAACTAGTTGCCTGTGTTGTGACTTAGTAGTCGGTGAACTTTCGTCTGTGACAGATGGATCCACCTGGCTTGAAGGCACTGTCAGCAAAATGCAACTCAGCACCAACTAGTTAGAAGGATGGGAGAGCAGGGAAGAAACAAGATGACAGGGTTGTCCCATTGCAAGATTTTTGCTGGTTTTGTCTCTAAAAGAGAGAGATACTCTATGATGTAAAAAACTGTGGTGTACAGTGATAAACATACTCAGACCCGAAAAGGTACAATTCTTAAAATTGGAACAGTAATTCCTTGTTTTAAAATCCTTGAGTTTCAGTAGTGGTTGGGGTCACAGTCAAGATTGTTGAAGATACTGTGGAATTGTGAACGTTCTCTGCAGATAATCTAATTAGACATTATTTTTCTCTGAAGAGTAACTAAGCTATAAATGTTTTGATTTGGTGCCAACATATGAGTGACTGCAGAGGTGGTTGGTTTTTTTTTCCTTTTTCTGCAGCGGATAAATCCCTCTGCAGAAATGGTTATGATTGATAGGATGTTTAACCAGGAAGAAAGGGCATCTCTGACTCGGGATAAGCGTCTTGCACTAGTGGATCCTGGTAAGTAATGGTTAACTTCTGAATCTTAAAAAAACAGCATAGGTCTGGAGTGTTTAAAAATAGTTATGGACACAGTGAGGCACTGATTGGTAGACATTCCAATAATGGAAATACAGTTGCAAGTTAAATTTTAGTAACTCACAAATTCATCAGTCTGGAGACTCTGTAAGGTCGAAGGCAGTAATTTGGGGAAAAATTGTATTTGACCTGTTTGGCAGAGAGATATTTCTGAGTTTCTTTTGACAATAATCATGGCTCCTGCATGGTCTCAGTTCTAGTAGGGACAAATCTGTGAGTTTGCTACTGTCAGAAAGAACACCGCTGTATGAAGCATGAAGAGTCTTGTCCATCTTAATTAAGTGTTGCTTTTGGAATGTCATGACCACTTCAGTGGCAGCATTTTTAACCAGACCGTTGTTGAACGTAGCAGCTAGAAACACATGATTTGTGTAAGATAACGTTTATTCTTTGTTTAAATGTTCTGCATATTCTAAAAGACATTCGGAGGATGTATTGGAGAAGATATTAGTCTTCAGATACCATATTTGCATGTTTAGAATGCTGGGAAGTGCCCTTAGTCTGGTTTTACAGTGCACGTACGTGCGTAGTATTCTGATGAATTTGATGGTAATCTTTTACGCTGGACGCAGCAGAACACTTAAGCATGTGTCCATCTCTTAAACACATCAGTCCGTAGGTTGTGGATGTTATTTGACTTATAATACTCAGAAACTACATTGGAGTGTCTGTTGTTTTGATGTATAAATAATTCAAGTAAAATGCTGTTACTTAATTTTCAGATGGTTATCAGGCTGATTTTTGTTGTTCTGCCAAACAATTTGATACAACAGTTGAAGAAGCACAGTCCAGCAAAAGTGACCGTCACTCTAGCAAAACGTTACCTTCTCGAAGTCAGACTACCAAAACCCAAGCCAGAGACCGACCAAAATCAAGCTCAGCAGAGTCCACAAATCACAGTAAACTTCCTCTAGTGCCTAACAACACTCTGACACCACAAGAAGGAATACCTTCTACAAAAAAATCAGAGAGCCTCCCTAAAGCTTTAAAGTTTGAAAAAGCTAATTGTTCTTCTGAGAGCCAATACGTGGCCCTTTCGGAAGACAAGATGGCTGGGAAAGATCTTGCCAAGTCCACTGATAATTCTTCGATTTCTGAAGACTTGTCAAAAGCTGTATCAAGAGGCGGTCATGGAACACACAATAAAATTTCAAGGAACACAGTTCAGTCTTTCTCAAAGGTAACGTGTAATAATTCCCTCCAAGACAAAACTCTGAGGAGCTCTCCAAAGAATGAGGTTTTACATCCTGATAACAGGAAAGGCTCTGGTGAACCCCAGCAAGACTTGCTCCTCAGTAAGAGTTTAGAAACTACATTTAAAAACATCTTGGAACTTAAAAAAGCTGGGAGACAGCCACAAAATGAGGCAACAAGTAGCAGCTCGGTTGAATTAGAATTTCCTAATTTTTCACCTATTGCTTCACAGGAAAACTGCCTGGAAAAATTTATTCCAGACCACAGTGAAGGTGGTGTAGAAACTGACTCTATTTTAGAAGCAGCTGTAAATAGTATCTTGGAGTGTTAATAGTTACAGTACCATGGACAAGTTATGTTTTTCTTAGCAGAAGCAAATGTGAATGACACCACGAGTACAGCCTGACATGCATTTAAGGTTAACCTTTCTAAACTAGATTCTGTTCTGTGTTTGAGAGCAATACTCATTGTGGTTACAGTGAGATATCCAAATAAAGTTAATCCTTGTTAGAATGCAGTCTGTTAGGGCCTTACTATTTCAAGTATTATTATGATAGTACTTTTGATAATTGTGCAGTACTGCAACGCAGCAGGGTTGCAGGTCGTTAGGCCCTGTGTAATATGGTAATATACTGACAATCACAGTCATTTGAAAGGATATATTTATTAAGAAAATGTTTTTAAAAAGTGATGGAAGCAACAATTCTCCCCTACCCTTCTCTTCCCCAAATCATCAAATGTTTAGTTTTTCTGGAAAACCCACTGTACCTCTATTGAGAAGTGATTATTTGCTTTGTTAACGAATCTGTGTTCTAGGATACTTAAGTTGGAAGGATATCATCATCAGTGTGTTTACAAGGCTTCATAATTTAAACTTAAAGTGCTTTTCTATTGCTTTCTGAGCAGAAACTAGTACTTGATGATATATTTGTAGTGGGTAACGTTAGTTTGTGGGATGATACTGTATGATCTTAGTCACAGTGGCATGATATGAAGTAATAAATGCTTGACTAAGGAACGTAGAATGGAAGCCAATAAATGGCGAAGTGTACAGGATGAGGCCGTGATAGAGCCATGAATTTATATATATAATACATATATATGTTAACTCTTGAGGAAAAGATTTTTGCATTTTATAATTGGATGTAGTCAGCCTTGAGTCTTTCTGAAGTGGTATAAATGTTTTTCTTATTTGTTGTTTGGGTTGTTTTTTTTTTTTTTTTTTAGACCAAGTGTCAAAAGCACTTTTATTTGAAAAATGTTACGGTATTTGTAGCTTATATTTTAAGAGTACATTAGCCTTACATTGATTAAATTTAAAGGCCAGTGTTTTATTTTTTATTTTTTTGCTTTTTGCTGTCAGAGAATGTTAAATCATCCACCGTAGCAGTCATCATTATCAAGATATGTACAGACCAAAGTCAATCAGCTATCCCGGTGTTTAAACATATCGAAAAGTGTGTAATTATTAATTCATATTGTAGAGCCAAGTGAAACCATTGCGTGGTTTGTATTTGGCTCACTGTCATGTTGTTAAGATAGAATCTTATTATTTTATTTATTTATTTTAATCTATGACATCTTTTTTTTTTGCTACCCATGCTGCTTTTTCCTAGTTTACTTTGGTCATGAGTGCTTTTGTGCACGTAAGTGCACTGACATTCATCACGTGCGTGTAGTACATATGTCTGCTCAGGAGGATATAGCTTTTGCGGTTTCTAAGGTATGCTCATGTTCTCCCCCAGATCTTCTCCACAATTTCTTATAAAAATTACCAGCCATTTTCCAAACTTGCTGATTACAATTTTCATAATACAGAGGCTCATTTTGACAAGCTGTGGTTGTCCGTCAGATTGCCAGGAAAGAAGACAAAAGGTTTTGCTGTCATGTCATTCAGGTCATCTGAATAGTACAGAGGAAAGCAGAATTAGATCCTTGTGACAGTTGAAGATTAGTGCAACTCAGTATTGAGCTACCGTCCACTGTCTGACCACTGACGGAAACCAAATCTAGTAAAGCAATGTGAGAAAGATGAACTTACTTATAATTATTTTCCCCTTCAACATAAATGGAAATACTGATTTTGTATGTTACTAATTGCCATTTTAAAAAATGTGCCAATTTTAAAGTACATGTTTGTAAAAAACCAACATTCCCTAGTGTTGTATAAAATATTCAAGGTAATGAAAAGTATTGCCAGTTTTGAATTTTTAGTTAATTGTCCATAGAATAGACTCTCAGGCGATTAGTTGTTTCCTTATTGGCAAAACTGACAATATAGTCTTCACCTATTGCCTTTTTAGATTTAATAATGTGCTCATGGCTGTGTATCCTGATGCGTATTTTATTTTATCATATTGGAAATTTAACCATTCTAAACTATCTAGGAAGGAAAACAGTAAGTTACACAGCTCTATGTTAACTAGTTAAAGTTTTTCTTTTGTGGGGCTGGGGGGGGAGTGTGGGGGAGTAAAGTTGCACATTCATTGACTCATTTACTTCTTGTATCACCTCAAAATGGATATGGGGTTTCCAGCCTCTCTACAGCAGATACATAATTTAAATGTCAGGCTATGTGTCTCCTATTAGATCTCATTTGAGGATGGGGGACAATGCAATATAAAAAATGACAAGTTGCAAAAAGTAATCAGTTGATTTGGTCAGACACATTTCTCTGAAGTACTTGTGAGAGGAACCCATTGAACAGTCCTAACAAGAGTAATCTTAATGTTCTGTTGTTCACTCTTTTGAATTCAGTTCTAAAGGAATTCTGGTACGTGGTGAACCAGTAAATGAAATAATTGTATTTTTGTTGTGCTTAAAAAAAAGTATGAATTTATTAATCATATGGGCTCAAGTCCAGCAAAGTATTGTGAATGTGCATGACTTTAAACATGTTTTCATTATTTTGCTGGATCAGCATTGTGATTTCAATGTTATTTAATACTGCCTAATATTAAAACAAATTTTAAACTGGCAATTAAGAAAACTATGTTAGTTTTGAAGATTTTAGTATAATTTATCTGTTAGATTAGGGAGGCCTTACAGACTGACTTCACTTAAAGAGGATGTGTCACTTATTGTCAGTGTGGTATGGACTTTATTTGCTTAAATACCTTCATTTGTAAAGTATGTCTCACTTGAAATTGCTTTGTATACATTTTGTAAAAATATTTATAAAATGTTTTGTAAAAAAAAGTATAACAAATTGCAGTTTATTTTGTTATGTTGGATAAATACTGTTAAAAGACACAAGTCAGTAAATATATTGTTAATCCATGGATAGGAAATGTTTAGTTGGAGATTACAAATTGAAACAACCATTGCAATACAGCCAAAGATTTGGGAAAAAATGTCTATCTGTGATTGTCTTGATTTAACCAAGTTGAATATTTACATTTCCAAAAGAGGATTGTTCTCAGTTTCAAGTAATATGGTTGCAAAATATTCTTTCTCCTGTGCTTTTTATAATGCAGCCCTGTTATAAAATATTGACTAGGCCAACTTCTTATTCTCTTAATGAATCTTTCTGAACATACGCGCTTAGGACTCTATTCTTGAGGCACTGTAACTACGTACAGTGATGTTGATCTCCAGGTAACGAAATTGCCAATGGTCCTGCTCTGTTTCTGTCATTGGAAATCTTGCCGTGGTGAGGTTGCTGAGACATGCTTTCCTTCTCCAGCATTTTTTCACAAGATAAAGACTTCTGGTACTTCAGGGAGACAGAGAAAAAGAGAGGATTTTTGTTACAGCTGGCCACCTCATCCATGCTGCAGGTTTCAGAGTTGTGCAAGTTGTGTTTGGTTGTAGATACCTGTGTTTGCAGTATTGCCCATTCCTTCCTTTTGGCTGTGAGAAGATAACTACAATTGAT
The DNA here is from genome assembly GCA_009806455.1 of Tetrax tetrax. Taxonomy (NCBI): domain Eukaryota; kingdom Metazoa; phylum Chordata; class Aves; order Otidiformes; family Otididae; genus Tetrax; species Tetrax tetrax. The sequence continues at coordinate 47,036 of WHYT01016694.1, forward strand.
GCTGATAAAATGCTTCTGCCTAGTTTTCAACGAGTGATGAACCTTTTCTTACTGTGATTGATTTTTTCAGAAAGTATGCTGAGATTCTGATCTGGTAAAGCTTTTATGCTTAGAACTTCAACGCTTTATTTTTGGAGGCTATGAAAATGAAGGATTGGTGAAGTGCACTGCTTCTCAACTTGGACTAGGGCCTGCAGTGTTGAAAGGTAGAAATCTTTATGGTTGGTATTTGTTATTTTGTCAGTGAGACAAAATAAACAGGCATTTTGAATGCTTCTCACATGAATTCAGACAGTAGCAAAATGAATAAAATCAGTTATATATTATTTTAATCTCTGTTTGGGTTAGGTTGGCCAAGTATTGTGGAATTCATTTTGTCTTTACCGTATTTCTGTAGAGTACCAGGCAAACTTTGAGTTGGGAAACATTTGATGTACAGTTTACCATGCAGCTGTCTTCATTTTAGAATTTTTTTTTTTTTTTTGTTAAAAGAACATGGTGTATTTTTTAATTGCCTTTTAACAGCACTTTTGTGATGAGGCTTGCTAATGCTTATTCCAACATTCAGAGCAGAATTTTTGAAGATTTGGATATGCATGCTAATGTGTAGCTTATTTAAGAAATTCAGAGCACCTTTCAGCACATTTTGAGCATCTGTGCAAAGGGAAAAAAAGAGGCCAGAATAAGCTTGGCACAAGGAAAGGTATGTAAGTAATTTTAAGCCTTAGAGAAATTCCTCTCTTCTTCAGGAAGTGTTTTCTTTATAACCCTTTGAGTTTTTCCTTTAGAATAATACACATATTTTCTTGGAGTTTTCACAATGGTGTGTTTGTCAGACAGCTTAAGGAAGTGTAAGAAATTGTCTTCATGACTTGGGGGTTAGCTCTCACTTTGGTTGAAGAAAGTCTTTGCATAAAATAAGCAAGTTCCAGTGAAGATCCGAACAGCAGCAGCTCTGGTGCACATGCACTACACACTGCACACAGATTTCAGATGCAGTAGCGGTGGGTATACTGAATTATTTGTTTATAATTTATGGGTTGACATTTGTCTTTCTGTGCTACTAGTCTTTCAACTAGTTGTTATACTGGAAATTGAAAAAAATGTATCCATAATAATGAGTTGCAGTAGGTAGACACCAAGCAAAGTTGAGCAAGCTTCTTGTCCTAGGGAAGAAAAAGATAAAAAGACACAGTGTCCAGCTGAACCAGTATTTTTTGGTTTAAAAGCAAAAACCTCTGAAGTTGCTCTATTGTGTGCTAAGCATAAAACCCTGCTTTATTTTTTTCTAGGCTTGATACAGTTTCGTGGGGAAAGATGTTTTACAAATGAAGGAACAAGCCAGATCAGAACTTGAGGTTCTTCTGTAGTATACTCTTTGCTTGACCTCATATGCTAATTTTGTTTAGGTGGGTGCTATTTTTTCTGCAGATTATTAGCCTTCTGGAACGTAGTGCTCAAGTCTTCACTGCTGCTTTTGCAGTGCGGTATTTTTTTTGAAGGGATTTCTTTCAGTTTTTTGGGTCTTTTTTTTTTGTTTGTTTGGTTTTTTTTATTTTTTTAATTAATCCTGAAAAGGAAATAATAGAATCATCTAGGTTGGAAAAGACCCTTAAGATCATCGAGTCCAGTCATTAACGTAACACCACCAAGTCAAATGAGATGTTCTAATTTGAGTTAAGTTGTTGCAACTATATTAATAAAACGACAGCAATTTTAGAATTCAGTGCTTTGAAGGGGAAGCAAGTTTAGATAGTGCTGATAAATCTAGACAGCTTTTAATGTTTCAGTTGGCTTTATGTCTACATAGCTTTTCATTGTATAGTGTAGTCATATTAGAGGCTAAACTTTCAAAATTATCCTGAACTCTTGGCTATACAAATTACTTGCTGTTACATGCTCATTACAACTTGTGAAGATAGTGGTGTTTCATTCCAATTAATTTACCAAAATGGGCTTATTCTGATAGAGCTCTGCAGTCTCTGCACATCATTGAGGTGGAAGTAACGTAGTCCTGACTCTGACGTTCATTTGTAGACATCCGGCACATAGGGCCTGATCCACAGTCAGTCAGTGGAAAGATGATTTTCAATTAGGGATTGTGGTGATTAATACTTTATTTAAAAAAAAAAAAAAAAAAAAAAAAAAAAAGCATGAAATTGAGTTGATGTAGTATCCTTGGATGAAAGGCGATGCCAGACTCTCAGATTCTACAGCCGTGACAATATCAGCTCTTAGGTAGGTAGCATTATATTATTAATGGTGCTATTTGGGGTGGTGATCAAATAATGCGCGTACATGCAAGCAGGCTGCTAATTTTTTCCTCTAAACATTATACGCTTTTAATAATTACTGCACAGTTCTGAAAATACAAAGCTTTAGTCTCCTGCAAACTTTGACTCCAAATGTTCATACTGAGATGTGAAACCATGAGCAAGTCATGGTGGGAAATTCCTGCAAGTAGTTAACGTTAGTAAGAGGTACAGTGGTTGGAATTATAAAAGTGAGTTAAAATAGTTGACATTTTTATGAGGCTGAAATGCTGTCTGGATTATTATGATCAAACTGAAGTGCAGGAGCTGAAGTTAATAATTCAGAAATAAATTCAGAAATTAGCAATTGTGAAGTTTAATTGGAGAAATACAAGGTTGAAATTGTTAAAATAATGCATGTTATTCCAGAGCTGCATCAGCACAGCCCTGTGCTTTGTCTCAGCAAGTGGGATCTCCCTCTGCTTCAAACTCTGGGAATTACTTCAGAGGTACTCAGGGCTTTTTGAAATTAGCAGATGACACATTAAAAGACATTGGAAAAAGGTGGTTGATTTTTAAACTTTTCATATAACTGCTCAGCTGTAGTCAAATTGTGCTATTATTTTTGTGAGTGAATTCTATTTGCTGCTGAGTCAGGCAGCTAATTGGCTTCAAGAGGGCTTCATGCAGCATGTGCTTGTTTGCATACAGAAAAACTCAAAATTTGGGTTGATTTGGCTTCAGTAATTGTTGGAAGTCCAAGGGCTGATACTATAAATACAGATATTTAGATACAGATATGCTTTTCTTGCATTGCCACATTCAGTCACTGGGCCAGCAGTGACAAAATACGTATATAAACATCTGTTTTATTCTCTGTAGAGTACTTTAAGTGACGTAAACAATAATACTCCTGCACTATTATGAATTGGAGTATTTTTTGAAATTCAGTTCAATTTGGAACTGCCTTAACCTCACATCAGAATTTCTCCTTTCAAAGTCTCATTCCAAAATGCCCTAATACACAGAAACTATGTATTTGTTCTTACATTTCCTAATAGGCTCTTTTTTTTAGCCATACTGTGGATAACGTGTGTCTGGTGCACATCCTTTGAGTGAGCAGCAGCAGAGAATGGCGCTGCTGGAAACCTGCTGTAGTTCTTTTCATAGCTTGCTATTTATTGCTAGGTTGGATACCGAGTGTGCAGGAACAGGGATTCGAACCTTTGTGTACAGAGGAGGAAATTCAGATGAAGCTGAAGGAGACACGAGGTTCCAGGGTTTGGAAGAGATGAGCAGGAAGGTACATAGGTGGGAGGGGATGAATTTTTTGGGGACCTTTGACTAAACTTGATTTTAAAAACACAGAATGTATTGTACACACAGGAAGGCATATAGGATTGTATACGTTTCTGTGTTAGATCACATTATTAACTTTTCAAAGATTATTTAAAATACTGTCTTTTTTTTCTCCTTGCATCTCTGAAAATACCTGGATGATACTGGGTGAAGAATTAATTTAACAACATAGTCCATATTCTACTTGGATGTAGATTTGTATGTCTTGGGTTTAAAGGACGGGCTCAACACACAGTTTGAGAGCTGATTGTGAAAGAACTTACCTAATGTGCAAGGTCTGGTTTTAAATTGAGCAAGAACATTACTAAAAATTGTGAGTAAACTGTGAAATACTGTGGAATTGGGGAAGTGTTTTTATGATACTGAATGAGCTGGCAACATTTTCCTTACCAAGAAGCAAGGAAGATATGGAATCTATTTGCTACTACGCTGTTTTTTTCTGAGATGAAATTTTCCTCCTTGTTAGAAAAGAGTAGATTTTGAGTTTTTAGTGAAAGTATATACAAACTTATGACACCTGTAATAATTAGTATTCAATTAATGAGAATGCATTATGTTACTGATGCGTATTAAGGAGGGCAATTTTAATTCTGTGATAACCAGTTCTGAGAGTTAAAACTTATTTCCCAAGGAGCAGAAAACCTGCATTTTATAAAGCTGAATTACACCACGTTTGATTTGTCAAGGCCAAAAGAGGTCCCCCCCACCCTGACTTTTTGCTGTTGTTTTGTCCTTTAGCAATCAGATTTGAAGCCCCTAAGTAAATAAGCATTCTCAGGTCCTCCTAGCCTGAAGTCACTTTGACCTGTTTCTGCTTAAGTGTTCTATGAGAGACTGCCTGGTTTATTTCACAGCCGTTGTGATCAAGCAGGATCCTACAAATAATCATAACTGTTTATTGGTACTCCCGTTTTCCTTCAGTGGGATATAATAGCTTTGGGGGAAGTTACTTTTATGTTTTTAACTTGTAAATTCTAGCTAGGAGACCTCCTTGGCTATTTGCGTGCAGATGTGTTTAGCATCTACCCCAAGCAGAGTTAAGGTATTTTCTTTCTTACCTGGCTACCTTAGTAGAAATAAATACTAATCTAGATACCAGGTAAGATTATTGGTGACGGTGAAAACTGGAATTTGAACTTTTTTTTTTTCATCTGCCATGCTGTTTCAGACCTGAAGGTGCTAATAGCAATTTTATGGATAAAATTCTGATACAGGGTCCAGGCATGGAAAGAACATGAGGCTGAAGGTTGGTGTTAACCGTGCCACAATGGTGAGACCAAGTTAAAGGAATATTATAGGCAAATACAGTTCTGTTTGCACTGAAATCCAAAGGCAATATATGACCTGAAATCCAGTTTTGTTGTGTGTATGGAGAAAAAGAAGAGGAGGAGCAGACAAATTGTTAAACATCAATTGTTTTTTAGAACAGCCAAAAAAATGAGGGGTTTTGCTTGCTTCTTGCTTCCCCTCCTTTACTTAACAACGCTGCAGGATCTTTGGCATTGATGAGTTGACTTGGTTTTCTGTAAAAGGTTTAAAAAAAGAAAAGAGAGGGTATAAAGCAGAATGCTCTCTCTGTGTGTGTCCATTCCAGGAGTAGTTCAGTAACACCAGGTTCTGTGCAAATAAATAGTAGATTTCAATTGTCTGCTGCTAATTATCACCCAAATTTGACTTGCACGCTCTTCAAAGGGACTCATATCTTTCCATTTAGTTATTTGTTTCAGTGTGGTGAATCTTTAATTCAAACCAAATGTAGGTCAATTTTGAACTGGAAAAAAAAAAAAGTGAGGAGTGTGTTTATCTGCGGTCATATCAGTGTCTCCCTTTAGTTTTTTATATGTGGTGATTCATGGCCTCAGTGGGGAGGTGAATTTGTGTCAATTCGTGAATTGGCTTTGCCTGTTTGGCAAGTTTGTAAAGGGTTTGGTCAGTTGTAGAAGGGCTTAAATAATTGTGCCTAATGGGATGGTTCTGGTGGGCTTTGAGTAATGAGAGGAAGTTTTGAAGTTACATGGATGTAACAACATCTCATTCTGAGTACATTTTTTCTCCAGATATTTTCCCTTCTGCAACATCAGATTAGTTGGTCCTGTGTGTGCGCGCATCTTTTCTACTCCAGTAATTTTATTTCTAATATTTATAAGCAGATTATTTGTTCCTCTCTATAGTGATGCAGCCTAAAACCTCTGAGGGCACTGAAAGAATGGTTGCATGCCTTTCCTCTACCAAAAGCATCAATTAAAATGTAGGCCTATAATGAGAAAATAAGGCAATTTAAGAAATGTCTGGTGCAGTGGTTGACTAAGTAGATGTAAAGCGTTACCCTAGAAATCTTGCAGTGCTGTATCATCTGGATTTTACCCCAGGCCACTGGCTCTAGTTGGCTCTGCCTGAGTAGGGGCATTGGACATGATGACCTCCAGTGTTGCTTTCCAACCTCAACCCTTCTGTGATTCTGTGCCAATAATAGTAAAAATAGTGAAGAATGGATATTTAAGTGTGCTGTACTGAATGTAACTTTGATTTCACTGGCTGCGGTTTTGAATTGTACTTTTCGGGACCACATAGGTGATGGATGTATTGAAAAATAAGCTGCTTTCAATTCTTCATGACCTGGGAAGAGAATATATTGTCAGAAAAATTCTTACCAGTCAAAGGTATTTTAGAAAAATCCCCCAGAATTACAGCTGCCTATATGACTATTTATCCTGCTTAAGGAGCATATTTTTAATTTTTATTTAGGTGTTGTGAACATGTTAGCACTGCCCTGTGCACATGTCATACAGTGCATTTGCGTGCTTTTACAGACTCACCACATTCTGACCTTTTGAATCTGCCATTATCCTTGGCTGTCAGCGTTTTATTACATGACTGCCGGTCCTCCTTCCAAGGATGGCTGTCTAGCACAGATGCCCTTTACAGTAGTCAGGTCCATCTAAAGGCTTGTCTGCGTGCTGTGTAAAAGTTATGCTGAGCCTAATGAGGCTGAAGGCCTGTATGAACAGCATCTCCAATTCCCAGGCAAGAGTCTCGTCCCTAGCAAAATGCTTAGCATCATTTTCCACTTCCTTGGCCTCCTCTAAGAGCCAAACCTCCCTTCCGATTGACTCTGCTGAGAAGAGCGCGCCAGTCTCCCAGATCTCTGGGTACTCCCAGTACCAGTCTTTGTGAAGCCAAAATAGCAGAAAAGTAGGTGTCAGCTTTAGCAGAGCTGGCTCTTGAGTATTTACCAAACGCCACAGCTACTGATCCTCTGTGGGGAGTCTGCTGTAAGCTATAGCTCGTAACTCCAGGCACTCGTTCATGAAATATTTGCTGGATTGAGTGAATGCTCTTCATTTTCACAGGCCTTGCCTGTTTTCCCTGTTACAAATATTTGATGTTCATCGTCATCCGCAGTCTCTGTCTATTTTCTAGTCTATCATCTGCTACTGCAGGAGCTGCCAGCTTCCCCCTTGAGAACAGTCTTGCTCTCTTCCTTCAGCTCATGGTGAAAGCAGCGCTGGCAACTGCTCTCTGAGCACAGATGGCAAACTATAAAGGTCCTTGTTCAGACATTTGAGCCCCTGCTTTTTCTGCACCTTGAAATCAAGTCTTTGTGATAAAAAAAATTATTATTAATTTAGTGCCTTTGTGCTGTAATGGATCCAGCCAAAGAGCAATCTGCTGCCCAGCTGGCTGGGCACTTAACAGCCACAGCAGGGAAGAGGGATCCAATCAGGGAACTGCTGCCTGTAAAGGTGGTAGTGAAACAGTTAGCTGGCCCTGGTAGTTGGTAACATCTATTTACAGTTGCAGGTAGTTTTGGTACAGATTTTTGCAAAAAATTGTATTTCAGACTGCACACTCCTGTTTCCTCTTGTGTGTATAGGAACGTATAGAACTTCCAGAATCGGGGCCCTCACAGATCAGGAGCATGCGGTGATGGGCAGGTGCAGATGTTACAGCCTGCTTTAGATGTTGGGATGCCTGACTGCACTGAGCCTAATGCAGGGGTCTGGCCTCCTTTACCCTCCGCCAGGTGAGTGGATTTAGGCTTAAATCAGTTGCACCTCTGGATAATGAGTATTTGAGAGTGAATTTTTAAAATTTTTATTTTCCCAAGAGAAGGAAGAAGGAATGGGGGCAGGTAAACAACAGAATCTGGGTAAAAGCTAAAATTTACTCTGCAAACCCATTTTTTTTCTGCATCTTGACTACTTTTCAGAAAGAAATAGCATGTATAGATTCTGTAAGCAGACAGACACAATAGTACTGCAAAGTGTGAATTTCTTCCAGCTGTCTTAATGGAGTGTTGATTTTAAAACCTAATTTCACTGCTGCTTGCTTTGCAATTAACACCCAGTTAATGCCTGTGTGGTACCATACTTTGTGTTGGGATGGGTGTCAGTATGGACACTTCAGTGAAAACATCCACTTAAGATAAGTGAGTAGTCAAACAGCAAACAAAATCTAAGGCTATGGACACAGGAACAAGCCAGGAAAAGCTGGTAATATTGTAATTCTACTAAAAATAATTGGAATAAAGTGTTCATTTCTGTTATGCCCCAAAAAACATGGCAAAAAGAGAGGGAACTGAGAGACAGGAAATTTAAAAATGTAAGAAATTAAGTAAAAGGGATCCTGACAAAACAGTGACTGACAAAGAGAAGGTGAATCAGAGACCTCTCTGTAAATTTGAAATACAGGAGAACAGGACAGCAAATGAAATAAAGATAAGCATCAAGTGAAGTAAAAAAACTTCTATTAAGAATATAAGTGTTCCAGAATAATAACAGAATAGTAATTAATGCCTTGTGTAACAGCAGTGGAATTTACGGGTATGAGGTTTTGAAACCTAGAGCACAGCGAGATGAAAAGAACCACCCTGATTGAGGAGGCTGTCTGTGCTTTCTAATGAGAAAAAAATTTGTACAAGTTGTAACTTTCAAGGTAGGTTAGGATCTGACCATTCCTTCTCAGCACTGGTGTCTGAGTTGCTTTGCTGAATCTCTTGGAAATTTAGTGATGTTCTATAATAATAAACCAAAACCAGATTTTTTTTTTTAACCACTTATGATAGATCAGGTGGAACAGGAAACTGTTTCCAAAAATTCTGAAGCTTTCTGGGCTGGGGAAAGGATATTTCTCTGGATCTATGATTCTATGATTTAACATTTCTGTATTTGATCAGTTCTCGGTGACTGCGATTTGCACATCAGTTTCATGATTCTCCACGAGGTGGAGGAAGCAGCTTGTGCTTCGGCCTGTGCTGGGGTGTGGGAAGGGGCTGCAAGGCAGCTGTGCGGGGCTCCCCTCCCTTCCCTTTCTCTCCTCTCCTGCCTGCCAGCCCCCAGCACCGCCTGGCCTGTGGAACTGCACGTAGGGAGGATGTGAGAACAGGCCCTGAAGGTTTCTTGCTGGTTTACTCCTTTTCAGAATGGTTACAGAGGTTTCACTTTCATGAGGCCTTCAAGGACTTTTTGAAGGATGCTGATGTGATCATCTGCTTTTCCATCGGGGAAGCTTTGCCCCACAATTGTGCAATGCCTGTCCTGTGGTACAGCAGGGCAGTGGCAGGGCTGGCAAATAAACACAGTTCTCTGAGATTCAGTGTGCTGCCGTGTATTCACTCCTAGAAGCTGTTTTTGCTGTAAAATTGGTGTTCTTTATGGATAAAATACAGTAGCTAAAATAATAGCTAGTGTCTGTAATTAAAACATTGCAACTTCAAGTAGGTTTCTGTCGAGGGCTCTGGTTGTGTCAACAGTATCTTATTTTTTTTTTGTTGACTGTGGCGGGAAGGACCTACCTTGCACAATTAGCCCTTGTGTATCTGAGAATCCTGTGCTTTCAGTCTTTGCAGCTCCTGAAAATCAAAACCCATTTAATTTGCAATTTTCTTTCCTTGTCTTAAAACATATCATCCGATTGATTTTTATTTTTGTCTGTGATGAAACAGATCAGCACAGAATAGAAAATATAGGTGAGTTTTAAAATTAAATTCCTTTAATTTCTGTTGAAAAATAAAATCCATTAATACCCGTGTACACATGACACAACACTGCTTCCGTTCTAGCTGGCCATCTTGTGGCAGATCACATGAGTTATTTTTCAAGGCATTAACGTGTGTTTGCAGTGGTGCTAAGGTTGTTTCTGAGTTGCACAGGGCTAACTTGATGGTGAAAGAATGTTAAAAAGATGAAGATAAAAAGCCATTGTAATGGGTTGTTATTAGGGTGACTTACAATGCGAGAACACAGGAGTAGAACTGAGGACTGAAATAATAAATTGCTTAGAAAGAAGACTTGAAAGAGGTCTTGAGGAGCCATTTCATCCTTGGGACATGATCCACTATGCCTATACCATTCTTGGCAAAGTTTGTCTAAGGTTGCAGTTATGAGCTTACACAAAAGGTCATTTTATTTCCCTTTAGCTCACATTTTCTGTGAGCTACTTGTTTCTGTCTTCCCACAAGCATTGTGTTGCCATAAATGAAGCATCTCTGAGCTGCAGTGTGAGGTTAGAAGAAGTGGCAGGTGAGGAAGGTTCAGACTTGATAAACAGTGTTGCCATCAGGGAAAATGTCATGAACCTGTTCTTAAATGTACAAAGGAATGTATTCTGCAATATCCCAAAGCTTTTATTTTCTGGGGTCAAGGGCAGATGGTTGGTTGGTTTAGTTGACGTTTTCTTTTCTTTTTTTTTTTCTTTTTCTTTACTGTTATTATTTGTGCCAGATCCTTAAAGAATATAAACAACAATATTTTTGCCAAAATACATGAAGGCTCTTCCAGCATAGATTCACCTGTCAGGGTCATAATTTCTTCTTGCTTCTGATTGATATAGGTATGATAGTAACTCGTCTAGCCTCATAGCCAGGACTTTGAAATTTCCAACAGCTTGGATATGTGATCTGTACTTCAGGTAAGGTTTCGTCTCTACTCCTTTAGATATGTTAGCTTCTGACAAACTAAGTAATGTTAACATAAAATTTACTGAAAGAGATTTACAGGAGTCAGGCTTCACTAGAAATTGTTTTGTTACTGAAGACTCAGATGATTAGTGGCAGTCTGTTAGTGTGGTCGATCTGTCAGGTGACCAAGTCCCAATTCATCTCGAGAGGCTTAAAATTGAAGTAATAGTAGTTATGATTAATAGGATCTTAGCTTCAACAGAAATAATTCTGCTTCAGGAATATGGAAATTTAATATGGAAATAGTGTGCTTTCTCTAGGTGGAGGGGTAAATATATAGGAACACCCTCCAAACTACTTGAAGAAAGATACATTTATCCTGAAGAACATAACTGTGGCCAGAGATACCTGATCTCTGGAACTGTGCAAAATTACGTGAGTTATCTTTCCTAGAAGTGGCAAAATTTCTTTCCAGAGACATGAAAGAATATGTTGGCTTTGCTATTTAATTATTGATACAGGACTCAAGTTGGGCAATACCTCCATGTGAGGTAGGACATTTAGCAAGATGGGACAGCAGTTGCCTTAAAGTTTCACTCTGTTTTCTTTCTGGGTGAGAAGGGGAGGGCCTGCCTCAAATTCTCCAGCAACAGCAGATTCAGAGCAAAAACCCAAGCTTTGATGGTTTCCCTACAGAGTCAGGCTGAAGTGAGGACCAGCCTGCAGGTCTGGTCCTTGCTCTCCTCAGCAGGAGATGGCTCCTTGCTGATCCATGCCCAGGGCTGGCAACACCAGCAGTACCTCTCAGTAGGTGCCCTAGGTGCTTCTAAAAACTGCCCAGCAGCCTCCTGCATGCATGACCTTGGATGCTGCTCTCGCTCCCCTGCAGTGACCTGCGTGGGAGAGGCGTTACCCTCTCTGCTGCAGTAATACTGTCCCTCCATCCCTGTCGTCATGGACGATTGACAGCAATAACAAGCTATAGGAATCAAATTTTACTGGTGTAGTTCAGAACTCCAGCAGATAAAAGTGACTGTGAAATGAATGCTGTCTCCTTCCTTTGGAGTGATGGCTGTAGTAGCTCTAACTGGGACCAGTCTCCTGATACAGGAAGATGTGTGTCTTAAAGCTTGCAACAACCTTTTTCCTGTGTGATTCATTATCCTGATTGCTAGTTCCCTTCATCGTAAAGATCCTCTTATTTCTAATCTTTTAGAAATCTTTATCATGCCTTCTTTTATTTGTTGGTGGCTCAGGCTGACTGAAAAAAATAAATCTATAAAACATGTGGTGAAGTGAAAAATACACCAAAACTTCACTTCATTGCTCTGTTCAAATTTATCTCGTGGGATTTGCTACTCTGGCCTGCTCTGTGCTGAAGAGCCATTTTTCTCATCTTCACTTGTGCTGCAAAATAGTGCTTCCTCTTATGTTGAGGCCAAACACATCTCAAGAAAAAATTACTTGATTTGCCAAACGTGCAGCTGATGACACGTGTATTTATGCTCCCTGGCAAACTAAGTTAAACAAACAGGGACTAAGTTGGGCAGACGTTATAGGAGGTAATACTTCATTATAACTTGACTCTGAGAATCTTATTCTCCTTTCCAATTATGGCATCCCTATGCATCACTTTCCCAAGAGGGGAATATTCTCGGGGAAAAAAAAAATTATGGCATATAAAGTCTTGAAAGCACGATAACTGTGCAGTACGGGACAGTAGCTGGAATGGAGGGTCTGAGCACGTGTACATCTGTCTCATTTTGTTAAAAGCATGATTGTTTCTACCTCAGATATTAAACTATTAAATTAATTCCTGAAAACTCAGTCACTCAGTTCTCAGTGTGCCTGAATTCAAGCTGCGTTTCAGTAACATCAGGTTCTGTGCAAATAAACAGTAGGTTTCAATTGTCTGCTGCTAATTATCACCCAAATTTGATTTGCACGCTCTTCAAAGGGACTCATATCTTTCCATTTAGTTATTTGTTTCAGTGTGATGAATCTTTAATTCAAACCAAATGTAGGTCAATTTTGAACTGGAAAAAAAAAAAATGTGAGGAATGTGTTTATCCGCGGTCATATCAGTGTCTCCCTTTAGTTTTTTATATGTGGTGATTCATGGCCTCAGTGGGGAGGTGAATTTGTGTCAATCCGTGAATTGGCTTTGCCTGTTTGGCAAGTTTGTAAAGGGTTTGGTCAGTTGTAGAAGGGCTTAAATAATTGTGCCTAATGGGATGGTTCTGGTGGGCTTTAGAATAAGGAGTGCAAGTCCTGAAGTTACACAGGCACAGAAAAATCTTGTTAGACTTCAATTCCCAGCCTACCTGTAAAAAGAGATCTGTGTGAGGATGAAATGGACAGATGGGATAACGTGATCTAGACTCTTTTCTACTGCATTGAACCTGAACTTAAATGTGTATATTCTATTTTACGCAGGCTCCTTGGTTGTCGCAGTGACCCTCTGCCATGTGCAGAGCCATAAAATTTCAGTCACAGAACTGAAGGAATTCTGGACATTTTTCTTTTTAAAATAAACAGAAAGCACCAAATGCAAGCAAAAGAGCTACATCAACAATAAAATTTCATTGTAATAAATACCACATGCGATCAAGATTTACGAAGCAGACAATAAAGACTAATTTAAAAAGAGAAATCCTTCTATTCTCTTTCATGTGGCTAAAGACAGCACCATTTCTGGCTGTCTTTGCTGGAGATTTACTGAAAGATTTAACACCCTCTTCTGTTTTTCTTCTCCTGGAAGCTTGGAGGAGGATACTTTATTAACTCGCTCTTTTTTAGATTCAAATCTGACCTCTGTTTTCTTTTAACATGGAGGTAGTTGGTAGGAGTTTTGGATTTTTTTTTTTTTCTTTAAGGAACACTTTAAGGATATTTCTGTTGTAAGCTATGGCATTTCCTGCATTTGTTTATTTTTTTTTCTAGTGACTATAGTAAATGGACCTGATGTTAGATAAGTCTATGAATACTGAAAAATCCCTCCTCAAATTATGTATGTTGTCTTTTGATACTTTGAAGATACGTCATTTAAAGTCTCAGAAAAAGAACCACCTTTGGGTTTAATGCCCAAATAGTCCACTAAGTCTGAACTGGTGGCCTAGTGTGAAAATGTTTACTGCTGTCAGTGGAAGAAAGATTTCAGCTTTATGGCAAGTATTTCTTACACCTCACTATTTTGTGCTTTTATCAATCACAATTAAAATCAGGGTCCTTCTGAAGTGGAGCTATAATTACAAAATTGATATAATGTGCATTTTTACTGCATTGCCTTTTTATATTCTCAGGACCTTCAGATAATACCTAAAGTTATTTGTCTCTGTTAGAGTGAAGTCCTAAAGGAACAGTCACTTCTGTGCAGAGATCTCGAGATTTCAAGAGTGGATGGTGGTGGGCTCTGTTAAGTTCTTCAATGGTTTAGCCATAGTGTTCATAATAGTTGGAGCTCACTTTAGTAAAACCTGAGCATTCACCTTTTTAATGAACTTCTGTCTGCAGGTTAGCTGCCTGGAATAATGTTTATACCATACAAAGCACAATTCTATTGCTAAAATATCTTGGAATCATGCTGGTTTGTGGGAGAGACCCTCTGTTCCCATTCTCATTCCACCAAAGACTCTGAGTTGGGACTCTGGGGACTGGTGAATGTGATGGATACTATTTGAAATCAATTTTGAATGAACACATGGACTTTATCTTGAGCCATTGTGTAGCAATAACGGATATCCTTCAGGATTTGCATTGCACACGCTTGTTTCACGTTTCTCTGTGGTCTAGAATTTCTCCTTGAATTGAAAATTTGGACACAACAAGAGCTTGAAGATGGGCTCCAACTTGTAAGGTTGGAAGTAAGGGAAAATACCCTCTAATAACAATTTTTTTTTCTGATAATTTCCTTGTGTATCCAGCTCTAAGTACGACCATTTCTATGGGAATGATTCCGAACTCTGATCCTTCATTTTTCTTCCTTTCCAAGAGGAGGAGAGTGACCTGAAGTTCTCTTCTAGAGTTCTATGGAGTAAATGGATTTTAAAGTAAAGATATGTTTTTGAAGATATGTTTACTATAAAATTCTTTTGCTTCAGAAACAAATATTTTGGATTGGTTTTGTTTTTTTTCTTTTCCCACCCAAGGTAGCAGACTGCTTGAATTCTCCTTAATGCTTGCTGTTTGTAATATCATGAGGGAGGAAGCTTTCCTACTCAGTAATCTTTCACTTGCTCTTTCTGTCAGTCTGTTGCCCTAGATAGCTTCTGTGACCCCTTTCTCTTGGAAAGCTTTTTAACTGAAGTGGTCTTTTGATGTCTAGTTTTTCAGACAGCTTTGTTACTTTGGCCAGCAGCCTTGTGATGTTGACTCATCACTTATGAAGAAGATACTTAACTGCAAACACCCTCATGTTGTCTTGGTAATTAAACACATAACCTCCTATTTACATAGATCAATTAAATCATAGAGGAAATTCTTCCAGTTTTCCAGACTGGACAAGAAACAAAAATAATAATTTGCTTTGCATATCTAGTAACTTTAGTTCATTGACTAGTTTGATTTAGAATAATTTGCATCCCTACTGCAAATTATTGCTTGTGAATCAGTAATGCAGGCAGTCTGTGTGTGTCAGAGCTTGTGTTGCCCAGCTTTGTGCTGGACATTTATACCTCAACTATCTGAGACTCAAATTGCCTTTATGTATGTAGAAATCTACTCTACAGTATTTATTTATTTCTGCTTTTGGTCCAGCAAGTCTGATAGAGCAAAGTGAAGTATTACTTTAGGTTCTTCTCAAGTCCTAAAGTAATTTGGATTGTTTATATAATTACATTCGGAAAGCAAGTAATTGAAAGAAGAAATGTGGGGAAAACCAGCTCAACTATATATATGATTTTAAGTAGGTTTTTCAAAAAACACTACTTGGTATAGCTCATTGAATTGAGAATGGGGAGAAATTAACTGACCTCCATAAGCCTTCAATGGGGCAGCTCTGTGGAGAACAAAGACATTTTATCCACTAAAATGTTTCCAGTATATCCTCGCTAATCTTCACACCTGGGGAGTTCTGTGGCTGATGTGATCCCCCACGCTGCTTTCACACCTAGGTAACTTTAATTTCATCAGGGTGAGGTCAGGAAATTCTCCAAACACAGAGCAGGTCCATAACCGAACTATTCTAAAGGCTCAAAGATTAGTGGTGTCCAGAGCATAAAAACACTTTCAAAAAGTCTTTGACAAAATATCCACGTATTTTCCCCGCTATGTTCCTATTAAGAAAAACGAACCTTTTCTGTCTGGTAGAGAAACTTTGTCACAGTTATCCGTGCCTTTGACACCTTGACACTGTATTATGTTATCGCCATGCACTCTGTGCAGGACTGCGTGCTGAGACCATTGGAAACTGGAGCTGGTGCACAATGTGGAGCTTCATGCCAAGAACATTTTAGATCAGCTCTGCTAGTTGTTAATAAGTTCCTGGGCAGAATGCAACGTGTTGGTTTGAACCTATAAAGCCCCAAATGGTTACCCAGGAGGCTGCTTCCAGCAGCCCAGCACTTGTAACTGGGATCAGCCAGAGACATTTGGCTTTGGCTTTGGAATTCATTTCCCAAATCCATCCACCTGGGCTGGGGTCTGTCACAAGTTAGTGTGTGCTGTAAGCTCAGCTTGTCTGCCTGATGAGCTGGTAGGAGATGGTGTGAGGTACTGGGGGTTTGCTTGTGCTGGTGGTGGTGTGTAATTTTACCTACTGGTGAGTCCCCTTTTTTCCCCTTTCTCTTCGTGCTAGAAAGAACAGTAAATTGTTTTTGAAATGATACCATAGCTACAGTTTATACCTGCAATCATGTGGCTGGAACTGAGGCATTGCCAACTGCATTTTACTTAATTACATTTCTGATTCCATTGAAATCAGTGGAAGTATACCACTCTTTCCCAAGTACTAGGGTTTATTCCCCTGAGCAAAACTTTTGAGATCAGATCAGAGTCTGTAAAGAAGTTCCACGTAAAGACAGATGAGATCAGGAAACCCTGGTAACAGGGCTTCTCTTTAAAAGTGAGATCAGTGATGCACCATTGTAGAGCTGAAATGTCAGTTGGGGAAAACAAAGCAAAGCAGTAGTATAAAGGGAGACAAAATCCATGTTGATGTTTTTCATGTGATCTGTTTTATTGCCAGCTCATTAAACGGGGTGCAGAAGAGGGGAAGCTGCAAAAGGATGGGATGTACTTGACCTTGATTTCCTATGGAGAGAGGTGGGATGTGCAGTTACAGTTCTGCAGTGCAGAACACAAAACTCACAAGCTCAGCTGACCCTTGTTCAGTGTGTGAGGTGCTGTGATGCTGTCTCACAGGGCGCATTAAGGCTATTAAAGCTGGAAAACCAAACCTGGATATTTGGGCATCTAAGTAATTTTGCATGTCTGTGGTGTGCCCTTTAAGAAAGTGGCTGTAAAAATATTTTGGGGTTTGTAACAGTGTAGTCCATAAACAGGAGAAAATGGTGACGTTACCCTGGAGGGAAGAGGGGCCCAGGAAAGTTGGTCCATATTCAAGGAGCACCACCTCAGCAGAGGTGCATCCCGATGAAGGCCGGGAGGCCGGTGTGGATGAGCAAGGAGCTCCTGGACCAACTGAAAGTAAAGAAGGAAGCCTATAGAGGGTGGAAGCAGGGACAGGTAGCCTGGGAGAACTACAAAGAGGCTGTGTGAGTGGCCAGGGATTGGGTAAGGAAGGATAAAGCCCTGATGGAATTGAATCTGGCCAGGGATGTCAAAAACAACAAGAAAGGCTTCTATAGGTATGCAGGGGACAAAAGAAAGTCCAAGGAGAATGTAGGCCCCCTCCAGAAGGAAACGGGTGTCCTGGTTACCCGAGATATGGAGGAGGCTGAGGTACTCAATGACTTTTTTTGCCTCAGTCTTCACCAATAAGGGCTCTTGTCTCACCACCCAAGCTGTGCAAGGCACAAGCAGGGACTGCGAGGATGAAGAACCGCCCACAGTACTCGAAGAGCAGGTTCAGGAACATCTGAGGAACTTAAAGGTGCACAAGTCCATGGGACCTGACGAGATCCATCCGCGGGTCCTGAGGGAACTGGCGGATGAAGTTGCCAAGCCACTGGCCATTGTATTTGAGAAGTCGTGGCTGTCTGGTGAGGTCCCTGATGACTGGAAGAGAGGGAACATAACCCCCGTTTTTAAAAAGGGGAACAAGGAGGACCCGGGCAGCTACAGGCTGGTCAGCCTCACCTCTGTGCCTGGCAAGGTCATGGAGCAGATTCTCCTGAAAACCATGCTAAGGCACATGGAAAGCAAGGAGGTGGTTGGTGACAGCCAACATGGCTTCACCAAGGGCAGATCGTGCCTGACCAATTTGGTGGCCTTCTGTGACAGGGTGACAGCATCAGTGGGACGAACAATGGATATCATCTACCTGGACTTGTGCAAAGCTTTTGACACTGTCCCGCATGACATCCTTCTCTCTAAACTAGAGAGGCATGGGTTTGATGGATGGACCACTCAGTGGATAAGGAGTTGGCTGGATGGCTGCACTCAGAGAGTTGTGGTCAACAGCTCGATGTCGAAGTGGAGACTGGTCACTAGTGGCGTCCCTCAGGGATCTGTGTTGGCCTGGCCCTGTCCAACATCTTTGTCGGCGACATGGACAGTGGGATAGAGAGCACCCTCAGCAAGTTCACCGATGACACCAAGCTGTGTGGTGCCGTCGACATGCTGGAAGGGAGGGATGCCATCCAGAGGGACCTGGACAGGCTGGAGAGAAGGGCCCGTGCCAACCTCATGAAGTTCAACTAGGCCAAGTATAAGGTCCTGCACCTGGGTCGTGGCAATCCCAGGCACAAATACAGGCTGGGCGGAGAATGGATGGAGAGCAGCCCTGAGGAGAAGGACTTGGGAGTGCTGGTGGACGAGAAGCTCAACATGAGCTGGCAATGTGCCCTTGTGGCCCAGAAGGCCAACCGCATCCTGGGCTGCATCAAGAGGAGCATGGCCAGCAGGTCGAGGGAGGTGATTCTGCCCCTCTGCTCTGCCCTGGTGAGACCCCACCTGGAGTGCCGTGTCCAGTTCTGGAGCCTCCAACAGAAGAAGGCCATGGACCAGTTGGAGAGGGTCCAGAGGAGGGCCACAAAGATGATCAGAGGGCTGGAGCACCTCTCCTATGAGGACAGGCTGAGAGAGTTGGGGCTGTTCAGCCTGGAGAAGAGGAGGCTCCGGGGAGATCTGAGAGCGGTCTTCCAGTACCTCAAGGGGGCCTACAGGAAAGATGGGGAGAGGCTGTTCAGTAGGGCCTGTTGTGATAGGACAAGGGGTAATGGTTTTAAGATAGAGGGAGGTAGATTTAGATTGGATAGTAGGAAAAAACTTTTTAAAATGCGAGTTGTAGAACACTGGCACAGGTTGCCCAGAGAGGTGGTGGATGCCCCATCCCTGGAAACGTTCAAGGCCAGGCTGGATGAGGCTCTGAGCAACCTGATCTAGTTGGGGATGGCCCTGCTCCTTGCAGGGGGGTTGGACTAGATGACCTTTGAAGGTCCCTTCCAACCCTAACCATTCTATGATTCTAAATGAATTTATTGCGTTTAGCAATAGAAATAATACAAGTAATACGTATCTGTTTAAATGAGAAACCTAGAAGTCCAATGACTTGATGAGAAAAAGATCTATTGCTTCTCTGTTTGTTTCACCTGGAACTGTCAGGAGAGGGAGGATGAGGCGTTAGAAAGCTGAAAATATGTATAAATCCCAAAGCTGGAATATTTTATTCAGCAGTGGCTCATCCCTAGTATTGTTTGGCTATAGACCAAAGTTCCTATCTGGTAAGACAGGATGTAAAACTGTGAGTAATTCATCCACCGAACAGCACAAGCTAGATTTTTCTGGTTTTGCGTGTATAAACAGTTTGTCCCTGCATTTTTATTCCCATTTGTTTAGATAGATCCCAAATTTAGATGTTGCACTACATGGTTATTCACAGGAGAAAAGCACTGAACCCTCAGTGAACTCCACGGGCCTCCCACCCACAGACCCCAGAAAGCACCAGGTCCCAGTGCAGCACATGCGTTCATAGAGAAAATTATGTCAGATGCTTGATTGGCCCAAACTTAATATTTTTTTTTTTTTCTGATTTCAGGCTCCCAACTATGGGGATATAGCTGTTTTAGGGAACCTGGAAAGCTGCCTCTCCTTCTTAAAGCCCTTAAATATTCACACAGAGAGCAAACCCCACACATCTATCATGACGAAAGACTTTTCTTCAGAGGTAGAGCCATCCCTATGTACTCATAATTTTTCTAAACTGTGCATTCATTGCCAGTAGACAACTTCTTTTATTTTTCTTCCCCTAAGAAAACTCATGTCCCAGTTCTAATAAGTTTATTTGTAAGACTGACTGACAGATGATGGGACAAAGTTAGACTGACAGTGAGTGTTTTCATTGATGTGAAATTTTACACCGTATCTGGACATAGTATATACTTGGTTTATGATCCAGCTGGGCATGCTTGTTAGTTATTGTTGAGGTCAATCAAAGTGTAATTGTAACATAGGGAAAGACGGTCCCAGGGCTACAAAGATTTGTTTCCAACAGCTGCTCTTCATTATTCATTAAACTCTACCTTCTGTTTTTAAAATTAATAACCCTTGGCCTTCTAACAAGACATCAGACTTTAAGAATATAGATTTAAAAATCAAAGATGCACTAGTTTCATCTGCAGACAAGTGAGAGCACAAAGCACTTTAGCCAGTAATAGTAGTTGGCTGCAGAACTTAGTATTTCTGCTTGTGGAAAACCAGATGTGAGTTAATTAACCTGAAATTTACGGGCACTGTATGCTGGATGTGAGAGAACTGACTGGTGTACAATAAACTCCAAACTTATGGAAGTCAGGGGGAATACTCAAAACTTTTGTTAAATAAAATTTCATAAAAAATTAAGGCGAGGTACAGTATCACAAGTCTACAGTGGGGGAATATCAGATTAAACAGAGTTTATTCAAATTGGCACTTGCACCTCCATTAAATTAGCAGTCCTCCAACATCCATTCGCCATTGTTGGAAGCATAGCACGGATTTTTGGCTCAGGATGATGGTGGAAGGAGGCATGTGATGTTTCTGCCCCATGAATCCCATTCCTGTTTCCCCGTGAATGTTGCTCAACTGAGATGGCACACAGGAAAGGTCTCCGGACAGCTTTGGAGCGTGACTGGGGACAGGGACTGCTTCACTGCCAAGTACCAACTCTGCAGTCCTGCTGAGCTGCTGAGCGGCTTTGTTGCTGCTGAAGAGCAGCTACAGAGGGACTTGGAAATTGTGGATGCAGTCCTACTGAGCTTATTTGACAGTGTTGTTTTGGGAGCGTTTTCTGTAGCTGGGTGAGGGATGTGTTTTATGATTCTATGAACCACAGAAGGAAAATAACGATATTTGTGAATGATTTGCTTGAACGAAAGCTGTAGTTGTTGAATTGGAATATTAGTTGTCTTATCCACTGCAAATTTCTACACTCAGCAACAATTAGTGACTACTGCTTCAACTGGTCTCAGAACAAAGCAATCAAATGTATAGCTATCAGTGGTATTATGGGATTAAAAAAAAAGTTATGTAATTAGCTGCAAGGAAACTTTGTGACAGGCCTATACCCACGTATCTATATATTTACAAAGAAAACATTTTTTAAAATATTTCTTTTTCAGTGGAAATATTTCAGCCTCTCTGCGATGTGAGATCTAGTGCTCTAAAAACAATCTAATGAGGGGAAGGCATTCTCTTTGGATACTTCCCTACCAAGCCTCCACTGGAACAGACAAAAATTTTCTTGAGTTCCCAATCCATCTTTGGTGAGATTTCTGCTGTTGTGAGATACTGACCTTGAAGAACGGTACCCTTTCACTGCAACATCCTACCTGTACATTGATGGTGAGTGAGTGTGGTAGGACTTGTTACTCTCTCCGAGACATCCTGCTTTCCAGATGCGTTGGGCACCATCACTGAATAGTGGAGCTTTGAATCCTGTGTATAGCCCTGTGTCTTTCTCCAAAACATTGGACTACTCTGTATTGGCATGAAACAAACTTGTGACACATACCATTCCCCTCCAACAGTTATTAGAAGTTTTATCAAATTCTAATAGCAAGCACCTCAAATTGTGCTTATGTTTCTTCTGGAGTTTTATGTCAAAGTTTTATGTCAAACTTACTTTAGTTGAGTTCAGAGGACACTGGGTCCAGCCCAGGCAGGTCCAGGCACGTTTTACCCATTTCATCACTTTGTCATCACAAAGGGCTAATACATTGTGGCTAAAATATGTACAGGATATTGTTCTGAGATTGAGTGTCTCAGTGCAGGCCTTCTATGGGAAATATGATTACATTACCTGTGATTCATTATCGTAAGACCACTAACTATGGTAGTGTATCATCAAGTTAATTAAAATTGGTCTGAGTGTTAACAGCCATCTCTTTACTCTCTGAATCAGTCTGTCATATCCTTTTCTTTCCTGTGTAAGTTCCACTACTTATTCATGTGGGGTACTTTAAACCATCACTAGATGTTACATTTATGACACGTTTCTAAGCAAACATTGGGATATCCATTGCACATGAGCATGTTTCCTCAGCTCTGCTGACTTTGTTGGGCAGCTTATCTACTGTTCTCTCTAAATCTGACCTTTCATGTTTAATTACTTTAAAGAGACTAGAAAACCAACTATCTACTCAATTTCCTTGTAGCTTGGGGGTAAGGTTAAAATATCATGTAGCTACCGTATGTTTGAAATTATACAGCCACAACTGATAAGCAAATATTTTCTTTTTAAATACACAGTACATTTTACAAGAGTACATAACAAGTATTCTCATTTCTGTTCTTTGTCCTGGAGAAGGCCTAGTGTTGTTAAATATAAAAAGTTGCCACTGGTGTTTATCTTACTAAATCTGTTCACATTGATTGGTTCTGCCTACCCTGTATTTCAAAGCAAAGTGATGGGGAAAGGTCGTACAGATTGCCCTTCTCTTCAGTTCTTGGCTTAAGGGTGTCCTGTTTGTGATTAAGGAACAATTTATTTTGTGATGGCAGTAAAAAAAAAAATTATTTCTTTTCTCTCTTCTTCACATAATATTTGAAAAGGTATGTGGAAGCTAGAGGACAGTTAATACAGTTGGAAAATTTGTCACTACAGAGGTAATTTGTTTTCATTTTGGAGGAAAATCTGAAACAGCTTCTGCATGGTGTATTCAAATTCAAATCCATACACTATCAACAGCGAATTTGGAGGCAGAGGGCGGAATGGGAAGGTTTTGATTGTAAGGCCATCTGGCATTATTATGAAAAACGTTCTTGAATGCTTAAAAGGAACCTAAACCACATTGCTCAGTAGGTGCTGACTCCAATGAAATTGAACCATCTTGGTGCAGGTTTGTTGTCTGAGTGTTGGAGAGACTGTGGGAAAATCAGCTATTTCTGTACTGATGAAGTGGCTGTGGCTTAGAATAATGATTTTAAGGGGAAAAAATGTGAACTGGAATGTCTGACATGTGGAAGCAAAATATTTTGAAATTGTAACTTTTTTTTTTTTTTTTAAACTTCTTGCAAGGTTCATGCAAGATGTACCTTTTTAGAAGACCAGGAAGAGATAATGAATATATTCTTGCTCCAGTCTGGTCCTGGAGAGGTAGGTACTTAAGAAAGATAAAATCTATTTGCCATCACAGTGTGGTCTGAAAGTGTTTGGGCAATACAGAGAAATATAGAGAATGTGGAGACTGATGTTATTTTGATTGGTCTCCTGAAGTCTGATTTTTTAGATTTCTATGAAACTCGATTTGTTTTAAAGTCTGTGCTCTGTGTTTGCTCACAGACTTCACTGCTTGGATGGAACCGAAGGGATTAGCAATGGGATGTAAGGGCTTTTCTATCTAGGTCAGATTGGATTTGGTGCTGAGTGAAAATGACACTGATTGTTTAGAATTCTGGATCAAATGTACAGTGGCCAGATTCATAGCAGTCTGGGTCATCTGAGGTCATAGTGCAGCTAAAGTTGAGAAAACATAGCCAAAGCTGAAGAAGCATTTTCAGACTGCTAAGCAGGGAATAGCGCTTCTGACTGACTATTCCCACACAAGGCTTCATTCGTATTTATTTCTTCTTCCTTTCTGAGGCTGAAAACTTTATTAATAGATGCCACATGTAAAGCATTTACAAGCTGGGAAAGCATGCATCAGGCCAGGCACAAATCTGATGAATTGGTTTTAGTATGAATTCTGGAGTCTGAGTTGCTCTGTCACTACTCTGAATCAAGAGTCTCTTTCTGAGGCTGTCAGCATGTTCAAAAGGTCTTCCTTTAGAATTTGAGTGGAGAAAGATCTTTTTTATCTTTTTACTTTGCACAAGGGTTTTTTTCAAAATAATTAGGACTGAAAAGTCTGAATATCCCATTCAAAAAACATGGATATAGAGAGCTTTGATTACTTCAAATTACTTTATTGCACCTTTAACTCAGTGGTCTCATTTCCACAGACAATGGCAGTTCTGGTGAAACAGGTGGCCAGCAGGTTTGGTGGACTTCTCACCATACGATTGCTGGAGCTCCTGCTACAGACATGGTCTCTTGTTCACCCAATGGGCTGTGATGGGACCACACAGCCAGTCAAGAAAAGAAAGGGAAGACTGAGTCAATGACATGTTAATCTTCCTTGTGAGTCTTTCTACCCTTCACCTTTGGAAAGACAAAGGAACCGGTTTCTGCTTTGACACCAAGGACTTGCCTGCACAGCAATTCAGTAGCTTGTGAAAGACAAATGCGGTTTGCCCTGTGCTCCTTATTGCCAAGCTGGGTTACTTGCATTGTGTGTGTGGCAGAATGTTCAAGCTGTAGTGCACTGGGTGACAGTAAACAGCCAAAAGTTAAAAGAATGGGGATTTGAATTTTGTTATCTGACTTCTACACACCAAGCCAGGTCTATCCACCATGCTTGTTGCTGTAGTATCTGAGAACTACGGTTCATTTTTTGCTTGAAATAGCGGAGCCCTGGTTCAAGGCCTTTGTTTTGCATTGGTGAAGTAGTTCAACCATGTGAAAATTAGACACCTAAGATTTATAAATTTGACAAAGTACGAGACCTTCTCTGTAAGTGAGATCTTTTTCCTGTCATGAGACAATGAGCTTCAGTGACTTTGCAGTTGCAGACACCCTGAGCTGTGTTGGTAGAATGTTTCCTGTTTCGGGGAGATGAGATGTCATAAATCTTTGTTCTCTCTGTGGTAAATCGGGTGTTAATGAAGATGCTTTGATAAGAAACCAGGTTAAAAGAATAATTCTTCTGATGAGACAAACCCAGAGACAGTGAAAATAGGAAATAGGGATACAGGGGAAGTGATGGATCCTGAAGAGGAATTTTTGTGTGGACAATGACAAATTCCATACAGCTATACTGGAATATTTTTAATATTTGAGTTAAGATCTAAGGGATGCATTTACAAGCTACTGGTGCAGATAATTACTGAAAAATTTGGCGCTGAATTTTGGGTACAAGATGGATTTTACTGTAAGCACAATTCCTCCATTTCCATAAAATGCAACCTGTGTTGTCTTGCCTTATTCCACAAAAAGGGTCTACAAACGAGTTACTGAAAGGTAGAAGGGATGATTCACTCAAAATGCTCTCTGCAGGGTTCACTGATGCTCACATGCCGTGTGTCAGGAAATGAGCCCTCATATTAGCTGATTGGTAGGTCCTCAGTTTGATTCACCCCTGCATTGTTCCAGTTTTATGTTGATGTAACACCATGGGAGTGACCTCCAAGCTTTTTATTTCTGTGTCTCATCGAGTCATTTATTAAGCATCCAGTCATTTTAATTAATTGAGTGCCTTTCAGTCCTGTGCGTAAGGCTGGTGACTCTATGTTGTGGTTTTGCTTAGTGAGGGGGGCCCAAGGTGGTAGCTTCTGTAGGAAGCTGCTAGAAGTCGCTCCCCTTTGTTCAGTGGACTCGGCCGGGCCTAGGGCGGACCCGCTGCTGGCCAAGGCTGAGCCAATTGGTAGCAGAATGTCCCGTGATAATGCCTCTGTGATAACGTATTTAAGAAGGGGAAAACAGAAAAAAAAAAAAATTAAAAAAAAAGAGAAGATATGAAGAAGCTGAGTGGGGGCAGAGGCACAGAGGGGGAGGTGCGAGCCTTGTGGGCCTTGCAGGCCTCACCCTCTGGCCTCTTGCCAGGTGGCCAACTGGGCCCAACTCAGCCCGGCCTGGCTGCAAGAAGTGGAGAGGAGAGGAGATGGATGATGCAAAGAGATTCTGAGAGGTGTCTGCCATTCTGTTGTGAAGAACTTTTCTTGTGAGAGAAACAGCTGCAGATGCCAAGGTCAGTGAAGAAGGAGGGAGAGGAGTAATGTGGCTCCTGGCCAAGATTCCCCTGCAGCCTGTGGTGACGACCATGGTGGAGCAGGTTGTCCCCCTGCAGCCCATGGAGGTCCACGGAGGGGCAGAGATTCACCTGCAGCCCGTGGAGGACCCCACACCAGGGAAGGTGGATGCCAGGTGGAGGCCTGTGGAGGGCCTGCTGGGGCAGCTGTTCTGGAGGGACTGCACCCCATGGAAGAGATGACCCACGCCGGAGCAGTTTCACAAAGGACTCCACGATGGAGCAGAAGAGGAATGTGAGGAGTTCTTCCCCCGACCATGAAGCAGCAGCGTAAAACAACGCGTGATGAACCGCCCGCAACCTTCATTCCCTCTTCCCCCCTGTGCCGCTTAGGGGGGAAGGTAGTAGAGATAATGTTAAGCTCGGGAAGAGGGAGGGATGGGGAGGAGGTTTATCTTGTTTCTCTGTCTCATTATCCTGCTAGTTTTAGTAATAAATGAATAGTTTTCCCCAAGTCGAGTTTGTTTTGCCCGTGACAGTAACTTTAAGGATTTCTCCCTGTCCTTATCTCAAACCTTGAGCCATTTTTCTTATATTGTCTCCCCCTATTCTCTCGAAGGGTGGGGGGAATGAGAGAGAGACTGCGTAGTTTAGTCCTGATCGGGGCTGAACTACAACGCTCTGACGGGGCTAGAGCTTGCATTGCTGTTGTATATCCACTACATCTTCAGGACCAAATCATTCAGAGCTTGGTGGTATACAAAAAAATCTCAATACCTGCAGATTGGTCACATATGCCCCAGCATAAAGCACCCTGAAATAAATAAGGACTTTACTACAGACTGAAAGGTCACCTTCAATAACAATTATTCCATTTTTACTGCTTACCTTCAGTCATTGTCAGGCTGCACATTTTTGTGCTGCTTTCATTTCTCCCACTGATATTGGATGTTTTAAGGAGGTAAACCCTGGCCTCATCTATCGTTCTGTCAAGTGCTGAACATCAGACCTGTACTTGAATTATCAGTTACATGTGGATTGTGTTACCTGTCTCTGTTCTGATCTGTTTCTGTTTTCCATATGATACAGCTGGTGTAGGGTTTTTTATCATATAAAAGCTATAACCTGGAAGAACTAACATTAATTTCCTCTGGAGCCTTATGAAAAGTATCAAGGGTGCGCCTGACTTGTGGTGACAGAGCTTTTCAGCATACTCTGAGAAAGAACTGCTTCTGGGCACACATGGCAGCCAGATATAACTTACATGTAGAGCAGCGTGCGTATAGTACTAGTTCATTAACTTTCCCTTCACGAATCTGCTAACCAAATACTTTACTAGCACTTTTAATGTACCATCGCATGTCTGGCGTCAGATACTGGTAATACCCAGCTGCAGATCAGACTGAGTTCCCGTAAGACCTCCAACAATAGTGATTAGGTGAAAGCTTAATACCTTTAGAGTCTTATAAACCCTCTGTCTCATATATTACAGCAGGCATTCATGAAAGGGAAGACAGAATAAATTAGCCAATGTAAAACGTATCCGGAAGCCTAAGATAATCCTATAATTCCCAGTATTATCCCTAATAATGTGACCCTAGAACCAGTGATGAAATGGAGCAACAAGGTCACTGCATGCCAGAGTTCAGATAAGATCTTCTGTGGATTCTTTCCTGCAAGATCTAACCAAAGAAGTTGAAAGTAATTTGAAAAAAACTCTTGAAAGGAGTCTTTAGTCTGAAGGGATTAGGAGCCCACAGATGAATATGATGTTCCTCAAGCTCCCTGAAAAAAAAGCTTTGCTGAAACAGCCTCAAATCACTGCAAAGAAGTCGTCATAATCCAGGAGCCTGGGATTTGTTTTGTGAATTCCCAGACACTATGCAGCAGACATTGGGTGTGATTAAGAAATGGCGCAAGTGGACTTCAGTTGGACCTTTCACGGCCAGCTGATTGAAAAAGCTTCTGGAAGGGACATGCATCTGGGCTAGGTTTCTGGGAAAAGGAGAGCAGCTTTTTGGAGTTACCTTTATCTTCCTCCCAGAGCCGCAGCAAAGATGGTGAAGCTGTGAGCCTGATGAGCCACCTGCTTGTGGCTCCCATGTCCTCTGGTCTGTGTAGTGTCAGCTCTGCAGCAGAGGCCTCTTCATGACTGCAGCATTTTTTCCTTTTTTTTTTTTTTGTGTGGAACAGATACCACCAGCAAGAGCTGAGAGATAAAAAGGGAATGAGGGAAGGGGTTTCAGCTGATATTTAGCCGGTCCAATGCCCACAGGTACATGTGGAGGAGATGGGTGCCTGTGGCCCTCTGCTTCTTGGGATCCTGGGATGACTGTAAGAGAGGGAACAGCACCAGGGACAACAGCATCTTATGGGCAGGCCACCAAAAGTGTGGTGATGCATGCCCTGAACTGAGAGAGGAGTCTCTGAAACAAAAAAAAACCCCAACCTTGGTTTTTGTTTTCTCTTTGCAGACAAAAGACAGGTACCAGTAGAAAGTAACTGATT
Source organism: Tetrax tetrax (assembly GCA_009806455.1). Classification (NCBI taxonomy): domain Eukaryota; kingdom Metazoa; phylum Chordata; class Aves; order Otidiformes; family Otididae; genus Tetrax; species Tetrax tetrax. Next base: position 75,436 of record WHYT01016694.1, read on the forward strand.
CCAAGGCATCTGCTTAGAAATGAGTGGTGCTGGTGATGTCAGGGGCTTAGTACCATGTAGTCCTACTTGAAAACCACTCCCTATTAATTCTTCCCATAGGATCCTAGGAGAAAGGGTAAGCAAGAATTTCTTACTCCCACTGGAGTAGGCTATGAATGCGGGAGAACTTTCAATGATTTTCTCTGGAAAGGAGCTGTGGTTGGGACATATGGTCTTTTAATTTGGAAAAATCTTCTATTTTCCAGGGTGCTTGCCATAAGTTAAGGGAGAGTTTGGGCTCATGACAAAGATGGGTGGGTGGAGAAGCTGTTTTTTGTTTGGGTTTGGATTGGTTTTTTGTTTTTTGGTTTTTTTTTTGTTTCTCCATTTTGGGCTCTGACACACAATGTTTCACTCTGTTCTTTGAGATTTTGCCACTAAAACCTTGGGAAGAAAGGAACTTTCTTCCCTGTTGCAGCGCTGGTATTGTTTGGGATACCCTGCTGGGCTTCTGAAGAGAAGTGATGACAGACACCCTGTGACAGACGTAAAAACCAGCTCTGAAATCTGAACAGCAAATCAAGCATGTGAGCAAAAGCTACACTGACTTGTGTGTGTTTTCATCGTCGCCTGCCAGTTTCAAAACAGGCTGTGTAAGTATAGCACTTCAAATGCTTCTTGTGAGAACTGACTGCTTTGAATAACTGAAGAGAAATGTGAAAGATAACTTACAACTATGAAATGTATCATAGTGCAGTTTCTGGAGAAGCAATGCAATGTAGGGATATGGAGATCTGAGCTGTAAAAGCTTGTAAGTCAGATAAACCACCAGGGATTCACTTTTACCGTAGTGAGGAGACTCCCAGTCCTCAGCACGGATGTGAGATGTCTACGCCCAATCAGAAAGAGCTGACTCCCTTAGATAATTACAGTTAGATCGTTAAAGTTAAATGCCTGACTAAAGTCATTAACTTTATATTGTAATAATAAAAGGGTAGTGAGAACCTCCTGTAAAAGAGTCAGATGTTGTGCTGTTCCTAACCTGTGATTCCTGTGGATTATGGGCATAGTCACAGCCAACAGCACAGCACAGTTCCCATGTGAACAGATCTGGTTTCAAAATCACCACTATGAAATGAAGGCAAAAGTCTTGGGCAAGTGAGCTCTAGCCCAGTTTGATTTGACAGCCGAGAATTATTCCTGCATGTAAACACTTCCAGTGCTGGGGCCTGAGGGGACATTGTGCTCTGACCTCGCCTCACCTGAGAGCAAAAGGATGAAGACGGATGAGTAGCTACGTTCATGGCAACAGAAAAGTGGGAGCAGAGAAAAAGCATCAATCTAATGTGGGTAACCCAGGCTTGGTTAATCAAGTGCTGTCTGGGGTAGAGAAAGACAGCCTTGAGGCAGGGAGGGTGGCAGTAGCAGCTTTCACTCCCCTTAGCAAAGGGAGCTGTGTCTGCTAGATCTACCTGTACCGAAGGAAGAGGAACTTTAGGCTGGTATACCTCGGATCAAACAGCCAAACTGGTCGAAGCACACCTGGAAATGCTTGTCAGAATCTTATTTTTCTATTTTCCTGTTTCTAGTTTGATAACCAAATACACCTGCATACTTGTGAGTTCTACAGGGGTTAACTCATTGAGACTACCTTCGGGATAGAAATATTTGGAAGCACTGGAATTCCTGTTTCTCCAAGTGTGAGTGGATGTTATCTGTTTATGTCCGACTGTGTCTTTGATATCTTCAGATGGAAGGTGATGGTGACGCCCCAAGCAGTTTCATGCCAGCCATATATCACCGTTCTGGCACCAGTCCTCCTTTGACATCTGACCTGAGTACTATCAGTTGCAGTACATTCAATTGCCTACAAAAGCCAACTTTTTGCTGTAGGGAATAGCATTTCCTGTAGCTCCTGGCAGACCCAAGGGGCCAGGAAACTCACTGGCAGAGCTGTCCCATCCAGACTGTCTGAAATGCCTCTTTCCACTGCAGAAGAGGCGCTCTTTGCTCATATGTAGCTTACACCTTTGAGGGTAGCTAAGCCTTACACGGGGGACAGGATGGACAGCACTCAATGAATGAATGGTTATTCACTGTCTCACTTCATTATTCCACATTTTTTTGCCAGCTCTTCTAGGTCATACATGTTTCCAAAGTATCCTTTGTGTATAAAACTCTTTCTTTTTGTGGACTTTTCTATGGTGTTGGTCACAAAGTTATCTGAGAGTTTCATATCAATGCATTCACTTTTGCTCTGCCCCCGTGAGCTGCGGAAATGGCCCAAACCAGTGGTAGAGGGAATTAAGACTGAAACGGGGATGTTGAGAATCTCCAAAAATTTCAGCTGATTTTGTGAGAGATTAGCACTCTAGACAAATCTAGTTCAGAGTGTCACCTCAAGGGGAGACTCTCAGAACTGGTGACCATTTGTGGGGAACTGAGAGTACTCAGGCTGCCTAGAGCCACCTGAAAGCATTGCCCATCAGCAAGAGTAAACTTGAATTGCTAAGGGCAGCGTTCATGTGCTGGAGCCATGAAAATGGCTGTCCCTGCATTCACTCTGCACCTTCCAGTCTTCCCAGCAAAAAAGGGAGAATGAGGAAGAAAGTAATAGAGATGTAAAAACTGTGAATGGCAATTAGGCAGTTAATCTCTGTGGGTTTTTTGAAAATCTCTCCCTGCAGTGTCAATGTTCAACAGGGATTTTATTCTATCTCACTGATGATAATACAAGTTTGGTTTTTTTCCCCCCACTATCTTCAACTGGAACTTTATCTAACCTACTGGCCAAATCCAGGTAATTTTCTGCATCAAAACACTCTTGAGTGCTCAAGTTTGTTTTTTTTAACATGTACTCTTCTAAGTGTGATTCCTGGAGAGCTTTGCACAAAACTGTTCTCCCTAAACAGTCATGATACAGACTTCCAGGCGATCAGTCAACAGGTCTGAACTGTTAGAGCCAAGCACAAGCCTGGCTCATGTGAGGCAATATGCTCTCAGACTAAAGATGCCACAGTCTTTCTGAAAACTGGGGAGACTCCCTAAGAGCGCCAAATTGTGAGAAAAATCAATACAGGAGATTCCATCCTCACAACGACAGTGATAGCTGAAATGTTCATTTTGCCAACGGGCTTCCCAGTTAAATGCAGAGAGAGGAGGGCTTGTGATTCCTGGCTGAGGTTTAATGGTGTACAAGAGTGGGATATTTCTTTCATTATGATCCTGACAATAACATCTAGTAAGCCCTGTTTGGAAAGACTTGCAAAATAACTTCTACCAGTTGATATCACCTGAACCACTGGAATTTTTGCCTTACATTTAAAAAATATCTGCTCACTATCAGAGGTTTTTTTTTTTTTTGAAAATGGCAGAATTATTCTTTTTTTTTTTTTTTTTTTTTTTTTTTTTTTTTTACAGGGGAAGAAATGGCAAGAGGGGACAAGAGAGACGTCCAGATCTCAGCCTGAAAGCAGCAGTCTCTTGAAAGCGGCACTGTGGTGGGCAGTTTCAGTACGGTGATTTGTTTGATCTGTTATAAAATCCTCAATACCAGTGGGTGTAGCTACCACCCACTTATATTTATTATGCAGTTTTATTTTTGCTTGGTAATATTTTTCTTGTGTTTATTTTAAAAGGTCTACATTTTGTGGTGACAGTCTCCCATTTTCCAAATTAACTGCTAGCAGATGTTACTGTGTGGTGTGAAGCACACACAGCAGCCTAAACCACCAAGGTCTGGATACTGGCTTTAAAAAAAAAAAAAATCTTTGTGTTATTCAAGCAAGTTTCAGGAGTGTCTATAAAGTGCTTATGTAGAATCTTATTCAGAAAATAAATTAAGGTTGCTTTTATAGCTTTTAGAAGGTTTTAGTGTTTGGAATTGCTGCTGAAACCTAACAAGTCCATACCATGGTTTAAGAAATGAAATATCATCTGAGCAGTGTTATTTAGGAAGGGACTAGCTGCTGATACCTTAGATCAGCAAATGTAGGTAAGTTGTACTTAAAGCTACAACTGTCCCCAGTATTGTCCCCTATAAAATCCCTGCTTCTGCTGCACATGTCTGCTAAACCTTAGCTTTTGGAGCGAAAAGCTCCAGTCTGAACAGCGTGCTTTGAGTAGGCTATTTTTGAAACTATTGCTGAAAATGAGGTTGAGAAATGGGGAGCTGTGCTTTTCCCTTTGGAATAAGATACTTCAATGTGGCTGGGGAGTTGTCCTGTTGCTAGAGATGGACTTTTTTTTTTTTTGCTGTATCTGTGAAATTTCACCCATACATTTGTGAGAAGCTGGGGTTGCGTGTGTTGCAGAGTGACTTGCTGGGCAGGTAACCAACCTGCCCGGGCCGTTTATATATCATGCTGCAATTGCTCATCCAGGCAACTAGGTAAGTTATAGGCACTCACTGTTCTCCATGCTTGTCATGAGTAAGGCAAGAGGGGGGAAAGAAAGGGTGTTATAGTGCAGTGAGTAATTCACTGCCTACCTTGCTGCTAGGGCGCCCAGGAGGAAGCGTGGCTGGTGTGGCTGTGGCTCCATCACAGATCTGTTTGTGCAAGTGTTTGTTAGGAAAGACACAAGTATAGTTGGCTCTGCATTACAGCTGAGAGTTGGACAAGAAAACCTTTAAAGCTTGCCTTTAGATCTACAAATCTCTGTCTCAGCCTTGCTCTGTAGACTTCCCCAAAGAAATTGAGTTACCCGAGATTGCCCACCTGAATACGTTACTGTCGAAGAGTTGTCCACTAGATGTCACTGGTACTTCACTGAAATAAGATTCAAAAAGCCTTTTCCGGTAGCTCGTTAAAGACACTATGCGCAGGTGAGCATCCTCACTTCTGCCCTAAGGTTCATGCTCCTCTCCACGGACATCCCATGTCCACCCCGGGAACGGAGCCGTTCCTGGCTTGCCTGTGGTGGCTGATACCTCGCACAAGCTTAAGACCTGAAAATGAGTCTGTTATAAAGGTTTTGAAGTGCCTGTCGATGGAAGCAGTAACGCTTTTGGGATTAGCACTGTGCAAGCATGTTAGAGCAAATGCCTCTCTTGTTGTGAAAGTATTTCACTGGTGCTCTATTTATGGGGATTGCTGAGGATTTTATTTTTGTAAATAAACTTTTCTTTCTTCTTCCAAATACAGCAGCTAATTCTGCATTTTATTCTAAGACAAAACTCCATGCTGATAAGGAATATGCAGACTTTTGTATGCATTTTCCCTTTAAAAAAACCCAAACTGTAAAGAGGACCTGAATGTCCAATTATCTTGTTGAAGAAGGGTTATCACAAAGATGGCAGATAAACAGAAGCTGGTCCTCACCAGTGTTTTTAATGCGCAAGTTGGACAAATTGTATCTGCTTTGTTTCACTTGACCTACTAGAGGTCCCTCCAGTTAAATCACCTGTAGTTGGCCTACAGTTGACCCTTTGTTGACTTATTTAATCATCTGCCTGGTTTTCAGAACAGGTTATGAGCATTCGGGCTTAAATCAGTCCTTGAAAAGGACCTGTCATTAGGCAGTAAGGCTCATACCTGATAATCTGCCCGTCACATAATATGAACACAGATGACAATCACTTACCTCTTTTATGTCATGATATAAGGCCAAAATTGCCTAAAATGAGGAAGAAAGCCATTATTTAATCAGTGGAATTGCATCAATTGGGTAAAATTTGTCTCTAGTGTAAACAAATGGAATGTCTTTGCACTCTGTGAAAACAAGACTAAATTACTTGCAGATCTTGCAGACAGAAAAACATAGGAAGTGGACTTGTAGGCTGACACATTCAGGGCTTCAGAGTACGTGTTTAAAATAATTATCCAGATTACACTGGATTACTTAATATATTTTTTTCATCATATATATGCACTTTTATTTTTTATACAACCAAAGCGATATTAGACATTTTTTCAGTCATGTTTGATTATTTACAAAATTCCTTAGAAAAATGTGGGTTTATTACCAATAAATGTACTAGTTAAATAAGAAAATATCAAAAAACAGTTTAAACTTTTGAAGGTGAGTTGAAGAACAGTCATCAGTGTATCCCAAGACAGAAGTTTTTGGTACATGTACATACAAGAGACTTGATGTGAAAGAATGATCTTTCATTGCTGGGGGCGGGGGGGGCGGGGGGGCATTAAATGGCCTTCTTGTAGCCCATACAAGGAGGGCTAGGACACAATGAAAAATTTAGCAATTACTAGATTAATGCATTTACCCAATTACCTAGTTTTTAGTACTATGAACGTGCAATATTTAGTGGCTACCTCCTGAAGAACAATCTATATGTGGAAAAAACAGAAGCTGTGTGGCTATTGGGATATTAGCCTGCAGGTATTTTATATATCCTTAAGTTTTCCACGGATCCAATAGAAGAAAATGTGTGTGTGTGTGTGTGTGTGTTAAAGATACATGTTCCTAATCTATAAACACCATAATTTCTTACTTGCTAAAGTAAATTTTGTTTGCATTTTTCTAACTGGCCTAAAGTGACCAGTTAGAGTAAGATCAATCACGTGCTTGACCTGACACCTCTAGCAAGTAAGTTATGCCTAGGTAAGTCTTCCTCACTGATTCAGAAACTTGCTTCACAGAGAAGTTTGTAGGAAGAAGCTAGTCTAGGAACCAGGTATTTAATTTTTTTTTTTTAAGTTCCTATTGTGGCCTTTTGGAGATGGATGATTGAAAGAAACACTGTGTTAAAGGCAGTAAACCGTGGGTTTAGTATGTAAGTCTTGATTCAAGAAGCTTCCAGGACAGTGCCTTTACTCAACGAATGCTCAAAGAACCAAGTTGAAAGACACTTAATAATCTCAGCACTTCATGGGACGGATCCTTAACTGACAGGGAAAAGGTAAAGGAGCGGGAAAAAATTTGGCACCAACGACCACAGAAAAGGTAAAGTAGGCAATCCTCTTTGGGTTGTCTAGAGTTGTGGTTATGTAGGGATTTTGAAGGGGTACAGTCCACACCAGGGAAGGAGCTGTCAATCAAAAGAGTCTGCACCTCACTGCTATGGTGTTCTCTTCTGCCACGGTCTGTACCAGGCTCTGACTTGAGGAAACCAGCTCCCCTGTGCAAGGTGTGACTGTGCTCCATGCAAATGTGGGACTCACTGCCTACTGTCTTCATCATTTGTCAAGTTACACCACAGGGAAGAGAGCATTTGAAAGATGCTGGGCTGTATCTTTTCCCTAACTGTGGTTAGGGAACAGTGGTTGTGATGGTTTATTTTTCTCAGATTGGTTTTCAGGAAGATAAAAGAAATGGCATCTTGGTGGAGCTGGAGATTTGGAATCAGAGCTTTTAGTTCTGTCCCTGACCCTACCAATACAGGAGCTGCAAATTACGAACCAAAGTTGCAGAAGAAATGGGGATTCCTTGCTGCCCCAAAGTGTTGGGCCTGCATTTCTGACAACGCACGGAGAGTGAGCTCACCACCGTGTAATGCCTAGAGATCTCTTCATGTGCGATAGTAGCTCTCGTGCTCTTTCCCTGCATCATGGAGGTTAACCCTCTGCAGAGGGGTATGAACTTGAAACTCCTTTGGTTTATTTGAACCCACCTCTCCCACCTCTGTCTTCATGCCAGCCGTAAAATCACAATCTGGCTAAACAGAAGTCAGCGAGCTTGTTGCCATTGGAGTTCCTGCATAGCCATTTATCCACAGGAGCCAGAGTTTATGTATTTCTACAGGGGCAACTTTAACTGGACAAGATCTCAGACTCTACAAATGGCCTCTTGGAATGGGGCGTGTTTCCCATTTTATGGTGGTGGTATAAACTAAGGGGTCCTTTCTGCAGGCAGATTTTATGGGGAGAAGTGGTTTGTCCAGCTGAAAACAAAGTGGAAGTGTGTGAGTGAGTGTGTGAGTGTGTTGGGTAGGAGGGTCTGTAAATCCTGGGGGACAGTTCATATTATTCTGGATTTTGAGAAGTCAGCAGGAAGGTGACTGCCAGCTCCAGTTTCATTAGGGTGATGCTCCCTGAAACACCCTTGGCAGTTGGCTTCGTTTACAGGTCAGTGTAATGATAAAGTTCACTTCCTTTCATTGGAGGGGTTGCTTTGGATAGCTGAATATGTTTATTCAGAAATGCCTGACATAGTAGCTGATAAAGAAAACACTATGCCAGATTTCGATAAAATAATTATATCTGATAGCCAGTGATCAGAGTGACATCTCCGTATTTGAGAATCTGTTTTGTACCACTTGTAATTTCATGCTCTAGGATCTTGTTTCTCTTCTTTGTCATTTAAGATAATTTGTTACCTTTTAACTGAATTTTAAAATGCTTTTTATTGTTACACTCTGCATAGTAAAGCATACTTCAGCAGCAAGGTAGAGAAATCTCCACCTTGAAAGAGTATCATGTTGTACTGAGTCTTCTGAGAGATTAGCTTTTGAAGAACCTCTTTGTTTTTATTCTGAATATGATTCAGTGCTGGGGATTTAATTTTCTTCTCCAGATCATTATGTTTGCATGTTTTCTTATCAAAGGAGGAATAAGTTTAGGGCATGAGCCTGTAAATCTGTTTTCACATAATTTATTAAGAGCCACATGGTACTGGTGCTATTGAAAGGAGAGATGCTGTTTATCTTTTAATTTTACAGTGACATCTAGTCCTTTCAACATGGTTTTCATCTTTAGAGCTCAGTGCATTATTCTGGTTTCCCACACTATAATCACCCAGGGATTGTCAGGTCTGTGAGTAAAACTCACAAAAATTGTGTTCTCTTTCTGCTTAGTTGTTCTCCCTTCTGCATCTCCTTATAGTGGCCATCATCCAGCGAAGTCAAGTTGCCTTTAGTAATGCAAGATTGGCTCTTTGCTGGTTAGGCTTGGTTGGCTGTCAGGCTTGTCTGGCTGGCTGATATTTGCCAGCATTTTTAAGACCCCTCAAAGATTTAAACAACTGTACATTACTGTTATTAACAGTCATAAGGTATTTATTTTATTATAGTATAGCAGTATTTTATTCAGAGCAGCTGAACCCATCTTCCAATATCTATGAGTTATAGTTTGGTTCCTTGCCAGTCATTTATCCCAAAACTTGGTGTTCTAGACTTTGCTTTGCTCTGTGAGACAGCCTAAACAATTCTGGCCCCGGGAGCAGTGGTTGCAACATCACATCCCACAAATGGCATCATGTTTACAGTGCAAGGGTCTGGTTCACCTCTGTGTTTCAGTTCATGCTGCCATAATTTATTTCAACACAGGTGGTCTGGAATAATACAGGTGATAGAGAAGTTGACAAAAATGCCCGTGGGCCACTACAAACAGTTAAAAATAATACAGCAACCTGACTCAGCCTCTCAGATGGCAAAAATTCCTCCACTGCATTAAAGTTAGGTGTCCAGTATACTGGGATCAATCTTCATTATTTGCATATTATATTGTTTTTAAAATTATGATTAAGGGAGAGTCTGGAAGTAAGGTAGAAAGTACAGAATGCTTGAATTCAGTAAGAGCCAGAGGAGATTCATTAAAATGTGCTTTACAACCCCAGACCAGTTCCTTACCCATTCTGCAGAGATGCAAGCTGCAGCTTCTTTAAAATCCACTACCAAGAGAACAAAATGTTGCTTTCTTTCCCTTTTTCCCCCCGTACTTTCATACTTAGTCCTGTTGTTTCTGTATGAATAAAGCTGGCTGTATGTCTATCCACAAACACTTTTGTGATATGCCTTGTCCGGCAAACAGATGCTGTTTAATTTCTTCTGATCTCTTTTCCTGATGAACCTCCTTATTGTCTGTATTGTTACAGACACAATTCAAGATTCTTCAGCTTATTCCCTGGTTTCTTTTCAAAATAGAATAGGGACAATGATTTATTACTTGTATGATGTTAGGCCTAAAAGCCCTTTCCTGAGCTCTTACTCAGTTGTTCCAGGAGCTATATAAAACCAGAATAAAAGCAATGTGTGTGCATATTGAATACTTTTAAACTGGTTATTCTAGAAAGACGGGAATTCTCCTTAACTGTGAGATAAATTATGTTCTGTTCAACTCTATTAGCTGTATACCAGAATTAAAAAGTCTGACCATTATCATTTACCAGTGGATGCTCTTCGTGCTGTCCTTGATAACTTCAGCACTGAGAATGAATGAAATGAGAGCTTGCCTGTTGCAAGAGGCTGTATTTCAGACTATAACTTGCTAATTAATTTCTCCTGAAAAGGACACTATGTCTTAGTTATTTCCCATGTAGGAAATTCTGGTTCATCAAAGTCTGGTCTGCTATCTAGGTAAGTTCAGGTTTCACAGGAGAACGAATGACTGGACATTGGGATGTCACAAGAAGATTTTGCAGGGGCTTAATGTAGCATGAGCCAATTTAGCAAATATAATTTTTAGTTATTTTTCACATCTAGCTACCTAAGGTATAATTAATCTTTAGTCTAACCTGTTTTTAGCAGTTCTTACTTGTATAGAACTTTTGGATGATTTGGATGCTTTTTCTGTGGATAATCTTTATGCTGATAAGTAAAAACAAATACTAGAAGACAGCAGATCTCCTAGAGAGCCATCTTGCTTATATAGCTGTTCCTTCCCTGGGTATCTGCCACCGCCTCCAGGGAGCAGGATGCAATGAAACCATAGACGCTCCTTTGAGGGATTCTCACTGAGCTGTTGACAAGTTCTTCATGGGCTGTGGACAATATACCACTATGCACTTGTGTCACACCACAGGGCCTCCCATTGACGCTTATCCTTTTCGTTTGGCCTCTGACCTCCACTGCTTGCCACTTAGTGAAGCAGCAGTTCAGAAAAGAAAGCAAAAGTCAGACCAAAGTAGCTTTCATGTACCTTGCATAGCCTCGCTTGTACTTGCTACTTTTCAAATTAGTAATAATTAATACAAAGCCTCTATATTTTTCCATTTTGAAATATGCCCCATTCTTGAGTATAAATGGACGAACTAACATTGTTTCCCTGGTACTCAGATGTGTGAATTTTCACCCTGATACCATTACATGTTAATGATCTGTACTTGGGCTTACTGAACTGAAAGCAAAATGTCATGTTTAAGTACAGTTTAGACAATTCATGCAGCAAGGATTTTTTAATGTGAGCATCTCATTCATTTGGGTAATTAAAACACTCAGTTAAAATTGGTCAGTATATAAATGCCAATCTTTGAAGTCTGGAATGGAAAGAATTGTATTACTCTGGATCTGTGACTGCAGAGCTATGGCACCCTAACACTTCACTCAGTGGCCTCCAAGTCTGTTAATTGAATTACTGGGTTACAGGAATGCTGAAAACCCTCTGTCTCTAACCAGGATTCTGTGATGTCAAGGTGTTGTACAAAATCAGAATGAAAAATCACCTCTAATGACATGTGGTTTGGAAAATAACCGAAAAAGCCTCCTCCGTTCCTCTGCTTGATCCCTAGTAGCGGTTGAACGCTACTCCTCCTCCCATGGATTCTGGAAGTGGTCGTCACATGAAAGGGCAGAGCTAGAGGGAGGGAAGATGGTGATTTAATTAGAGATCTAAGGGGCTGGTTTTTTTTTTTCCCCAGCATGTAGTTGTAAGTCAGCACCTTTTGATGTATGATGATTACAGGCAGTCAAGAAACTGGCCTGTGTGTCCGCTCTTCTAGACTTGTGATGGCAGAAACAGGACCCTTTGCTTTTAAGAATGAGCAGTTTGCCCACTTTGTTTACAGTTAAACTGATCTAGAGAAAAGATTCAGTGAAAATGAAATTAGATGAAATATGTAGGGAGGATAGATGGAAAGGCAAAGCAAATGTTAAAAATTGGCAGTATTCATTTACAAAGGAGGCAAAGCTTTGAAAATATGAGCAAGAGGTTTAGGAGCATAGATTTTATAGAAAGTCAGCAGAATTTGTGTTCTAAACCCCATATAGAGTTTTGAGTATTTTCTCTAGTATTTGTACTTAAGTTTAGCAAAAATAACATTGATTAGATGTGTTTAGTTTTGAAGTTTAAGATGCAGAACTTTGGGAAATGACAAATTTAGCTTTAATGATGTTTACTTGCTAAATCTTCAGTTTTGATCAGAGGTTTCACTGTTTTACCTAGTGCTGCTGAGATCAGCATATCGCTTGAGAAAACTGTGTTTTCTTTCATTCATTCATTCAAGAAAGAAAATAAGATTCTGATAACTGGCTGGAAGAGCTCATGATTTAAAAAGCTATCTTGTATATGAGTGTGGAGAGATGCCTGATCAGTGATTTTGTTGTGTTTTTTTTTTTAAATACTTGCTTTTGGCAGGAGTGTTACAGAAAGTCACAATCAAAACAAGAGTTTCTTATTGATGGTTAAACATCAGGCACTAGTGGTGAAAGGAAACTGTTGGATATCCTAACAATTTAAGTTAATGCTGTAATCAAGTTACGTTCATTTGCTCCATTGTTTCGTTAGGGTAGAAATAGTGGACCATGCTGAGCATTTAATCCTTTTCCATGCCTCTCAATGAACTAAGAAGGTGGTCCTTGCTTTAAACAGATAGAAGAGCATCCGACTGCTAAGATGACCAGTTGTAGCTTCATTCACACTGGTGCTTGGTGGACGCCAAGTGTTTGTAGGATCGGGGCCAATATTTATAACTCGAATCTACTGTGCAGCTCTTTTTCAGTTCATGATTCTTAACAGGTGCTCTCCCCCTGCCCAGGTCTCTGCAGACTGTGAAAGCAATTGAAGGTATTATGGTTAGACACTAAATACATAATGAAGATTAACTTGATAAATGATCAATTCTGGCCTCATGTTTGAAATTTAAGTCAGTTGTCTGGATGAAATGTGTAAATCCCTGTATAACAGACATTTATCTCTTTCCAAACTTTTCCGTGCTCTGCATAAGATGAAAGCAAGCAAGTAGATAATCTTTTCTGGAGGTGATGCTGTATTTTTATTTCCACCAGGAATAATTTCCTGGGATGTGGTGTCCAGCTGTGTGCATGCAACGCGTGTTGACAATAAGGAACACAGGTATTTTGGTGAGTGTTTCCGCTGGTGAAGCTCTGAGTAGCCTAGGATCTGATATTCGTCGCAGGTAGGCAATGGGATCTTCCCTTCTAAGCATTCCCACCACTGTCCTACAGGTCACGTCCCTGTACTTGGGGCTGGCTCCTGGCAAGACTGATGGGAGGCTTTATTCTCCCTAATACCCTGCAGGAATTGTGCTGCATATGCTTTAGTGAGAATATTATCTTTTTCTATTACACTTCTCTCTCTTCTGACCCTAGCTTCTCCCCTTCTTTTACTTTTTCTGGATGGATTGCACATTTTCAAAGTTTAACACTTGCTTATTTTCCCATTGTTCTTTAAGTGGCATGGTTGAAGTATTACAGGCCCGTCATCACAGGGAATTGTCAGGAACTCATGTGTGTATGAACTATATGTCTTTGCATAGCAATATTCATGGGTTATCAGAGCAAAATATGGCTTGCTTTGACAGTGGTCCCATCATAAGTTCTTACCTTCAGGAATTCAACCTCCTACTTTTACAACCTATTCATAGTCCCTTTGGAAATTTTAAACACGGCATGTTAGGATGTTGGTTAACAGCAAATAAACCTGTGCGCTGACCTGCCCATGTGCTAATAATAAGTCATGAGTCTGCTTTTTAAGAAACTCTGTCACAAATGGTGGTTGAAAAAATAAATGAACGACCAAATTCCTACAGATAAGACCATCCAGATGGGACTGCTGGGGGGTAGGTTAATGAGTTGGCCCTGTGGCCTTGACAGTCTTCTTTCAAAAAAAGGGGCACATGTTGTTCAGACGAGCCCGTGGCCTCTCTTTTTCAAAGGTGAAATTTACCATGGAGTGAAGGGCCAGCAAAAGGTCTCTGCCTCAGGCTTGCTTGGGACTTGACTGATAGATAAGGCTTGTGCTAATGAATCTCATTTTTGGGGAGTAAACTAGCCCTTTTGGTGAGTTTCTGAAGAGCAATCAAGCCTAGGTGTGAACATTTTGTACAGGCTTTTGATATGCACCTGGTCCTTAAGGATTTGCAGAGAGGCATGCATTTATAGGTTAGATAGGGGATATAATATTATCTTTCTTATACTGTTTAATGAATGTGCATAAAGACTGCGTATGTGGGAGATACTTAATCATTTTTTGCAAAAATTGGATGGCTTCATTTTGTAGGTTTTTTTTTTTTTGGTTCTATCACTACAGTAATTAGTTCCACTTTTCCATAATACTAATCAGTTCAGCATTTTCTGAAGGGATTTTCTGTACTGCAGAAATTACTTCCATTTGCATGGAATGTTGGATTTGCTTAAAATAAGAAATGACATTTTTGGCTAGTAGACACACCAGGTATTAGGTGCCTTTTTGGGGGGGGTGGCTGAAGAGTAACACCAATAGAAACAACAATGATATGCAGCCATTATCTCCATTGCGAAAACATTTTAGTTTCTGGGGATATGTAGTGACGCTGTTGCTTTATGCCTTGGACAAAAACATAGCATGGATAACAATGCCTAAACTCCTTGGTCTCGGGAGTTGCTTCCTCTTTTGGCTGATGGACAATTTACAGAGTTAGTTCCATGATTTCTAGTGTCTCGAGAGTGCATTAGAGTTTCACAGCAGGAGATTTGTAAAAGGGAAAGGAATGGTGTACAGGGAATTAAAAGGTCTGTAAAACTAGAGGCTCGCTCTCCTGTGAGGAGTGATCTTGTCTAAATCAATAAACGTCCACGGTCTGTGTTTTTCAGCTGTGATTATTAGGACTGTGTGTTCCGTCAATGCATTCTGAGCAGAGACAATATTGGCTTAGTAACACCATAGATGTATTTACAGCTATTTGTCCAAATTCTGAATAACTGTGCCTTTTGTTCTCTGTCCTTTCCTATTCCCAAACCATAAAGCAAAGAGGTTTTGGCTCTGAGTCCGGTGAAGTATTTCTAAGCATGCTTAACTCCAGGCACATGACTACTCCAGTTAACATTTGTAAGACTTTTTACAGGCTTAAAGGTAAGCACATGCTTAAATGGTTTGCTAACTCTGAGTCTCATTTTTCCTGAGTATTTAGGAGAACATTATTTTTAATGACTGTGCCATGCACAATAAAAGATGTTCTTGAGTAAAGATCATTATCGTCTGTCATTCATTTTCCATTATTCTATACTCATCATTACCTGTACTCCTGCTGAACTGTTTATCTTGGATCAAGAACTGTAGTAAAGGGGCATCGATTAAAAGTTGCACTTTGATATAACAAGTAGTCAAAGCCAATGACTGAGCAAAAATCTTAAAAGCCCAAGATTTCTTTTGCAGGAATGCTATGTAAAGACCTGGAAAAATTAAATATAGCTAAAGAATAAGAAATCAGGAAAGAAGCAGCAATGTGTATGTTTTTACTGCAAAAGTGTCTTTTTTACTGCAGCATAACTGGTCCCTACTAAGTCTTGCCCTGCAAGGTCCTACAGGCATAACAGATTTCTACCAGATAATAGCTAAGTGGGCGTAGCTCTCTTGCACTCAGCACTTTGCCTACTCACATCTCTTAGAAAAACTATAGTGCTTAGCTTCTGCTAAGTGGGGTAGCTAATATTTAATACTGTAAAGTTATGCAACTACCACAGCAAAACCAGAGTAATATTGGCAATGGGGGGAAAACCTATTTTCATTTACAATAATTGTTAAATCAGTTCTGATTCCAGGGTAGCAGCTAGGGAAATGAAATTCACAGGTATTAGGCAAAGATACAGTCAGAGCTGAATTCTTACAAGTAAGAATGTGAAACAGAAAACCAAATAGCTGGTTATGAGGAGGACATGTTGTTTATGAGCTGTGCGGTTACATTTTCTGCTGATCCATCTGCCTGTGGAAATCCTTTGCCATCCCTGGAAGACTAAAATATCATTCTGAAGATAGAGGCAGGATTCAAGCAGTACCATTCTCCCCAGATATCTTCTGATGAGGTGTCAGCTTCCTTTTGGCAGAGTCTGGAGGATAGATAAGGGACTGTGGTTACAGGCACAAAGGGCTTTTATGACAAGGTGAGAAAGAGAAAGGTTCAGATTAGCGGGAATTTGTATCTTTATTGTGCTTTTAACTTCAGTTTCAAATCTTAAAACAGATTTTCACTGGTACATGAACTCAGTGAACTAATGTCCTATTGCATTTTAATTTCATCACTCTGACTCTCTGACTTCAAAGCCTGCTCCAAGTCTAGAGAAAAGTTCACAATCCGCTTGATTTGGCTACAGAAATGCGGGTTTGTTGTAAGTGGTCACAAAGCAGAGAGAGCTCTTGAAACAGATCAGCCAGGAATAAAAATGGCTACTGTATGTTTTGAAAGATCCATTGTATTTGTACCTGGATAATGAATAATCTTAACTAGCTCTTCACTGTTAAAATAAGGACTACTGATTTTTGAGGTGACAAATAGAAGAAGTCTCAGAGGTAGATGTTTAAACTGACTGACAGTACAGTTAAGTAAATCAGTAAAACAAATGTAAAAAACTGCAGGATGTATTTCTTTCCTCTCCTTAACTTTGCCTCCCATAGTTATCTTGTTCTTTCGTTTTGTTCATCCAAAAAAAGTTTTTAGCTTTGCAAATCTGTTCTGCAACTTCAAGTTTCAGAGCTTTAAAATTGTGACCCGTCAAAGTTCAATCTACGCCTGAGGGATATATCACAATTCATAAAATTCTTAAGACTGTCCAGCAGATCAGATGGAAATCTAATAAGTGCAGGGGTATGTCACCACTTAGGAATCACACTCAGCATTTTGTGTGGCCATCCTTTGAGATAAAAGTCACCGGTGTGTGAATTCAATTATTTCACATACATAAAACATTCCAAATCGCTCCTGAGTTCCCATGTTTTAGGTGTGCCCATATCTGCTATGTTACTTCAGGGAGTGTCAACTGTACTTTGACTTTGTGGGAAATGAGATAAAAAAGAAATAAGATTTGGTTCATTGGAAAAGAACAGTTAGAGAGAGTGAAGCTGGTTAAAATTCAGGAGGATTCATTTTAAATTCCCTTTCTCTAGATTGTTGAAAAAATCCACGTAGACTGAGGAAATGGTGTTACTACTACCACTGCACCGTATAGAAACTGCAGAGCAGAAATCAGTGAAGAATATTAAGGAGAAGACTCCAGGTTTTGGCCTGAACATTTTTCAAGAAACTCAAGTTGCTGTCATCTTCACTAGAAACTGGATGGGTCCAAACACAGCACCTGATTCATGTAATAAGTCGGGTGCAAATATCGTTCTTGTGGTCCGTCAGATCTATCAGTCCATCCTCAGTGGGGCTCTCTGTACAGTAACAATAATTTGGCCTTTGGTGCTTTGGGACAACTTCTGCAGTTGAGGCAAGTAGTGGCTCATAGTGACCGTACCTGAACTCTGGTTCTGGGTGTGCATATCAGTCCACAGACCCATTTCCATCAGAATCAGCAAAGGCAGATCAGTGGTCCACTGCTGAAAAATGCCACTTCTCTTTGTGGTCCAGGGGGACTGCTGGATATTCAGATGTTTTTAAGAGCAGGACATTTAGAAGCATAAATATAGATGCAGTGCCTAACTTCAGGGCTTACTTCAAAAGTCTTGGTGGTCCTTATTTGGGCAAAGCAAGTACCAACTTCTTTGGAGTTTTCATGATGTGAAGGCTGCTGAATAGGCATGTGGCTATTTTTTTGTTTATTCAAAAGCAATTTGTTTATTTCTGCTATATCTTAGTATTTAATATTATCATTCAATGGCAGATGAATATATAAACAATCCTAGGTTGATGTAAACCAGCAACATCCATCAAGAGTCTGGCCCTGTGTGCTCACTTGCATTATCTGAATGTCTCTAACTTTTCCTTTTTTTGTGTACTACACAAGGTCTCTGCTCCTCTCATATCTGTGCAAGGAGATTTATTTGGCAGTAAAAATGTCCACTTAAATTGAAAGTTCAGTTATTTAATTTATAGAAGTGAATAGCCTTCAATAAATCAGTCTTTCTTTCTCTTTCCTATTATTATTTATTGTTTACATTACTGTAACAGACATGTCTCCTGTAAGCCTTTCAGCTTTAATCCACCAAAGTGGGGAAAATACGATGTTGAAGTACAATTGAAGCAAAGGAGCAGCCGGACCTGAGTTTTATTCCCCACCAGTGGGCAAGGGACTGCTCTCTGTGTTGTCATTCAGTATCAGAAAAAAAGCAATTTTGACTTGCTTTTTAAGGCAAGAATTATTGCCTTTTTAAGGAGGTGCTGAGAGAAGGACAAAGGTTTCTGAGAGGGATGAGAGGCTGCTACTACAAGGGGAATGGCAGAAAGTAGGCGGTGTGCTGCAGTAAAAATGCTGTGTAAACCTCCTAGACCTTGTGTAAAAATCCAGATGCCCATCTGTAACCCAAAACACCTATGTCTTTTAAAAATGTGACTCTAGAAATGTCTTCTGGGAGGAGGATTTAGGTCCTTTGTCACAGCTGTCTTTCGAGTGCTCTGGCATGGTGCAGGGATGGTGAATCCCAGGCACTCAGTAAGGAGTTGTTGTTCCTAGGTAGAACGTAAATTCCATTCATTTTGTATCCTTTCTGATTTATACATTGGAGATGGTAACTCTGCACCAATACAGACATTCATTATATGATTTAAGTGCATTCTTATTTAAACTCACTGATATTTTGAGTGACTTCATCCCTTCTGTAGATGTTTCACCTCTTTGTCTACACTTATTTACTGCTTGTACTGCTGAAAATCGTTCAAGTGCACCAGTGATTGAAATAGCCTGACTTAATGTATTCTAAAGAAAAGCAGGACCAGTCTGTAAGACTGGTTGCAAAATGTACTTATCAGCGTGTGCTGTGGTATGGTATGTACTCTGTGTCATGTGGCAAAAATCCCCGGTCTGTCCCTGCAGCTCTTCCTTATGTTGAAATTGCTTTCAACTCTAATGTTTTTTCTGTCTTTATTTTTGGCAGCAGGGTTAGCAAGTTTAAATTTTGAAAGGCGGGGAATGAGAGCAATACAGAACTGCTTGGTGAAGGGGTCAGAAAGGACAGGCTGGCTGAAAGCAGTCGGGACTGCTAATGCATTACTCTTCTGTCTCCTCATGGGGCAGAGAAAGGCAAAATCCTACGTGGAGCCCAGAGGTCCCTTCCTCCCACTTTCATCTCACCCACCCTATAAGCTTCATGTCAAAGCCAGCCTCTTCCTGTTGGAGGATGACTGGATGTGATTCCTTTCAGAGGCTGTCAGCGCTTCTCCTGTAACTGCCCTGTGGAGATGCTGTTGAGTGACATGAAACACTTTTTCTCCTGACAGGATTAACGAGTCATCTCTCCACACTGCCCAGCTTCCCCCACTGTCTCCACCAGCTCTCTCTATGTGGCCAAAGAGGCATGCTTGGGTCTTGGATAGGAAAACAGCATTGGGTCACTTCTCCCGCATTTGCTGCTGACAGAGGACCTCTGTTATTAGAAGGAACTTTCACTCTTCGCACAGCAAATTAACCTGGTTTTGGAACAAGAACAGGAATTATCTATGTCCATTTCTTTTGTGCCTCTCCATTTATATCTTGTGGAAGTGTAGGGATTGTCCGGTGTTATGCCCAGTCTGTGGTCCTTCCAGATGAGTTCCTGCTCTGACCACAGTCTCATCAGATGTTCTGTAGGAGGGAGAAGACAACAGTGGTGTTTAGCCTGTCCCAGCAGAAATGCTGTGGCTGATTTCTGATAACGGAGAACTCCCCTCTTTCTGGGAAGATGTATGATAAAATCTTGCCAATGGGACTCCCAGAATCAGGATTTTTATCCCGGATGTTCATTTTGACTACATGATTAACAGTGCAAGATGGACAGAGCAATGTTTTTTAGGCACTCTAGTGGGTGATTAGTCTAGCGATTTGTTGGAGGGAATAAAGAAATTGCTACTAACTTGCCTTTCCCCTGTGCCGTAGTTGGTTATCCTGTCCCTCTCTCCGTTGTCCCCTTGGCCAGTTTGTACTCTCCATTATTACTTGGCTATATTGGGTTACTCAAGCAGGTCCTATCTTTCATTTGACTGCTTTCCCTTCACCCCAAAGTTATTGTCCCTTTTTTGAATGAATGCCTTGACTATGCTTCTGTTAACTTATGCTAACCAAAGCATGTCTGCCGGGTCTTCAAAGATCAATTATCTTGCCGTGCATTTAAATGTATACTTTTCTCATCGCCAAAATATTGATGCAAATATGTATGAAAAAAAATACATTTATTACATGACTATATAAAATAACTTGAAAGAAGCAGCACAACTTTTTTTTCATTGCACATATAGTGGGGTTAGGATGTATACAGCCAAGTATGTATTCATATTAACCATTCAGCTTGTAGTAAGTGTTGTTGGGTCTGCTTATGGATTATTTGGTTGGCTTATGGGGAAATCAATGCTGGGTCTGCTCATGGGTTGAATCTAGCTCTGCAAATTTACAGTATTATGTTACTACATTACAATATGCTCTCATGTTCAAACCTTTGAATTTATTAAGCAGGATGTAATATGCCAAATCTTTACAAATTACTCATTGTTTTGGTCTGGGGTGTTGGCAGTATTATCATTATCATAGCAAGCCAAATGACCCTTGCACTAGATTTTCCATGTTATTTTCCAAGCAGATGTCAATGCAAGAAACTAATCTCAGTTTATCTCAAATTATTGTACTTTCAGATGGTTATTCAATCTGTGAAGCATGGGACGGTCCATATTTACATTATCCCAGGGGAAGCCCTTTGAAAGAACTGTGACCTCTTTGCTCTTGAAGGTTAGAGGAAAGCATTTTCTTCCAACTCTTTACAACTCTGCTTCCATATGCTGCCAACTCTACTAATCTTTTTGCCAAGGAAAAACAGCCCTTTCCTTTCTATCCTATTCCACCTTTAATTTGTCCTGTTCAGGTTTATTTCTGGAGAAGAAAACTTGTTTCTTCTCTAAAGCAATCTTTTCTTGCAATAGCTATTCAAGCATTATGGCCTCACCATGGCTTAACCCTTTTGGAAACACTGAAATGTTAAAAAGGGCACTTGGATCCCATGGTGATGAGCAGGCTTAAAACACTTAGGTAGATCAAAATGGCTTAGTTGTTGAGTTTTTTGTGGCTTCTGTTTGGACTTTTTGTTTCATTTAACCTGCAGTGTCAATAGAGCCAAAAGTCTGAAAGGCATACCAGACAGGAAAAGCCAGTTGGGAAGTGACCTGAAACTGTTGTTGGCACCGCACTTTAAATGCGAACCTCCTTATTGTCTACAAAGCAGCGGCTGCAGATTGCTGTCTGTGTGTTATTATTAGCTAGTGCAATGCTGAGGATACCTCTGAATCATGACATTTCTTGTACAATACAAAATCCAAGAAAACTCTCATTTCAGACCTGAAGTTTTGATTTTCCTGTGGCAGGAATCTTTATTCATCTGATTTTGAAGCCAAAGAAAAATTGTGTCACAGGGCCTGACTTTTCATCAGATACTTGAAATCAGTTATGCGGTATGCCAAAAGGACTTCGAGTGCTTCAGAGAATCCTGATTATTTTCCTGACACAAGCTTTGTATATTGTCTAAGTAGCATCCCTAAGAAAGACAAAATGGTTGTCTGCTAGGCAACAATTATGCCATAAAAAGAAAAAAAAGGAATGAGAAAGGCAAAGGCATTATAAACCTACAAAGGAAACCAAGTATAGACTGACCTTTCTTGATCTTTGCTATCGAAACACCAAGTATGTGTTTTTTAATATCCAATTCTAGCTAAATTTAATCTGTACACTGTCTGCCAGGTTCCCTCTAGGGAACACAGTGCCGAAGGAGACCACAGAGTTCTCACATTAAAATCTTCCATCAGCATTGCTGTGGGCTGTGGGGGATATTAAGTCAGCCAGTCTCCTTGCTGCTCTAGGCTGAAGAAGAGGCCAAAGTTCAACAGTTTCATTAATTCATTCAGGAAAAGAGGAAAGTAAAAACAAACCAAGTATTTGTTCTCTTTGATTGTCCAGCTTTCATTGATTGTCCAGACAACCAACTCACTTGGTTGTCTTTTTCTTTTTCCCCTTTCCCCTTTTTTCCCTTCTAGAAATCAAGGAGTTATGGAATTTTAATGTCAGCAATGAAGATACTGAAGATACTTACGCAAATCATTCCATCGTAGTCAAGCTTTTGCTGAAAATTTTAGTTTTTGATTTAAACTTCTTTTGCTTCATTAGTTTAATTTTATCAGATAGATACTAATTTTTAAGCATAAGCTCTTCATTTGATTAGGGTTCTTTATCCAGTGAAACTTTACTAATTTTCTTTTCCTACTAGGCGCTGAACAAAGACTGCATTTCAAGAATGCTGGCTGGTTTGCAGAGCTCTGGCTGTATGAGATGATAGCTCCTTCTCACACTGAAAATGCAACCTCACGTAGCATAGAGCAATTAAACTGCTGGGAAATCTGAGAAACCCTGTGGTCACAGGAGATGCAATCCTACATTGACTGCAAAACTCCCTGCCAGATGAAATAAAAATAGCTATTAATTTCAGCATGTTAGGAGCTAAGAGCGCATACGGGAGCCAAGCTCAAAAGCCATCCCTTTGTACGGGCTTTCCCCCAAATGTAAATGCAATCATGCTGTCAAATAAAAACAGAAGCAACAATCTTAATACAAGACGCTACTTTTGCACTTGTGTAATCTGAAGAAATGCTTAGTTTGAGACTGATGTGTACCAGTTTGAGAACACCACTGGAAACTCAGAGATTGTATTCACTGTGCTAATACGTAGTTCACCCTTACAAATGTACGAAAGTTATGGCAACAAGGCCAAAGCAATGAAGGAAAGGCTGGACCAGAAATATGGAGGATAGCAATAGATTACCTTGGTTAACTTGGTAGTTCAGGAGTTCGTGAGAAGTTTGTTACTGCTGTTCTTTGCTTTTCTTGCGCAGAGCAATTTCCCCTGGCCTGTTCCGCCTCTTTCATGTTATTTATTTTCTAGTAACACTGACCTTCTGCATTGAAAAATAAAGAGTTTCCGCCTCAAAGAAGCACTCTTCCATGTGAAAAAAAAAGTTTTTTTTTTCTTGTATATGAGTTCACATTTTGTAAATGTATTTTCTTGCAGATTTTTCTGGCTTGTGCATAAAACTGCATTTTGGATTTTAGGTAAATGCTGCAAAAGTGTGTGACTTGGAAGCCTATATTCCCTGGTTTTCATTAAGATCTGAATTAGTCTTTTAAGTTAGATTTGAAAATAAAGCTGAGGCTCACAAGTCACTTAGGTGCTCTTCAAATTTACTTTTAGATTAAATCCGGAATGCAGTTTTTTCCCTGTATATTGTTTATAACGATAATCTAAAGTTTAGCCAATGCTTGGCTGTGGAACAACAGAGAGTTGTGAGATGACCAAGCTCATTTCCTGAGTTGCATCTTTTTGTTTTCATAACAAGTCTTTATTTAACATTTCATTTAACAAGCCTTGTGGACTATCTCTTGATTAGATTCTGCATGTTTCCTGCCACTTGCATGAACTGAGAAATATAACCGTAAAGCCAGAGCCAATATAAATATTTTTTCATAGAGTGATGTAACAACCAGCTTTTTGTTTCACAGAATTCGAACTTAATAGAAACTCTGAAACTTTCCTCCATTTTCAGTCTGTCCTGAAATAATTTCAAGCGGTTCATTATAATAAGTGAGGAAGTTGAGGATTTAGCATTGTAGAAAATTATTCCAGAATCACTATCAGAAAAAAATGGTTAAACTTTCAGAAGGGAGAGTGGGATGTCAGTATTCTTAGGATTAAGTTAAAATCTGGCCTAAGATAACCTGTATGCGTTGCACTTACGTATGTGTAGAGTGGGAGTCCCCTTGTATTATTTGTTCACTGTTTGCATTGCTATGCAGACAAATTATAAAAATCTTCATCTAATTGGCCTTGCGGTTAAAATAAACTCAAACTTTTTCCTCCTTGCAAAATTCCTTCATTTAATTGCTAATTTGTGGGACTAACTTTGCAGGACCTGTTTTCTGCTCTTTGGTTTCATAGTGGAAACCTGGAGTGACTTCAGCTGAGTGAAGTTACTCTGCAGATGTGCTTGTGTGGAGATCAGCAGCTAGTCCAGAACGAGAGAACCATAGCGGGTATTTCTGGAGAGTCTGAACAAGAAATTGTGGCTGATGATAATATCAATCCAAGAGAAAATGGAATTGGAGTTTAAGGGAAAAGCTGGTGCTATAGGAATAGTTTTGGGGAAGCAACCAGCTGAGATAGTCAAGACCAAAGATTGTCACCATGGAATATACCCCGGAGAGGTTCAGCCAAAGGACTTGAATGTTGGAAGTTTTTCAGGTGTGGGATTTTTTTTTGTTTTGTTTTTCTTTTTCCCCTCAACCAATGTAAGATTAATTTATAGTGTTTCGGCAGGGGGGAAGTTGGAGGATGGGGTCAAATTAATGGCAAGCTGCCAAAATCTGCTCAACTTCTTTATCAAAAGAAAAATAAACTTTCATCTGCTTTTCTGATGTCTTTGAGTGTGAAAATGGGTGTGTTGCAAACTGAATGCACAAGCTGCTCTGCAGCAATGAATTTCAAATTCTTAAAGTTTACGGGACATTATTAAACCTGTAGTTATGGTGGTATGTTAGCAATTGCTGAGTTTTACTAGCTTCACTTGAGTTCACTTTAAAAAAATGAAAAATCTCGGTGAATTGCTGCTCTTAGTTTCCAATGGCCAATGTTCAATGGCTGCCTGGATTTCTCTGCTGATTGTTTTTATTTGCTGCTCAAAGGCCAACGTGTAATTCACTCAGTCTGGTTCCAGAGTCTGATTACAGTTTTTTTATAGTGCCATCTCCTGGTCTCAGACTGTATAGTTTTTTTTTTTTTGATTGGTGTAGGGCCATTGCAGCTTGGTTTTCTATTGTGAACTTACAGTGAGATGTGCCAGGACTGCAAGATGGTCCTGTTTTTTTCCCCTTCTATCTGACTGTTGTGAAACTGCAAGTCTGCAAGGACCCCAAAGCTCCAAAATATTCTAATTTACTCTTTGGTATGCAATTTAATCATGGTCCTAGGAAGGAAGTTCCCCAGCTATTGAATTTGCCTGACTCTTCTGTCTATTTTCATAAAACTATTCTTGTAAGACCCCATTAAATAAGACCCTGTTTTCAGTCACTTTAGCTTTACCAGATTTTAACTGTTAGGTTTACATTTTGTCAGGAGTCTGCATCAAGAAGAATGTGTTTGCTTGGACAAAAATACACCAACATATTCTAGCATTTTTCAGAGTAATGCAAATGAAAAGAAGACACTGTTTCATTTATATTTTAACTGTTAAGAACTAAAAAAAATTTAAAAGTATTTGTAGCCATGTGCTTTGAATCAGAGACCTGACAAAGCCAGAGATTTGAGTATTTGAGCCAGAACTATATCTTTTGACATCTATGCAAAAAAATCTTACTGTATTTGGTGACATTATCACCTTTTTTTTCTCCCCCTAGAAATTAGTGTTCAAATGTATTTTTCAAAAAGATTTTAGCTTACAAAGTCTGAATTATATGAAGCACCAACGTTTCCTGGGTGTTGAAAATTTCAGTTTTGCTCAGCTGTTACCAAGGTAATTTCTTCTTTGATACCATATGGTTAAAATACTTTTAGATACTGTATTTTGAAGCTACTAGGAGTAGTGTTGAAAATGCTAAGTAGTTGATTCCCAATTCTGATTTCTGGGAGATTTTAAGTTAACATGGCAAAAAATTAAAATTGTCCGTGGTCATATGAAGACACTTTCTCTTCACTCCTGGTTAAATTATTCATGGTGGATGTGGCAGGGTTCAATGCTGAAGGTGGCCGACAGCCGTGTGGTTGAAAATCCTGTCATGTAATAAATACACTGGAAAGGCAGAGTGAAAGAACTGGAGAGGGATACACACCCTGCCATTTAGGCCCAGTAGAAATTTAGGAATGTTTCCTAACTTACCAGATCTTGGCTGTTAGAAATCTATTTTCAGAGCATCTGAAGTTATATAAATGAGTGTCTTGTTTGAAATTGGATTATGCTGAACCAAAATGCTTTCATGGAGTGGTGCTTTGTATGGTAACAATGAGTCAAGACACCTCATGACCAAGTAAGTGCTAATGAAGCTTGACATGATTAAATGCCCTTGAAAAATCTGAAGAAGATTTGTTATAAAAGAAAATCTGAAAGTGTTTTGTTACAGGAATTCACGTTCCTCTTTCCTCATTGGGGTCTTTCTTGGTATCAATCATCCGTTGAACAAGTTGAGCTGAAAGCAATGTAGATGAGTCTTAGAGAAGACATTCAGATTTAGTACATTTAGTACATTTGGTAGAGAGCTGATTCATTAATACCTCTTATGTTTTGCTACTGCGTGGTTTTGCTTTATCAGATTTTTGGTACTTTTCTGCAAAAGTTACAGATAAAGTTTTGAGGAGAAAAGGAGACATCAAGTATCTTTTCCAATATTTTCTGGTCTGGGATTGGAAAGCTACTACAGCTAATTTATCCATCTAAACATTAGGTGCTGCTATTTGAAATCATGAGGAAAGAAGTAGGATGGCAGTGTCCGATAAAAGCATGGGCTTAGTGAAGATGTGAGAATACAGGACTGGGGGAAATGGGTGAATATTGTAATAGTTTCCTCATGCAACTTTGTTCGGTTGATTTTCAAATACAGTTCTAATGAAAATAGTATCCTTGCTTATAGTTGAACTGCAGTCAGCTGCCTTTGTGCGAAACACCAGTTGATATGAATGAGTTATGTGAGCAAAAAATAAAGATAGAATATGTTATTTGAAAGCCATGCTTGTCAGATAAAAGGAGGAATAATTTATTAGGATTATATCTTACTGTACCTTTGAAAAAAAACCCATAAAAAATACAAATAGTGAAGAGAAAAGCGTTGGGTGAAGAAATACAGTTAAAAGAGCACATCTGTTTCAAATTATTATTTGGGGCAAAAATTCTCCACATGTTTTTATTTTAAATTTGCATGTGTGTTTTTATCCTTGTGTTAACTATTAGGTAAATAAAAGTATTGAGAATCCATTTTTCAGTTAAGTTTGGTTAGGAGTATTTGTACATACTGTGAGAGAGATAATTTGAAAGCTAATTGAAGCTTTGTGAGGAACCAATTCCCTGCATGTCCCTTAATTTAAAATACCTGCCCTTTGTGTACTAGAGTTGACCAAAGGCACTTATTTATTTTGGAAAAGAAATAATTTTACCCTTCAGTTTGCGTTTCTGATGTGCCTTGCTAGAATACAGCATAACACAGAACCATGTCACCAAATTTGCTCCAGCCCAGCAAATACAGCTGTAGCAAGAGCTAAACTGTAGAGGAAAATGCATTTGGTTTTGGTTAATAAAGTACAAGTATTCATCCGTGATTGGTTTAGATAACTATTTGAGATACACTCTTGTAAAGTTAAACTTTCTGCTGAACAGATAAGGGGATCTCATGCTAATAAGCCTAACCTTTTGTGCGTAAGTAGGAGTGAAATTCCAGTGCTGTTGAAATCTGTGGTAAAAACTCCATCAGTTTCCTTCAGTGGAACTTGTGTTTCACCTTACAGCCATGGTATGGATCTCCCAATCTCACTCTGCACTTTTATTAAGATTTGTGGCGAAAAGTATTCACTTTATTTTATGTTGTAAGGTTCCTGACATTAGAAAAACTACTTGTGTGAGCGTCTAGAACAGTCCTGTTCTGCTTTTGTCATCAAAGTGCCTAAATTAGGAGCCTTTTCAAGGTCAGCCAAGAGAGATGGGGTAATTTATCTCACCTGGGATCTGATTCATCCTCTGGAGGGGACTCTGGGGGGAGCTGCCTTGTGCTCTGTGCCAGCTGAGATAAGCCAGGTGGGAAGTTGCCCGTTACTTCTGCACTTCCCTGAAGACCACCAGATCTGCAGGTGCTCAGGGAGGCACCTGACCTGCTCTATCACAGACACTGTGAGGAGCAGTCACTGGAATATCACAAAACAGTTGAGGTGGGACTTTTGAAATTACCCCCCAAGGAGCTGGGCAGCCTGTCCTTACATCCTGACATTAACTCAGAGAGTGCACAGGTGAGAAGGATTTTTTCCTCTGTGTTTTGCAGGAGTTAGAAATGCAATGGATGCTGGACTTTGAATGGAATTAACTTCATGGACGCAGTATGCACCCTTCTTCACTGCAGAAAGTCAGTGATTCAATATCATTGCCTCTGCCACTTTATTACTTTAAGAAATAGTCATAAAAAGTATCAATAGAGTCATTAGAGAACTCCATTAAAACCATCACTGTGCCTCTAACTGCTGCAGGAGAAGAAAAAGGCTTCTGGACGAAAGTTTTCTATCCAAGATTTTTGCGCTCTGTAGAGATGAAGTAGGCTAAAAAAGAAATCCCTGTCTGTAGTTCTTGCCAAATAGGCATGGCTTCAGTGTTTGGAAAGTCCCTCTTGGGAGATCAGGAATGGTTTGATGTAGAAAGATTTATGGGCACTTAAAACTTATAATGAAACTGTTATCTTTGCTCTCTCTCCTCTTTCTAAATCATATGAAGTCAGGTGGTATGTACTCACAGTAGTATTAATAACTGTCAAGTCATGTATAAAGCAAAAAATATTCCTGACTTGGGTAGAAATAGAGCTGAGGACGAAAACTGTCAATGGAGAAGTGATTTTCATGTTGTCTCCAATAGTAAGGTGCTGCTCTTGCAAATCATTCTCTATAAGAAGATCTCGTGCCAAGTCTCGTTAACTTCAGCAGGAGCTTCATGAGAGCCTAGGGATCCTGCCTTTCAGAGCAATTTATGTGTCTGAGGCTGAGTTGGAGAAAGACCATTGTGTGTTGGAGAGCAAAGTGGGGAGCTGCTAGCAGAGGGAACTAAGCAGGGAAGGAGTGAAGGGGGAAATGGAAAGGTAGTAAAGCCATTACAATCACAAGAGCTTTCTTGGATTAAAAATCCAGCTGAAATACATTCTCTGTTCTATTTAAAAAAATACAGCCTTAATAATCCTGGATTGCAAGGGATCAATCCTGCCTCCACTGAGGGCACCAAAGTCTGTTGGTTGGTTTTACAAGCCTGGGGTTTCAGCCCCTTGTCAGGTCATTCACATACGGTTGTTTCTAACTTGCACAAGCTTGCCAGAGTATTGCAGGGTTGGCTTATACCCTCTCTTATTTTCATGCTAAGATGGACACATTTTGAAACCCAACTCAGAAAAAGGGAAATTCTGAAAGAAAACAGAAATTCCTCTTGTATGCTCTGAAGCTTGTGTAGGATTATAAAAATCTTCCAAAGCTGGCTTGCTAAAGGTGAGAGATTGAGGATACATCACCCTATCTGTTTTTAGACTTTCCCAACCTTTAGCCATCAAAAATTGCTGCTGTGGTAATCATTGCAACCAATGCTCTTAGGAGTGGAGATTCAGTTTGTTAGACTGAGGTATCCAGAGAGAGGTGAGAACATACATTGAAACCCACAGTTTCCCTTTTCTCCATGTATTTTCTTGTCCAAGAAAAATTTTCATATTGATTTTCTCTACCCTGTTTAAGATACTCAGCTAAAAAGTTGGTTTGCTTACTGTCAGGACTGGCCTGCTAATCTCATCCCCAGCCCAGCCGTATGTTCTGTTTCACAGAGGCCAGCACCATCCATGCCAGAGAAAGTTTCACAAGCTGCTGAGATAGGTGTTGGTGAAAAACCTGTCTTTAGGGTAAGTTTCTTCTTTCCTCTCACCCCCTTTAATAAGAGTTTTTGCTGATGTGGTGAAGTCTGAGTGCTTGTCATTAATAATAATAAAAAAAAATAGTGTCTACAAGTTTGAAAAGGCTGATTGAAAACAGGAGTATACGTGATTTTTGTACACTCAAAGGTAATACATAATCTATTTGTGCTATACCACAGTATAATATAAATTTGTTTTAAATAATTTTTTTGTTACTTTCAGAGACTAGCTGTTTAAACAATCTTTTTTTTTTTCCTAGTGGCTGAACACTTTTAACCTCCCTTTTCTAAATCTTATTCTGTGCTCCATATGTATGAGATCTCATTTTGAACAGTTATTGTTAATTTTTATGATTGGTGTAACAGAGAAGCATGGAATCTGGGTCAGTCAGATTGAATCCATGGGAAAATGTCACAAAAAATTAATTTATGATGAATGAGAATGATACTGAAAAGGCTGACTTAATTTCTTTCATTACATTTGGAGAATGAAGCTGAAAGCTTGACAGCACCAAACTGAGGTGGGCAGAGTAAAGACCAGTTCTTGGCAATCTTCACTTACAACTTTGTCCATGCATCTCTTTAATGATAAGTAATATGCGGCTCTTTGGCAACTCCTGAACCTAAATTAATTTTGCACCGAGGGGAGATTACAAATCATCAGTGTGATACTGTTGGTGGTGTTTATTTTTCAGAAACTTCAGCAGTGCAAAGAAATTGTTCTGAAACAGGGGCTGTGGGAGGTAGTAACAGGAGAAATGGAGCAGCCAGAGTAGGAAAAGAAGGCATTTCTTACCAACGTGTCCAAGGAAGAATGGAGATCGAGGGCTGAAGACTGGGTACTGTTTAACCTGCGGAAAACATGTCCTTAGTGGAGGTCTCTCCTTCCATGTACACCGTTAACTGTTTAGTGCTTAGTGTGCGATGGTCTGCTGGTAATAAAAGGACATCAGCAAATTCATTTCTGTTTGGAATCTGAATAGTCTTTAAGCTTCTAAGATGGCGTAATTTCTCTCTTTATGTCATCATTGAATCAGAACAAGTACAGAGTACATTTTTTTTTTTTAAACTTTAATGTCAGAATAGCTCTCAGATACCTTATTGCGAGAACTTCTTTTGTGAGCAGAAGCATTAAGTGCTGCCCCTTCTCATTTGACTAATGATAAGAAGGACTAATGAAGTGAGAGAGCGAGAGTTCACACAATTTCATTCTATTTGAATTTGAAAATACAGAACTACAAAATTGCTAATAATTTCTATTTGTGGAAGAAAGAGGAAGATGACTATCAGAACAGTGCTTCTACTTCAGAGTTACTGTAGTGATTTTGTTTAGCATTGCTTCTTTAATTGTAGGAAAATGTAGAGCTTCTGAAAATCTTTTTCCATTTTAAAGAAGGGGAGCTGTGTTTCTGGGTTAGTGAATGCTGGTGCTGTCTGTGTCTTCATATGTGATCTTGACACTGTCTCTATCAGAAGAAAAAACTGAGGGTTTGGCATCTAATTAATAATGACGGGAATCTACCTTCTTTGTCATCAAAACTCAGTTTTGGGAAAAGGAAATATAACATTTTAAAACCTATTCCTGGATTCAGCCCAATTTCAGAAATAAAAGCATGCGTAACTGCTAGCACCTTGTGGTACATCAGACAGCAGCGCTGTAAACTGCTATTGCCCATGCAGATGGTGTTTCCATATGCAAACATGGAGAGGTCTATGGCCACTTAGGTGTTTACAAGTGTACAACGGGTACATGTTTATGACTAGGCAACGGTACATGGACTTTGGCCGTGGAAGTGTTGTCAATAAAGTGCAAAACCATGGATGTGTACATAAGTGTGTTCCCTGCTTATTAGCAACCTGCTATAAACCTCTGTTGACATAGCTATTGGTTGTGCGTAATCATCATGCGCATTTATAACTATCACATTAAGATTCCCAGTTTCTTGTAAAATCAGTCACTACAGTATTTTCTTTTTTTTATTAATACCTGTGTGTATGAGGTGTCTGACAGAGTTATTATCCACTTTGGTGATGAAAAACTCCTGCTGAGGTTCAGGAGAACAGGATTGCAAAGACCAGCATGATGTCTGTCTTATAAAGCACTCATTCTTCTGACTGACCATCTGTGTGTGAAAAAGGACTGCTATTACGCAGCAGTAGTTTTGTTGAGTTTGGCCTTGATTTCTTTTTTCCAGATTCTGCCTAGCAAAGAGGGAGAGAGAGAAGGGAAAAAGAGAATTTCACTGGGGAGTAGAGGAGGTGGGAGTGGAGGGAAGGAGGGCTGAAAGCTTAAAAAATGAGTGACTGGTAGACGAGTACAGTAAAGTCAGTGAATAATTTTACTGTCCTGGTCTAGCAGCTTGGGAATGTGCCATGTTAAACAATAACATCTTCCAAGTGAGAAAGGCAGAGAGGGAGGGGGAAGTTAGGGCGAAGCGTGGGGAGGGAACTGGAGGCAAGAGGAGGATCGGATCCTTGAGTACAGTCATTGCCAGTTCTTGGATCAGCTACTTTTTATTTTTCTTATTTTTTTTTTTCATTAAATATTTGACACTGAGTCAATGCCCAGGATATAAAAATCTGTACTAGTCTGTTAGCATTGCTTGACAAATAACATTACAGGTAGGCTGCTGGCTTCAGGTTTTACCCACATAAATTAAATCGTTATTGCTTCTTTGGAGCCTTACGGACCTCACTTCTCTGTGATAATTGTATGGCACTGAAGGAGATCTAGGGTCCAGGCTTCAGGAAAGATGTAGGGCTGCCATGTAACTTGGCCTTGGGTCTTTTTTCATTTTCTTTCTGTCCACCTACTGAAAATTTATCCAGGGGCTTCTGAAGGCTTCATAGACTGTTTTCCAAAAGTCTACTAGTCTTATCGATTTAGACACCTTTTACTAGTTTGCTTTTAGCCAGGACTAGCGTGAACATCTGAGATGTCAACACAGGAGGCATCTTGGTCAGCATGCTGAGCTGCTGGGATAAATTACGGTAACTACACATGCACTCGCTGCACAGTTACTGGATGCCTGGCAAGAAGTATGCTGCTTTGGGAAGCTTTGGGTAAACCCTGCATTTCCTGCCAAGATCTTTCCTTTGCCCAGTTAGCAACAGCAATATGTTGCAGGAGTGTTGGTTTCACATGTACCATGCAGGATAGAGGAGGCTTTCAGGGCATGGTGGCCCGGAACAAAGGGGTTGTCAGTTCACTGCTGGAGAAGACTTCTTGTCCAGATGGAGACGGTATAGGAGGCTTGGGCAGTGGCCACCCGCAGCCGGAGTTTGGGCTCACATGAATACAATTTTTGTGGTATCTTGCAGACATCTGGTTTGGAGGAAACTGATGCTGTGACTGAATGTGGCCCTTAGTTCTTAGTTTAATTAAAAGTTAAACTCCAACAGGTCTGATGCACCATCTGGTAAGAAGATGTACTGTGTCTGCCTGGCTATACATGTGTGGTGTGCCCCTCCTCTTCCCGCAGCATCAACGCACTGGAGACAGCAACGCCAAGCTGCCGCTGGAGCCGCAGTGGATTTCACGCTTAAACCTACCTTTCATCAGCGACTGAACAGAACCCATGAGACACGTTTCTGTGGAAAGGTGCAGCAAGCACGAGTTTCAGCTGCCAGTTTGACTGGTAGGTTTTTCTGGAAGCTGTGAAAGTGCAGCAGGCTTTGGGCTTGCTGTGCAGGAGGAAAGGCAGGACTAAAAACCTGAGGGTATTTCTGGGGTTATTGGATAATTTCAGGCATTTGAGACAATGATGATAGGAGGCAAGCCCCAGATTGGCACTGAGCTGGTCTGAAAAAGACCTCAAACCAAAAAGCTAACCAAGAAATACCAAAAAGTTATAGGAAGCTGAGCTTCCTATATCAGGTCTTTTCTAAAGAGGTAACATGTATCATAGCATTGATGGACATTCCAGCAAGGAGGTAAGAAAGAGAAACACGTTGCTTTGCTAACTCATAAGCCGTGTCATTTAAGAGCTATTTCATGCTTTTATGAGGATGGATGTGGCAAGCCTCCAAGAAATGGGCGAAAATCATGTATAAAACACTTCTCCAATTAGCTAGAACATTGCAATGATGTAAGAGAAGGAATGGCAATCACAGGAGGGGGAAGTTACTGACAAAAATCTGTTCTGTGTTATTCAAATTATTCCTGATCTAAAAATGGGGATAAGCAGTAAAAGGACAAGATTTGCTAATGACACAAAACTATTCAGGAAAATCTAAACTGAAATCAGCCCTGAGGGATTCGCAAATGCTATTAGGATGATGAATGGCTGAATCTCTTTTCTTGGGTTATTTTCTAATCATAGTAAATTAAGAGTAAAGAAAATAGTGTAAATTATGTATATGCCATGACTAGCAGGAAATAGCTGTTCCCATCTGGGTGGGAAGCACCTCGTTATGGTGTCGTTATGGTTAGCTCTGACAGTGTCACCTCAAAACAATGGCAGAGTCACCTAGAATGCTAGGAGTTGGTAGGAAGGAAATAGAAATCCAAGTGTAGAGCACCATGCCGCAGAGCATTCACAAGTGATCTTCTGTGTGAAACTCTGGGAACATTGTAATTCAAAAATCCTGAGGATTTTAAGAAAAACTGGAGGGATGGATCATAATGATGCTATGCAATGACTTCCGCATGATGAAAAGCTTTATGGACTTGGCTGGAAAAGAGTGACTGTGGGAGAAAGATGATCATTATCTTTCTAAACAGTGAGGGTGAATGAAGAAGGATACAGAAAGTGAATAAAGAGCTATTTCTCTATTCATTGTTTCTCTAAACAAGAT
This sequence comes from Tetrax tetrax, assembly GCA_009806455.1. Classification (NCBI taxonomy): domain Eukaryota; kingdom Metazoa; phylum Chordata; class Aves; order Otidiformes; family Otididae; genus Tetrax; species Tetrax tetrax. The sequence goes on from WHYT01016694.1 coordinate 109,882, forward strand.
CTATGATCATTCAGTTAAATTCTCAGATAGCCAATTTTAAACAAACAAAAGGAAATGCGGAGAATTTGTGGACCTCATTGCCACAGGATGTTTTCCTGGACAAAAGCATAAGCAGGTGTAGAAAAGGAGCAGGAAAATAAGAGGAGGGCGGATTCATAAGTACCTATTAAACATGGTGGTGCAGGTGCAAACTCTCAGTTCAGGAAGTCTCTAAGCTGATACCTTGCTGATGGTTGGATGATTACAACAGGGAAAAGAATTGCTCTGCATATACCCCTTTTCTTACAGCTGTTATTAGACTGGAATACATTAACCTTTGATTGACTCAATATGGCAATGCTAGATTGTAATTTTTTTTTTTTTCCCCATTTGGTGGCATAAGAAGTGACTTCTTCTCAGCCTAGTGCAAATGGCACAACACATTACCAAGTGAATGAGGAGGGTGTTTTGTGATGAGGTGGGCTTCACACAGCGTGCCAGGAGAACTGTGCTTACGGTAAGGGTGTCTGCATTCCTCTCTGGCTTTACAAGTGGAGGGGATGATGGAAAGTACTACAAGGCAACGTGCTCTTCATTTAATACAGATCATCTGTCTTAGTCCCCAAAGTGATTGAAAACACATTTTTACAACAAAGAAAATGAATGGCCACAGTTAATTTGGTAGATGGGAATCTGCTCTGGGAAAGTGAACAACGGCTGATCAGAGGGTCGCGTTCTTGCTGATAGCGCAGCTGCTGATGTTTTTTCCATATCAGTGTCAAAGAGGGAAACCAGCAGCTCCTATGCCAAAGAGAGAGCTATCTGTTATGAATGTCAGCACTTTGTAAACTACTTCACTATACTCCCTGTCTCTTCCCTTCACCTCTTAGCCTCCGCTTTAATAAATATTTTAGATGGAGAGATATTCTCTGTAAGACCTAAATGTGCTGTGTTGATGTACTGTAAATGTGTAGAACGGAGCCTCCTTTTACCACCTGCTCTGGGTTCCACTCACAAAAATCTGATAGGATAGACTGAGAAGTTGGGTGAAAAAGTAAATATGCTCTGATTCAGACATAAAAGCTGATATTTAAAAAAAAAAAATCACCGAAACTCTTGATCCGTGTGAGAAGACTCTGAATTTTAGAGTGTAACTTAAATGAGTTGTGCTGAGGTTCTGCAATATTTAATTCATGTTAAGTGGTTTTCTTCCTTTCTCTCTTTTTTAGAATTTTTTTTTTTTCCCCCCAACTTCTGATTTTTGTCCAAAAGTGGAAGTGCAGGAAATCCCTCAAGAAAGGCAGTTCTGGAGACTTCCAGCTCATTTTGGGGCTCTAGAGATTCCAATAGTTTGGGTAAACCTGTGAACTTTTGGATGTTTATCTGAACTGAACCTGAACTCTAAATCTTCTAGGGTTCACCCAGCTAAGTCAAAGGGAGGAAGGCCTATAATGATAATTTTAATGTTCTTTTCTCATTCAGCCGTGGATATGACTCTCCCCAGCCTTCTGACAATTTCTATGTGCTGCATTAAACAAAGAAAAAGCTAAATAGCGTGTATCACATATGCACAATTAAACATTGTACGCACCATTACAGCTTCAGCTGCTATGCATCCCAGTTGCTAGCTGCGGTCTTTGTAGGAGGATTTAGTGAGAAAACAGATGACTATTTCCAACTTGACATTGCCTCTAATGATGTCTTTTATGTCAGATGAAGATAACTTGCAAAAAAACATGAGAAACAAAATTATTGAGCTATAGTAAGCAAAACAGTAAAAAGAAAAGAAAGCTCATTAAATAAACATACCTGAATATGTAGTGTTCATTCTGTTAAGTTTTTAGAAGTGAATATAGTAACTGGTCTGACCTTATAATCACAGCATCTGAGTTCTTGATGTTTATCTATGGAGACCTCTGGGAAAGAGGGGAGTAGTTTATAATTTCTATTCTACAGAAAAGAATTTTTTATAGTACCAAAGATAACATCATAGCCTTCCTGATGTCAAAGGCAATGCACTAGCTGATTTTTCTTTCTGAAAGATTTTACTAGTAGAAGTTATCACAAGAAATCCACATCAGAGTGAGGAATGGAGAGAAGATTTCAGTCTGCTTTGTCGAACTATCCACACATACCCCATCATCCACCACAGTTATCAAATTTATACTCTTATATTACATGTAAGGAAGCCATGATGTGTTCCCCGTGGGTTCTCCAGCTTGAAAACACCTGAAAGTGCTACTCTAGCCTGGCTCTCATATCTTATGTCCTTTTTAGACTGTATCAGGGATGACAGTGGTCTTAGACTCATTAACAAATAGACGTGATGAAAACATAGGGCCTGTGTTACAGTGTCTTTCCAGATGCAAGAAAATTAATTGCTAGAAAAATGCAAAACTAAATTTCCTTTGGTGAACTTGCCGATCAGCGGTTTGGTAGCAAGTCTGAAGAGGCAGTGTGCTTCCTTGCTGAGGTTTAGAAACATGATGCTCTCTATTTCTGTCATGTGCCTTCAGGCACCTGGGTGAGTACCACCCTTAGGAGCCTTCAGTGCTTCCTCCCATCTGTGTAGAGAGGGCTAGCGATCGCACTGTGAATCTGGCTCGCTTTCTGGTGGTCCCTGCAGCTACAAGGGATAAATCTAAAGCTTACTTCCCAAATGCCTTCCCAAGTCACACTCCTAATGTTTATGGAATCACTATGACTGTGTTACCACAGCAGCAGTCATTTATGCCTTTGGAGCTGCTGCTGCTGCAGGGGAAATTCAGAAGAGCTCATTTTATTTTCAAAGGAATTTGGAAACCATTGGTGCTTGGTTTGAGCTCCTGGGTTTTCCACAGAGCTTGGCATTCAGCAGGGGTATGCTGCTCTCATCAGCTTGTCTCCGTGAGAGCAGCTGTGTGTTGAGACCTCTTCAAAACTTCAAGGACTGCTGTTAGGTCTGTTGCAAAGTTCAGACTGAGCTCATTCACAGATTTTTTTACAGGACTCTCAAACAAATGGCAGTTAATTTATACTTCAGAAAAGGAACTATGTGGGATTCAGTAATTTTGTGGGATTTCCAGATTTTTGAAATTTGGCTAGCTTTCTGTTTTCTTCTGTGTGTGGATCCATGCAGGCATGAAGTTCATAGATGTGAAGCTATGAAAACCATAGCTTAAGGAATGATTTTCATCAGTCCCTGTGAATGGAGGCTTCCAATCTGGCATACTTGTACTGCACACCTTATTTCACATTGCACTCAATCTTTCTAAAATACTGCCTCCTGGATAGTGTGCTTGAATAAAAACACTCTCCAAACTAATTCAGCTTCTAGGAACATCCTGTTGGAAAAGTTTTGGTTTGTTTTTTTTTCTCCTGATGAAACCAACGCAATGGAGCACCGAGCAGGAGCAAGATGTTAATGAACACATCCTGTAGAGGTAATGGCTTGGGAGGAACATCCATGCCAACAGGGTGCAGGAATGCCTCCTAGATATACTTAACCTGCTATGTGCAACTGTGTTTACATAGCAAATCACGGAAGATTAGCTTCTATACACAAGGCCCAAGGGGATCTGAAGCAGGGGAATTACACTTCCTTGAAGGATACAGCACAGTGAACTTCTTGTGATCACACGTTGCTTTGGGGCCCACAGATCAAAATCTTGGCCTTAGCTTGAGATATAAATATAAAATTGATTCAAATATTAACTGTCTGAAACCTTTTTAGTTTATCTACATGTGCATCATTCCTCTGTTTTTGTCCTCTGCTTTTGCTTAGCATTGATAATATTTATTTTGCCATCCAAAGAATAATTAAGCTTTCTTTTGAAACCAGAGTAATGGATGCGAGTTTACAACACTGAATACTTGCAAGAAATCCTTAGATGTGAGTCTTGCAATATCTTTTATTCTGAAAATGTTTTACAGAGAAGTCCCACTGAAAGCAGGTCACAATCAGCAGTAAGATTCTAGCGCTGATGTGGCTTTATCTCAGAGAGAGAGAAAAGCCAGGAAATAAAATAGGATTATCAGTGGAAATGAAAACATTCAAAGGAGTGAAGCATAAGAATAAACAGTCTCTCTCACACGCCCTCGAAAGAAGATCTTTCAACTGAGGCTTCAGATAAGGGAACATTTCCACTAGAGGGGCAATTAGGAGAAATAATTGGGTCAGTTGAACTCTGGGTCAGTTGACCCTGGACTTCATTGTGGCTTACGTCTGATTCTGCCCTGAACAGGAGCAGAGCAGAGAACGTGACTGTACATGATCTTTGTGGAGCCCACATTCATTCCTTTCCGAGTCCGAATGTTACAGGTTGAAGCAGTGGCTCTTAATATTGCCATACAGTGGGGGAGCTAAGATCCAGATTCGGATGGGCATCTACGCAGGATGGTTTGGATCCCCTTTATCCCTAGGGCACTGTAGCGTGCTCTCATACTTTTGCTTTCCTTTGTTGCACTTATTTATTTCTGAGTCATGCAATTCTGTCAGCTCACAGCCTGGTTTCTTCTCTCTTGATGAAGTCCGAAAATGGTGATTAATGTCTTGTGTTTTGTTCTGCTGTGAGTTGCCATGGGAATGAGCTCGACATTGCCAATCTAATGAAGTATCCTATCTTGTGGAATAAAGAAGAGCAGGAAATGGTGACACTGTGGGCAAGAAGCCTTATGTGAAAGTCTATTGTCTGAGATCAGTTTAGGTCAGCGTGGCAGTCTTGGTGCTGCCTGTCTTGTCTTTCAGCACATCAGGAAATCTTATAAGAACTTGCTTTGATTAGGAATTATTTATTACTTAAACGTGGAGTTTAAAGCTTAACTTCCTATGTTCTTTTTAAAATAACGGTTGTGAAATTCTTGTTATTTACTAACTGAAAGTTTTTTACATGCAGAGAAAGGAAGAAAATGTACCTAAAGGCAAAAATACATGGGGCAAAAATTCAAGAAATGCTGAGAAAAATGCTAACACCCTCCTTTCTAGCCCAGGATGCAGTGTTCTATGGTGAGTGTACTGAGAGGAGTGTAAAACCAGAGCAATATTGGAGCGAAGTTTTCATTGTTAAATTGTCAAAACAGCTGGTAATCTGCAGTGTAGGGACTTCCCGGGGCAGGGGTTGTATCTTGACTTTTGTGTTTTATAGCCAGTGGTCCTCAGTTCCTTCACCTCTAATGTCCTTCAAAATTATACAGGATTTTGCAGACTGGAAGAAACATCTCGTTCTGCACGAAGTTATTAGAAAGGGTGGTGCAATCTCTGAACAGCTCGTATTGTTTCCTAGTCAGTGATACTGCCAAGTGTGTAGGAAGCTGAATTCTTCCTGTACAAGTATTTCCCATAATTTGGACCTTAATTTCCACTGTGCTAAGTAAAATCACTTCCTGTCCTGGGGTGGGCTTTTTTTTTTCTGTTTGGGCATATGAAAAGGCTGGCAAACTGTATGGATAATGCTGTTGCTCAGTGTTGTCCTTTTCCACAACTCTGGTCCGCATGGCGTGCAGGATTGTGCTGGGAATTTCCATCCTCTCATTTGAGCCCTGCCTATGATTTATAGCAGAAGGATGGAAGTCCTGACATTTGGAACACAGCAATGCCTATTGCTTATTTCCCAGTAGAACTTTTGACTTAAAAGATTTAGATGCTTTTCTTTATTAAATGGAGTGAATACTTCAGTGTTTTCAACTCAAAGACCATCAACATATCTCCATATTTTGTCAAGGGGCCCAGCTGCCAATTCTCAGTGGAAGTGCTGTTAGAAGTGGTGGTAATCCAGCATGGTGGTCTAAGAAAAGGATAGGAGCCAGACATTTGTGTTCAGGCTCCAGTTTTCTCTCTTATATTTGGCTACAGTCACTGAAACCAAAGCTTTAAAATAAAAAAAAAAGTCACTGGTGGTGATAAACAAGATGGTGAACCCAGAATCAGGACCCCTTTGGCTTTTGAAAATTCTGTCTCTTACCTTTGTGCCTCTGTTTCTTGATCTCTCAACTGTCAATAATGCTCTGTTTCTTAAAACAGACTTGACTGTTTGCAGTCAAGGGGTTAAATCTAAGAACATAAGTGCACGGATGATAGGCTAGGTTGTTAATTTTGGTCTGTAATTGCAAACTGAGAACCGAGTAGGAAAAGTCATACAAAACTGGATTATGTATTGGAGACTTTAATCTCTGCCGTTGAATCTCCATCTCTCTCTGTCTCCTTCTCTCCCGCTCTTATGCACACATGTCCCCAGGCCTCATACTCTCTGCTCTGGCTCCCAGCTCATCCCCGCTGTCACCACAGTGGCATTTGGCAGTCTGTGAGGTGAGAGAGGGAGCTGAAAGCGTGCTGTGCGACGTCCTGCAGCTCTGCCCCGATACAAAACACATTTCCCACCTCCAGGACGCTTTTTTATGTCTCCCCTTTCTGAGCATTCCCTCTTCCCTACCCCCGCAGGACAGCACTCTCTTTCTTGTAAGAAAAGTTTTCTATCCAGATTACTAATTTTAACCTGATTATTGTTTGTGAAAGCAGTAACTGGAAGAAGAAGTCAGTTATTGGTTAACAGCTTCAGTGGTAAATCAGTTCCAGCAGCTTGCAGCGCTGCTGCGAGCGTGAGTCCACGTGCTTCCCAGCTAGAAGCTCTCAGCTCTTGTCTCCATCTCCTCCCCTGTCTCTCTCTCTGAGATCCTTTGCTGGGTCCATATGGTGCTGGGGATGTAAGTGCTTCAGAAGAGTGTTTCAGTATACAGTTATGATTCTAATTTTTGGTGTCAGCTTTTTATTACAAGTTGCTGCCTGGCTGGAGGCATGAGAGAGTGGAAGCAGGGAGGGTTCTCAACCATGTGTGAAGCAAGGCAGCAGTAGCAGAAATAATACAATAGTTTTTCTCTGGAGCATGAAAATGGGGTCTGGAGCAATCCCCTTGGCCCCTAATCTCTTGCTAATCAATATCTGTTGCTAGCTCTGGGGTTTATAGCATGAACCATGACAGTTTTGCTTGGAAGAAGGGTCAGGATTTCAACCACAATAAAAGTTACAGCTCAAGTTAGTAGCATATAAATTGTTTTGGTCACATAAAGCGTGAAATCCAAACCTCTGTTTTAAGATAAGACCTATTCTAGGTACCAGTGCTCATTTTCTATACTGTCTTGAGTTTGATTTTCATGTAGGTCTGAAAATGTGAGCAGATGTGTTCATATGTTAATACAGAATAAGCTCCTGATACGCAGCAATTTGTTTTGTGTTTTATATTAGGCAGAAGTTGATACTTATAAATAATATCAGTAAATGCAACTATATTTCCAAACAAAACCAGTAAAAATTGTAAGACATTGTGCAAAATTATTAGTAAATTGCAAAGATGCAGGGTAATGTCCTCTGATTAGCAATTACAAAATTTGGAGGTGCAAAATTAAAACTAGACTCAAAAAGGAATGAAAAGATGCCAGGGATGGATACGTGCAGGTTTAGGCTCTGTCCTGAAGTGATCTTGCTGTAGGAGCCTTACAGTATCAGTCGTTATTACCATGCGCGTAATACCACACGTAGCTCTCCCTAACGAAGCACTGAGGTACCATGGTTGATGGGAAAACCAGAATGCCAGAGATTCCCTAGGCCACAAAGGGAGCAAAAGCACCAGACTAACTTAGCATGGAGCCAGATTTGATCCAGCTGAAATTATTAATGCTAGTCCAAAACCAGCCCTGCTATATGTAACCTGGTCACTTTGTGATTGTGTGGGTCCCTGTGTACCATGTTCCCCCGTGCTCCGGGTCGTGCTGGGCTTATAGAAGAAATAATAAGAGCCAGAGCAGCCTTGTTGAGTGGGCTGAGGGAAAGAGCACAGATGTACCCTGAGGAGATGGCTGGGGGCTGGATTTGCTGGGCTGTAGCAGACTGAAGCAGACAGACGGAGGCTCCTGAGGGGCAATACTGGAGATCAGAGGCTCTCAGCATGGTGCAGGAGCTAGGTGTGTGTGTGGGTTTTGGGTCTTACTCTCAAGTGCTTGTGCCTCCTCACAAACTATGCAGGGAGCCAAGGTTTCTCAATGAGGGTTAGAGACCCCAGTTAGGAGTCAGGAGTGAGGTGGACTGCACGATCTCGTGTATTACTCTTGCCTGTAAGAGATGGTCTGTTAGATTTCAGATGAGTTTTGGGCTTTCCTGAAAGTAGTTAAGGAACAAATGAGAGTCCTTCTGAAGGAGAAAAGGATGAGAGTATTCCCTGGAGATGTATTGAAGTCAATCCAAAGTGAACTGATGCTTTACAACCCTCAAGTACAGTACTACAGATCTTTTGTTTTGTGCAAGAGAATTGCGTATGAAATATGAAAATGTGTACATGACCTTCTTTTAAATTGCTGTGATTTATTGCTGCCACAGCCATGAGGGAATCAAGACCAGCTTATGAGGAAATCAGTGTTATGTGGGATTGCAAAATGATGCTAGGTGTGACAAATCCTTTCTGAAACCCTTTAACCACAAGAAAACTACTGCTTTACTCAGATGTTGTGGAATGGATATCTCATCCACTCTGATTCCAAAAAGCCTTAGGTCTCTCCATGATTTTCAGGAAGTTGATGTTTGTCTTTTTTTAGTACTAGTGTTTGTGTTTTGTGCAATTTTCTGCATGCACTTAGGTTTTGTTGTCATGATGTTTTTTAATTGCTAAGAAACTTGAATGATAGTTTTATTTTGTCAGCGTAAAACAACCCAACAAACCTTTTTCAGGTTATGCAGCAACCTTTATTTGCCTTGCTCTGCTAAACATGCTTTAGTTTAAAAGCTACTATGTTCTTTCATATTTATAATTTTACACATGCTTCTCCCATTTTCCACAGCCTTCTCAAAACCTTAGTTCTGCAGCTGCTGTCTTCAGGTTACAGTTGTGAAGCAGGCAGAGGAATAGTGAGAAGAACTGAAAATTTTTATTTTTTTTTCTTCAGAAGACACTGTTAATCTGCTGAAGAAAAAAAACTCTTTGAGCTGAAAAACAGAAGAGTATAGCCTTCAAATTGTAATATAATTACTCATGTTTGGTAAGGTACCATAGCATGACTTGTGATTTTCATTGCCTATTGGTGTTCTCTACAGTATAGGAGTAAATCTATCTGATCTTTACAACTAGTTTTTTTTTTCTCATTTTCTCTATGTGCTTTTGTGAACAGCTAGTGCATCAAGTAGCATACCTGAAACCTTGAGATACCTCAAGCAGGCATTGTTTTCCGGAAATGCAGAGGCCTCAAATGGGTGGGTGATTTAAAGCAAGGGCCCAAAATCGCAGATTACTTTAAAAAATCTTCAATGGGTTTTGACCTAAATGGAGTTTTGACCTACCCAAGAACTAGCTTATACAAGTATTGTGGTACATGAGCCATGAAACATCTCTGACTTCTTGGTAAAGTAATAAAGTGGTCTGCTTTGCATTGTGCAGAGCTCACCTTTGTGGAGGTTACCTGTGTAACAGCTTTGGGAACACTAGCGGGTAGTTAGTCATCAATAGATAGGCGTGATGGAAAGTCCTTATCAGACACATGGAACACATGTAGTGAGTGTCTCACAGAGCGTAGCGGCATGGCACATACGCAGCCAGGGGAGCGTGCTGCAGCCTCAGTGTAGTGATGTGGTGTGTAAGGCTGCCTGGGATCAGACCTCCTTCCCACCCATCGAGCTGCAGTCATGCTCCCCTGCCGTTTCTCATCTGTCCTCAAGACCTGCTGGCATTTGGAGTCGGTCGGTGGTGGTACTCTACTGACCCTGTGCCAAACTCTGCTTTTACTTTCTCCTCACTGGGGCAATCAAAACATGACGAGGCTTTATTAGACTTAACTCTGGAGTTTTGGTGATGACTTCTCCGTTCTGCTGCTTCTGTCATGGCAAACTTCACTGATGCTATGGAGTCCTCTGCTACAGGGCTATGAGAGCTGGAGAGTACTCCCCCGATGGCCCAAACGATGTCTGCTTATGATAATGTTCCTACCAGAGATACTGGCTGAAAGCCTTTGCCAATGAAACTGTCTTCTGTAGCATGTTTCCTTTCTTACCAGAAGGGGAGGAGGATGACGTTTGTTTCCCTGAAGCTTCTGGCCATAGGGTTTAGAATAGGCAGAATTTCCTATGCTTCTGGTAAAAAGTAGTCAAGATTATGTATGACAGGGCTGTGTCCTGTGTGGATCATGTTAACTGTGTATGCATCTCAGCTTGAGATAAGTCTGGTCTGACTCACCGTTACTTTGTGGTGACAGGGATTTCTTTTTCTTAAAAAAAAAAAAGTAGTTTTTTGGTTTTTTTTTCTTTTTTTTTTAAATTAGAAATGCTTTGTGCTCAGACAAGATTAATCATTTTAGTCAAAGTTTGCAATGTTTTGATTAAAAAACGGATCCTGTAATGTTTATTTTATTGTTATTGCCGTGTGTTATTGTTATTGCCATGATTTTCAGTCAAACCTGTGAGCTTGTTTTGGTTTTATTTTCAGGTGAAATTTTTTGCCTTGGGACCTGAATTTGTGATTTTTTTTTTTTCCCCCTTGGGTCTGGTTTGGCAATGTACTGTCCTCCAAGAGGGATGAAATCAGCTCAGGTGGTACTTGGTCCAAATGTCAGGATTTCAGGACCAGCCTTAGACTAGAGGAGTTGCTTGGCAGTTCACACTTTGTTTCCTCTCCCTGTGCTCCCACATTCTGCTTGTGTGAACAGAGCAACTGGTGCTGCAGACCTGATGTCCCCGTGAAGCAGATTGCAGGTGCTCTACCTTGAGCTGTTTCCAGTCGGGTCCTGCAGGCCGCATACCCGTAACTGGTTGGAGTGCAGTACCAGTGCAGTATCGCTCCACTGCTGGAGCGGATCTTTCAATTTCACTTCGTAATCCAGACTATGAGCCCTAAGGCTGTGCATGGTAAGTGGGATGATGAGGAAGCTTTTTTAAAACGCTTGCTCCTGATTTGAGACAGCAAGCTAGTGTGATCACATGTCCTTTATTTCTTGTGTACAGTGATTCCTGACAAGTTACCTTCTATGTGAATATCCCTCACATGGTTAAATCTCCAGTGCTATCATACAAACTTAAGCTTTATGGACCTTTACACAGTAAAAAAGAGAAAAATAATCTAATATTTTAAGAAATCCTGTGCAATGTGCATTAAAACTCTGTGAATGGTTGTCCTCTCTGTGCTTTGGATTGTTTAGAAGTCATCTGGAGCAAGTGTCTTGTGTGCAATTTCTACCAGTTCAAAATGTGGACTAATTTTCACATATTTAGTGGCCTTCAGCAGTAAGGTTTTCAAAGCCCCATGCTATCTATGGTGTCAGCTACCTTTTTTTTTGCCTGGCCTAGATTCTCTTCCACTTCACTTCTAAGTAAACTCTGCACTGCTTTGGCTTATCACCTGTAAAGTAGTCACCTGCTTTCTGAGAGAACAGCACAGATGATAAGTGTGATGTGTCTATCCACCCAGCCCAACCTAAATCTGAGAGCGAAAGGTTTCCTATTAAATTCAGGATTATCTTCATTTGTCAGTCACCAGTGTAAGTAGAGCTACAAATCCAAAAATGTAATGCTTTATTAACCATATTTTTCTACATCTGTATGTTTATAGGAAAACTATGGTCTAGCATGCTTGGATGTTTCTAGTATGTTAAATACATATACAACAAACAACCATTAATGAGTTTCAAAACTGTGATGCTTATTCAGGCCACTCAGTGTCTTGAATGTGAGCCAACGTTAATTCAAGCCCAGTTGATCCTAATAAGTAACTAAGACCCCATTTCATAAACATGCAATTCTAGCTTGTTATTTCTGGCACTGCCATTAAGCAAAAGTCTCTACCCTCAGAATGACATAATTAAGGGATTAGGGATAAATTGAAAATCGTGAATAATTCACAATTTCTTCCCTCCTCTTTCCCCACCAAAGGCAACTCTAGAGGGGGTCAGTAACTGCTCTCAGTCATACACCCTTTATTCTGTGAGTTATGCACAGAAGTGCGACCTGCCAGGACAGTGGGATTTGCTCATATGAGTGGAGTCTGTAGCATCGGATGTAATATCTGATACTTTCTATTATCACAACAGGATCACTAGGACGACGAGCCAATGCTTGCCCTAAAAGCTACTACTTACACTTAGCCATCCTGAACAGGGATCTTTAGTGCCTCTCTAACGTATGTTCTCCCAGTACATATTTCTTTTGAAAAGAAATTATGACATTTCAAAAGAATCTATTACATTTTTTACTAAGATGCAATCAGTGTCATTTCTTACCCTGGTCCTTCAGATAATCTAGAACATTGTTATGCTTGTTTCTTACATAGATTTTCTCTTCTACTTCTCTGATTTTACAGAAAGATATTTCATTAAGATCTTCTGGAAAAGGAGAAACTTTCACAGAATCACAGAATTATCATGATTGGAAAAGACCTAAAAGATCATCCAGTCCAACCATCACCAATACTTCTCAGCTAAATCATATCCCTCAACACAACATCCAAACGTTTCTTGAACACCCCCATGGTCGGTGACTCCACCACCTCCCTGGGCAGGCCATTCCAGTGCCTGACTACCCTTTCCAAGAAGTAATATTTCCTAATGTCCAGCCTGAATCTCCCCTGG
>WHYT01016694.1:122692-182135 GCA_009806455.1 Tetrax tetrax
GTTCCAGGGCCTCAATGTCTTTCTTGCAGTGAGGGGCCCAAAACTGAACACAGTACTCGAGGTGCGGCCTCACCAGTGCCGAGTACAGGGGGACAATTACCTCCCTGTTCCTGCTGGTAACACTGTTTTTGATGCAAGCCAGGATGCCGTTGGCCTTCTTGGCCACCCGGGCACACTGTCGGCTCATGCTCAGCCGAGCATCAATCAGTACCCCCAGGTCCGTTTCCTCCACACAGTCCTCCAGCCACTCCGCCCCAAGCCTATAGCACTGCCTGGGGCAGCAACAAATTATCAGGAGATGCATTTTATTGCATAAAATCTAGTGATGTAGGAGTTCTGATTAAAGCAACAAAGACTGAAAAGCAATGTATTTCTCAATACAAACATTTCTTACTCAACCTTTCTCTCTACTGTGCCACTGGATTTCTCATGCAGGTGTTGCAGTCTTACAGCTGTAGAATATGGGTTTAGGACTGTCCTTTTGTGTGTTTGTACAGTGCAGAGTCACTGGTGTCTTTGGCTCTCTGAGCTTCTAAGCATTACAGGGATAGAGTAAGAGGTAAGGATACACTTTGCTTTCTCCTGCAGTGAGAATTGCTCGCTTGTGGTCGTAAGGTCTGTGTCGCTAACGTACTCCTCTGCTCAAACTCCAAGCCTTTTTGCTGATGCTGCAGTGTTCATGTAATGCTATTGTATTGTTGCAGGACTGTGCCAAAATTAAGAAAATAAGTCTAGTTAAATTAAAAATTAGGGTGCTGGTGGCCTTATAGACTTGCTGTCTTGTTTATTCAGTGTCAGTGAATGGCTGTGCTGTTTGGTACACTCATTAATTTTTCTCAAGTGGTTGCTGATGTCATTATTGTTCTGGGCTTTCTTTTTTCTTCATGTGCCATTGTTATTTTTATTGAAGCATGTGGGGAGAACACTGTGCGCACAGCTGTGTAAGGATCAAATTCAGAAAAGGCCAAGTCAGTTTGTAAAAGAAATCAGGTGTATTGCCATCAAGTTTTGGGTCAGTAGCAGGGCACCAAGTGACTCAACTTTTCTTAAAAAACAGACTAAGGCTTTTAATTTCTGAGCAGAACAGGGGAATGCGTGTAACCCGCAGAGACTGGAGTCTCTCCAGGCCTATCTAACATAATGAGAGAATTCTTTGTGAAGTACATAAAACGATGACATTTTAGCGGTGAGTGAAATTATTTGATTACTTTTTCCATAACCTAAAATAATTGGAATGTTCTTTTGCAATTCCATTCCCGGTGAGGACTAGGAATGTGTAACCTCACCATATATCTACCTCAGAGACATCTCCAGGGCAGTGTGTGGTGATATGGAAAAACGGATTGAAAAGTCTTTTTTAAGCCCCAAGGAAAAGTTACAGGCATGTTCATCTGGGAAAACATCCAGAAGATGAATTTAGAGTCGTGACCACAAGTCTGAGGAGAGGAAAGATGGTTTGGGCAATGTCTGGTGAGCACTGCCGTGGCCAGCGAGATAAGGGTGAACATCCAGCCCAGTCTGGTGTGTTCTTGCAGCCATTTGCAGAAAGGGAGAAGGGGCTCACTACTGACTGACAGCACAGCCTTGGTCTGGGGCATGAGGTCTGGTCCTGGTCTGGCTGGACTGACTGGCAAACAGACAACCGGGCCCTGAGCTGCCTCTTTGTCCCCTTTCAGCGCTCCCTGCTCCCCGCCACCATCCTGAGGGCATGAGCACATGTGTGCTGAGCTCTCCTGGGACTGGTGTGGTTTGTCAGGTTTGGACATGGAGGTCTTGGCCCTGCAGGTATCAGCCAAAAGTCTGGCTGTGCTAGCTCAGCACCAGGACCCTGGCTGGCTTGCCCCTGTGGCCTTACAGGGTTGATGCTAAAAGGATGGTGTATTCCCAAGGAGTTTTATGGTGAAGGGCAGACAAACAGAGAGGAGTAAAATTGCACTCACTCCTGGCTGAGTGCTGAAATGGCTACAAGACATTGAGGTTTGCCTTAGTTCTGACAATCATTAGTATTTCTTGGTGTGTGAGGTGTAAGTGAAAGAAAATATACAGAAAATACAGAAGGGATTTTGGCACTTTGCAATGCAGAGGAGATTTTTAACATCATGTAACATCACTGGCTAGCATTGGTGGTGGGTTAGCATGGTCTTTCACAGCAAAGCTTATTTATTACATTGAGAGGCATGATTTAGCATTTCAGTGGTAAAGAACAACTTAAATCTATTAAATTGGTCCTTCACATTCAGGACATGTATGCTCCTGCAGCAATAGGAGCCGAGATGCTGTGTTAGTATTTTGTACTTGATGTGTGGACACTGAGCAGCTCTGTCACAGTTTAGCATCACCCTGACACAAGCCATAGCCAACCACAGAAGAAAAGGATAGTCTCTGCCTTGTGGAAATGGCAGAGACATTCAGGAGGAATCTCATGGGTTGAGATTCCCCGTACACCGAGAGCTGCATTGGCGTATGAAACAGGAATATGCAGGCTTTGGGAGATATCCATTTGAAAACAGCTTGGGATTGCTTTAAAGGTAGACCCAGTCCTTCTACTCCTAGTAACATCATATCCCTGCTAGCAGAGGACTACATGTATTTAGTCGCTGAGGAGAGAGTATATATTGCTCAGTATGGCTGTTTTAACAGACTGTTACTGGAGAGTTCTTCCGTATTTTATATTGTGTAAATAGAAAGACAGATTATCAAAGAGTAGTTTGCAACTGGACTGTGTTGACATAGCATTTTGTGAGGATACAGAATACCCTGAATGGCTTGTTTCTAATGTAAAAACCATTTAAAGCTGGACTCGTTTCATTGATGAGTTAGACCTTGAATAGTCTGGTGCAAAGGAGCTAATATCTGTAAGAGGTTGAAAGAGTGGAAAAGGATGGTAGGAGTTACATATTGACAGAAGATGAGCCAGGCTAGATCACGCCTGTTTGCCAAATTATTTGTTTCAATATTTATAAAAGTGGATAGGAAACAGATGGTAGAAATGGAGATGCCTGTCAGGTTTCTGTAACGGAGAAAGGAGAAAGAGCGAGAGGAAATCAGAATCCCACCATAAGAGGGGAACAGGAAATTAAAATGTCAGACAAATGACAAAACTGCAGGACCACACACAAATATAAAGAGGTTTCTCATAGGATCTCTAAAGCATTTTAAATTTAAGTCTTCTCTCTTTTGCCACCCAGAAATCAGAATAAAGATTTCTTTTTGTTTTTTAAAAAGAGGAAAGTCAAAACACACACCCTCAACCCAGTTGTTAGAATACAGTAAGAAAGAAGAAGAAAACTTCTTTGGAAACATGTCTGAGTACTTTGGAAAAGTCCTACTGTAATATCTAGTAAGAAGACAGAGAGGAGAGGAGAGGAGATGTGGAGCTCCTGACTCATGTATTGAGTTTCGTGGTATCCACATCCTTGCCTCTGGCAGCAAGAATTCATGGTCTTTACTCCACAAAGACCAGCGATATGGCAGGTAAAGGTCTTGCAGACTAGGGCTAACAGGGAGCCCTGGGTTACGTTTATCCTCTGCAGCCATTCTGAGCACCCATTACTTGTGGTTTGTCCTTGCATTTGTCTGTATTTATGCTAATTTCACCTGAGGTGCAAGATGTGAGAGGTGGGGGTAAGGGAGAGCTGCTGGGTGCAGGGGTAGCCTGACAGTATATGTTACACCTAGAACCTTGGAGGGGGAAGGAGGAAAATAAGGGGGTAAAAGGATAGGAACCTCTCATATTGAACAGATTTTGTGGAAATGTAGCAGGTGTGTTAACTTAGGATCCCAAATGCCTGTGGGATTCGGACAGTTCCACCGCTACAAGCATGCAGTGATGTATTCTCCGTGCCTGTCAGTAGAAGACAGATCTGGAAAAGCCAAGCTGCTTTTTGCAGAAATCTGTTTGTACTGCGACATTATCTGAACCAGCTGAATTTGGAAAGAAGTTGTGAATCCAGATAGGGTTACTGGTCTCTTCCCCTCTCAGAATTGCTTCTGGTTTTTAGTATCCATGGGAGCACAGGGAGATATGTGCTTTATCCAGTACTTTTCTGTAACCAGTTCATAGGATTCCTATGCACAAAGCTCACCCAAGCATATGATATTTAAAAGCACAACAGTATTTATTGCTCTATTATAGCCTTGCATAAGCAGTTACTAGCATAAGCAGTTACGATTCTCAGCATGAGCAGTTCCCAGTGTATTGTTTTTCCCTTTATGAGAGTCTTATCATCCCAACTAAGCCAGAGACACCTCCGAGCAGGAGGATGATGATCAGCGGGGTCAGAGCAGAGAAGGGAGGTAGGCGCAGCACCTTCAGGGCATCCCCTGTTGTTCATAGAGTGTGCTCTGGGTCCTTTCTCTCTCCCTCTGTGCTGAGCCGCCTCTGTTTATACCCTCAGCAGATTCAGTGGCAGAGTACTGACCAGGTGTTGGTGCACGCATGGCCAGCGCATGCAGCAAGGCCTGCCAAGTACGGGCCCTGCTGGCCAACAGCGGTTCCCGGAGAGCAGCAACATCCTGCTCAATAACAACCCTCCTAGCGCCCCTCTCTGAGATAACAACCCTCCTAGCGCCCCTCTCCAAGGTCGCGTTCTCACAACTGTGTGCACTTGTAATTTCCCACAGTGGCCCTACATGGACCATCACTGAAATCCCTCTCACATGCCACCATGTGGTCTATAGCTGGGACACTGTGGTACTCCACAACCCCCACTCTTAAGCTTGTAATTTCCCACCGTGGCCCTACATGGACCATCACTGAAATCCCTCACACACCTTTCCACCTGGGGAGGGTTTGCTGCCGCTCTAAAAATCTCTGCTTCTTTAGCTGCCCCTTGCTTATGTGTCTTCATATTCAGCAATCATCACTGAATAAGGGCAGTCTGCTGACCTTTCCTTCAAGAGTAAATTCTGAGCCAACTGTGCTGCTCTGCTGAGATATGGATGTTTTTCTTTCTGTCTGTCTGTCTTGTGGTAGGGTTTTGTATGTCTCACTTTGACTTTGGCCAAGTGCCTCACAAGCTATGGACTCTGAATGTCTGCCTTATTTGGAGAAAAATGTAGGCTTTTCAGTTGGCTTGACCTCCCAGTAAGTTTCTTACTCTCCTTTAACCTCTCTCTGCCTTGCCAGTCTTTGTGTTAAGCTTTTTTCTCTCTTTCAGATGTTCACTGATCCCTCTTACTTCCTTAATAAGAAGAGGAGAAAACTGTAATTGCACCCCAGTCCTTCTGCTGGTGTTTGATGTTCATCTCAGGAATAAGACATTTGCAAGTTCATGTTCACACCAGGTCAGCAGATGCTTCTGTTGAGGACTGTATTGAGACTTAATAGCCTGCTTCAGTCATGAGTATGGACAGGTCTGCCTCATGGAACTATTGCCCACTGCATTTTACCACAGAATGGCAAATTCAGCCCTTTGCAAGCAGATTCTATTTCCCTGAGAAATAGTCTATTGTATCTTCATGTTCTAAAAGTAGGCTTTCCAGGTGAGTATTGGTGAATGTAACTATAACTTTGGAGACAAATATAGTCCGTCAGTTGGATCAATGAGATCAAGATTAAGCCCTTTAGATCCTAGTCCATCAGAAAAGTGACTTTGTCTGCAGTCAGCTCTTCTTCCAATTAATGGCTGGTAAACCAGAAAAACAAAGTGAGAAGCAAAACTTGGCATGGTGGAATCCTTAGTCAATGACAATAAGATGCCTGCAAAGAAGATGGATTTTGTGATTTCCTCTGCATTAGCTTTTGAAAAGAGAAGTGTTGGAAGGAGAGGATAAATAAGAATCACATAATCATAGGATAGTTTGGGTTGAAAGGGACCTTTAAAGGCCATTTAGTCCAAACCGCCTGCAATGAGCAGGGACATCTCCAACTAGATCAGGTTGCTCAGAGCCCCATCCAACCTGGCCTTAAATGTTTTCAGGGATGGGACATCCACCACGTCTCTGGGCAACCTGTGCCAGTGTTCCACCACCCTCAGTGTAAAAAATTTTTTCCTAATATCTAATCTGAATCTGCAAATCAATTGTGCAGCAATTCAAGGGCAAGTGCAGCGTTGGATGGATCATTCTTTATTTGTCTGACAGTCTAAAGTGGGAGCTTTCCATAAATTCATGGCTTTATTTAGTATTCATTGTAAGCAGGTAGCGTGGGAATAGCAAATACAATTGTTTTTAGCTGGATGCCAAAAGGAGGAGGAGTTAGTGCTTTTCCCTTTTGCTTTTCTCTCTTCCTCCAGACACTTGGAGCTTTACCAGGTGCCTCCTTTGGCAAATAGGTATTTCAGGAACCCAGTGTTTCCAAAAGATCTGAACTGGTCTGAACTTGTCAACTTGTCTGAAGTTACCATTTACTGACCATGTGAAGAACTAAGGGATGTTCAGATGTAGGACACTAGGAATCAGTGTCTTTGTTGGTCACCGAGTGAGATGAGACTCACCCATGAAGCAGGATATGAAGGAGTTTTTTGTACAATTTTAATCTACTTTTCATATGACACTGCTTCCAGTAAAGCTAGATCTAAATTCATCCCAGGGGCTACTACAAAGATGGGTTGTATTTGGTCCACTGAAATTCTTCTCCACTTGAATTGGAGAGGAAAGAGTCCAGTAGTCCCTTGTCTCAGCATGTTCACTTCTATGAGGTTTTTCCCTTATAATTTATTTTTTTCAAGGATCTGGCTGAAGTTAATGGCCAGCCTGGAATAAATTGTAAAGATATTTTATTTCTTTTCTCTCCACTTTACTGAAGCCTGAAATGCCATTCTTCCTGCCTGTCCACCCACCGTTGCTCTCTGACAGGGCTGATGTTACTGACAGAGTTGTCACTGTGACGGATTAGGAGTGACTTGAGTAAGACTCAGTCCTGTGGAGGAGAAATGCAGTGGTAGGGAAGTAGATGAGCACAATATTCAAGTAACTGATGTCTTTTTCAGAGTTATGCTTACCTCTACCGTTAAAGCATGCCTTTCATAACGCTTCCTTCACCTGCAAGCCTTGCAAACCCCAGCCTCTGGTGGGCTGCCTCCCTTTGCATCGGTCCCCGTCTTCACCGCACAGCCGCTGCTGTCTGTGTGGTCTTTGAAATTCACACAGCTTGGTGGCAACCAGTAGGGAGGGAAAATAACGTGTTTTATTTATTTAGAGTCAAGCACAGTTTAAACTCCATTCTAAATAAATAAAAACTCTTAGCCAGATTTATATAAATAAAAAAGCAGATTTTCCCCTCACTTTTGGCTGCCGTTGAACAGCATCGGTTTCAAGACCACACAAGGAGCTGTGTCAACAGCTCTGAAATGTGCGGTGGAGGCAAAGGTAGGGAGGGGTAGGAAGGACCTTGATAACTTGCTTTGGGATTCTAGCACGTGGAGGTTCCCTCTGTACATAAAGGAGTAGCCCTTGCACTGCGGTAGGTTAAAATGTTGGAAGAAAACTGGGAGCATCTTATGTCTTTAACTGAGGAATATTTCTATAAAAGACCGGTTTTTCTGCAGATTGTTCATCTGCTGTACCAAGTCATAGAATCATAGAATGGTTAGAGTTGGAAGGGACCTTCAAAGGTCATCTAGTCCAACCCCCCTGCAAGAAGCAGGGACCTCCCTGACTAGATCAGGTTGTTCAGTCAGTCAACTGTGTAAATGGTAGGATTAGCTGTCACAGCTAAGCGCAGTCTTTTAGTATAGTCTGGAGGTGATAGAGCACCCATAAAAAGCAGTGATTGGAGGAAGAAATGTTTTATTCTTAGGAGGCTGATCGCATTTGGCCTTTGGGGTTGAGTCTGCACTACTCAAAGGTTCCCAGTTTCCATCAAATGGTGCTCCCAAGCAGGTGCTGACAGTGCTGTGTCTCCTGTTACAATCACTTAGGGAAACTCCAAGCACGGTTTCATTTTCTTGGGAATGAAATGTATTATGTCTGCACAAGGTTTCAGGTCTCTCTTCACTTTTGGATCTGCCAAGCTATCAGGAAGGGTGACAAGCAGCTGCTGTATGGAGCACCTGGGTTTTGTTACTCCAGATAACAAATTATAGCAGGCCTTAAATAGATATCTGCTTTAAGCAGGTTCTCCTCAGCAGTATTTACTCCAGTGCTTGTGGATGAGGATGGGCTGGAGGACATGGTTCTGTTGGTAGCAAGATTAGGCTGAGAACAAAAAGGACCCAATTAATGATTGTTATTTTGTGGCTGGTCAGAGGCCACTAGGATTCTGACAAAAAAAATCAAAGAAACACTCTTGCAAAGCAAAGTCTTGCTCACAGGTCATTACCTCTTTCATATTCTGAATCTTCTTGGGCTGGCAGACAAAATGACCAACAGATGTTAGTCACATTGGAAAAATTTCAAAGAATAATTTTTTAAACATGTCCTTTTATAGCTTACTTTACCCACTTCATATATTAATTTTAATTTATGTATGATTGCATATCCCACGATACTTTTGGGTTGTCTGGTTCTGTTAGTAAAACATCAATTCACTTTTCCCACTTAATGACGCAGCTAGGCACACAGCTTGTCATAGGCAATGGTAGCGGAACAGCACAAACTCCTAAACATCTTCACAAACCTCTTATCCTGAAGGCAGTTAGTACATCTCAAGTATGTATTACTCTATGGTCCAATTAGCAGTAAAATGGCATTTTTCTTTACTCAGAAGAAGTCATTATCCAACTCCTGCTTCTGCTGTGCCAATCTGCAGGTGGTTGCTTCAGCTGCCAAAAACCTTCAACATAGCAAATAGTCTCTATTCCAGCCCACTCAGCCCAGAGATGTGTAGAGTTTCCCTCCTGGCTCCAGCCGGCGGTGGCTGAGGGAGTCTTTTTCCTTGAGACCCCTGCTTGTGTTACTAGAAAGAGCGTAACATTTTGAAAATGCTACTTGATGCATGAACGTAGAGAGCGTGGCATAGGCTCACACTGCCTGCAAGAATGTCAAGACCCCCAAATTGTTCCGTGCTTAGGGGAGTGGATTCAATTTTTATGTGTGCATATTATGATTTCAGAAAGTGATGCTGCATTTTGAAAACCCAAATGTAGGAGAGCCAGGAAAGAGCGTACAAAACACTTTCAAAGCTTACTTGTATTTATTTTTCTCATTTTCCTTCTTTAAAAAAAAAATCGATGCTTTCTCCTATGAAAATGTAATGTCAGTGGCAATGGACTGTATATGCAATAAACAGCTTCTCATGGTTATTAAACACCTCAGCCTTGCCTTACAATTTAACCAGTCGTAAAGTAATTTATTGCATTGTATGCTGAGTTGCCATGAAGGATATCACTTACTTATCACAGCATTCTAAATAGCAACACCAAAGAGACTATTCATTTTCACAACAGAGAACAAAAATTATTTACCTGATTTTAACTCTTAATAGTATGGTGAGATTTTTAAGGCCTTTAAGATAATTTAATATATATGGTTTAATTATTTTTTAAAAAAGGATAGCTAAGCTATTAGAACTGAACAAGAAAGCAGGTGGTTCTGCACCTCTTGTATTGGTGGCTATGAACTACCATACTATCTGAAAAGAATGGACTCCTGGATAAATTTTTTTGCAAATTTACAGAAAACAAACGGCAAATCTAGGTCTTGGGATTCTGAGTGAGGTGGAGCTGCTATCCCATTTTAATTATTTTACTGGAATTCAGTGTAAATGTAGCTCTGAAACATCAAAGAAATTCCAAGGAATAAAAGCTATAGGAGGCTATATTTAAGGAGAATAAACAGAATAATCTATGTAACTGTAGACTAATCTGACATTGACTCTGAACAATATTCATTAAAATCTTTTTAGGACATACAATTAGCTGAAGATTGTAAAGTAATTGTTGCCAATGAAGAGAGTTTTACTTAAATCTGCTCTAGCCAAATAACTAGATTAAATTTCAAATATTTTCAGTAAAGTTAAATGTGATGACAAGCTGCTCATTTAACAGGTTAGATTAAGATAATGAGTAGGAGATAGAACCACTCACTCCATATTGCAAGGATTAAAACATATTTTGTAAAAAGTGTATATAAAAAGATTATCATCACAAGGGCAGAAAGGGGGTTTTTATTCAGGAAGTCAGGCTGATTACTATCCTCGTGCTATTCAATTGACTCTTTTCTTCCAGTTATTTGGAAATACATATGAAGTTATTAGAAAAATATCCTGATGTAATCACACAAGGCAGGACCTTTTTGCTAACCAGGGGGCACCTTTTGATAGAATATGTTTGGAGGAACAGGCATTTTATTGCAGACAAATGTGAGCACAAAGATCTGTATTTAAGAGGAAGAAGGCTCTGCTTTTAAGATTTCTGCATGCTAGAAATTGGTGAGCCTGAAAGTTTTAAAGTTTGTGGTAGTCATCTAAGTTAACATGAGCTTTTAGGCTGATTTTAGGAGCATGACTACAGTGTTGTATGAGCAGGTGGGAGAATATTGTGTAGGACCAGAGAGGCATTTGTTCTCATAGATAGGACTGATGAGCTATTTATTAGAAAAGCGGGTTAATTTCTGGTGCCTGTTAGAAAAAGGGATCATAAACCAAGGAAATATGGGAAAAAATATTCCGGGGATGCTCTGAGGGTCTATCAATACTATAGATCTTTAAGACTCTCAAGTACACAGTGTATAACTTACATATATAACACAAAATATATACCAGTATTTCTGGTATGATTTTATTTATAAATATATAGATATTTGTATAAAGAAGTATGTATATATGCGTGTGTGTGCACTTGAGAGATTTGTGATAACATACCTTCTTCTTGATTATGATAATGTCCATGTAAAAGTCTTAGCCATTTAAAAGAGCAAATTAATTCTTTTCTTAAACCATGGTAATTCATCTTGTTTTACCTTATATAATATTTTTATGCTTAAAATGAAGCAGTATCTGGCATGACTAGTATTGTGTATATAACTGTAGCTCCAGACTAGCTTCACTCATCTCAGTAGCATAGCGGACAGTAGAACTTGGCCCTCTACAATGTAATATGTCAGTCCTAAAATAATTTTTAAAGGTATTTATATATCTCCTCCTCCACGCTGCTTGTAACCTGAGAGCATCCATGTGGCTAAGAATACAGACTTGTCTTTTCTAAATTGAAGACGTTCTGCTCATACCATTGGAGAAACAAACTAAAAAATAAGGCAACCAGATGTTTAAAAATGTTGAAAGTTCCTTTTTTTTGGACAGGTAGCTACGTTAAATAAACATTAAAATGCTATTTTTTTCTATATAGCTATTCATTTTAATGGCACCCCAAGAGTTCATCCAAGGGTCTCTGGGTCACTTGGGAGAAAGTACAGTATATTTTGGCTCCACAGTCTTTGACTTGCTACAAAGAGCTAATTCTTCCAATTAATGAAATAAATGTTGCTGATGTAGATGGATTGACAAATTATTTTAAAGGCTAGTTTATTCAAGCAGATGGCTTGATGCCTACATGACTAGAATGCTTTGAGAGACCTTCCCTGGCAGGAAAAGAAGCCCTTGGAAGAACAAGATGTAGTGATTACTCACCCCCATTCACCTGGTGGCGGTTATTCCTTTGAGCATCTTCTGTCCATGGTGACACTGCAACGACACTAGGAAGTACGAAGACTTTTTGTCCTCTAGGATTTTCAGTAGGACTTACCTGTTTGGACAAGATACCAGTGATGAATGTGAACAGCGGAGGAACTGTTGATCTGGGAGTCCCTGCAGTTTGATGAGCCGTTTAATAGAGAAGCAGGTTAATTTCTGGTGCCTGTTAAGAAAGGTGATCATAAACTAAGAAAATATAGAAAAAGAATTCCAGGGATGCTCTGAAGTTTATTGATACTTGCTTTATGATCAGATGCTAAATAGAGCAAAGAAGCTAAAGGGAGAATTTCAAGGCTACAAGTCTGTTTGTATGGATAAAAGACTTTTGGAAACAGTGTTTTCCTTTCAGAAATATATTCCTGTCTTTGGGACAGCATCCTAAAATAGCGACATTTTAATTCAGTTTGCAGCAGTTTATGAGAGCGGTTGTATTGCAGTGTTGGTATTTCAAGAGTGGATCAGTTCTGCGGATTAATGCTTTTACGTGCGTCAGTAATGGTGCAGATGGGTTACTGCACACCTGAGACCCTCTGTAGGGGATATTGCTGTCTGGCTGCAATTTCTGAGCTTTACAACTTTAGCTAACTAATGTGATAGCCTCTGTGTTTCCAGCCAGGAAATAGCACTCACTGTCAGCCGTGCTGTATGTGGGGATGGAAGGTGTGTTCCTGCCTCCATATCTAAAGATATTAAAGGGGTTACAGAGAAAAGCTTCTCTCATTTCATACCTCTAGTTACGGCTTGAAAAAATACAAAAAAAAAAAAAAAGAAAAAAGAAGAGTTGAAGAAGTCTAATGCAGGATTCCTGTTGCCTTCTTTGGAAGCCAGACCTGAGGCTCTCAGCTGGTGCCTGTGTGGTCAGCATAATGTCGGAGGGCTGTAAGGTGATGCAGGGGGTTACACGCTGCAGTCATCGGGATGCACCAGAGCTGGCTTTAAACGCGCTACCTCTAAACGTACCACAGCCAGACCTCCTACACCATCATGCTCAGCTGGGTCTTTGGCAGAGTGCAAAGATGTATATGGCATATTCAGGGCTCCACGTTGCCATAGCTAAGCTGCTTTACTTCCCCATATGTTAGCTTGTCTGGAGCCTGGTCAGCTGTCTGTATGCTATATGCTATGTTGTACTAAACACAAAAGACAAATATCACAGCTGGGCAGAAAGCAACCATCCCTGTAGTGGAGTTAACCTCCACGGTCTCTGGGTCTAGCTCAGTGAGAATAAGAACTTCAAGACATGGAATTAAATTGCTTTGCTACTGTACGAGCCTTAATGTTAATTAGCTGCGTGAGCAGCCATCTGCACAGGACTCACTAAATCTCCAGCTCCTCACCGAACGTTACTCTGTTGGGAAATGCTGGACCTCAGTCTATGTAGGTGGGGTTTTTCTTTCTTCCTGTTTATGGCAGGGGAACTTTGGGAGGCTGTTTTATTTTTAGTCACTTGGAGCTGTCAGCCCACAGAGCAGTGTAGTATTACAGATAGTTGGATGTTGTTCACTGAGCCCCATATGCTAAATCACCTCTGGTTAAAATATCAGTTCTCATTGTTAGTGAAATTTGATTTTTCTAAAGAGAAATGTCAGGAATACATGAAAACTGACTTATCATTCATGTTGTTGTAGTAGCTTAGTCATAAAAATATGTTGTATTTGCAGTACACATGGATAACCTCTTATAATGTGTTGTTTACAGATCCCAGGAGAGAAAGCTCAGCATCGAGACAATGCAAGAATTTTGTTAAACCTTCTCTTGAGACAAAGGCATGCAAATAAAATAATTAATCTGTTGTTTTAAGAGAAATATATTTACCTTCCAAGAATCACGTATCGCGGATTGGTTAGACTACTACCATTATCCTCTCTGCTGCTGCAGAATGTTTGCTTTGTTTCTTAAAGAGAAAACACAATGTGGTGGTACAACTCAAACACAGGAGATATGAGGAGTATGGATTTGCAATAAAAAGACTGCTTTTTCTGGCTGCATCTATAGATAGATATTAAGAAAGCAGCCAATGAGGCAGTTTCAGCAGATAAATTTGCATGTGCTTAAAAGTCTTTTTTAAAAAAAGTTTGTAGACTGAATAAAACACAATCCCCAATTTCTCCAGCTGTGCTCTGTCTACAGATTGCTTCAGAATTTCTGTGCTTTCAGCCCTCATGCCTCCCTCCTTCTCTCTCTCTCTGAAGGCTCTGAAAGGGAAAGAATAAATTAACATCAAATGGGCTTCTCCTTCTCCCACTCTGCATACAAAATGCAGAGTACTGATACTGCACAGTATCAGTACTGCCTCCCAACACGTTCCATATCACGAGAACCCCTCCT
The DNA here is from genome assembly GCA_009806455.1 of Tetrax tetrax. Lineage (NCBI taxonomy): Eukaryota > Metazoa > Chordata > Aves > Otidiformes > Otididae > Tetrax > Tetrax tetrax. Next base: position 136,593 of record WHYT01016694.1, read on the forward strand.
AGTTCTTTGCAATCTCCAATAACTTCACTTAAAATAAAACTTATACTTTGGTCTTTCTTCTGTGAAATTATTGGTGGTGTCTTCTAGAAGGTACAAATTGATGAATTCCCTCAGTTCCTCTTAATGTTGGAAAGAACTGAGATTGTAAGGTGCTTTTCAGGGGCTATTTAAGGATAGCATCCTTAATGAATATCCAATTGGATTCAGCTATTGACATCTGCTGTTTCACACTGTTAAGAATCTGGTATATGCTTGATGTCACCTGTCTTTTCAACAGTATCCTACTTATGTTTTTTCCTGCCTAGCCTACATATTAAAGAAGGAGTGTCAGTAAAATGTCTACATTTACTGGGTCATTGTTTCGGTGAATCTCTTTAGCAGATCAGAGGCTTATGGTTACCTTACATCTCTTGGTTCAGACAACGGTGTGGAAGAACACTTTCGTGGGCAGGGAAACACCCCTGGTTGTGGCTCTCCTGTGGGTCTCCTCCCAGCTTCACTGGAGACCTCTGAGATACCAGTCCAACTGATAAAAAGGTGCATTTAATGTGCAAAGATGAGATTTATTTCTGAACTTCAAAATGCCAACCTGTCTTCCTGTGATTAACAAGGAAAGAAACCTCTGATGCTCATGGTAAGAGAGTATGGCTGAGAGTGTGGAGGGATGGCAGTTTAGCTGCACAGTGCTGATGTTTGTAGCTTTCCTTTGTCCTGTATGAGATAAAATAAACGTGTTTAAACCTAAGTGAAAGCAGCCAGGAAACCCTTGTTTCTACATCGTATCAGCTTTGATCTATTGTACTTGATCATGTATTTTTTGTTTGTTACAGGCTCTCAATTTTCCTTCTTTGCTCTAAAACTATACTCAGAGTATTGGATCACTTTTCTCCGTATCAGTGAATCTGCTTATTGACATCCTGTTAGAGGCCTGTGCAAACAGTCTTCAAAAAGGAATAAATGAAAGACACTAGTGAAAAGCAAAATTTGACCAGAGGGTGAAGTTCTGTCAAAAACACTTACTCTTTCTTTGTTACTGAGACATGACCAGATGTTTGTTTATAACAAAATGCCTGTGTTGGGATTTTTGAAAGCCAAGATGAGGAAAACTGTGTCTAATTGCTGCTAGGAGTGCAGCCATGTCCTTGCTGCAACCTGGGGTGGTGTGTCCTAAAATACCACATTTGGAGATTCTGGGAGTGGAATAAAAGTGTCTATGTTTTTGCTGAAAGGAGATAGGGCTGTCAGTTCAGAGACACATTGAACAGCTGCTCTGCCTGAGCCCTGTGGTTTAATGAGATTAAAGGCCCACATTAAAATGATCGTCAGTCAATCAGAACGCTTCCTCAGTCTGAGGAACATAACATCACACTCAGTGTTGCAGTTTCTAAAGAAGCTGATGTGTCGTGGTAAGAAAAAAAAAATCAGAACAGTGAAATATTTCACAGTTGTGGTTTTTGTTTGGCTTGTGTGACATCACAGATTGATGTTTAACCTAGGATCAAACAGCTTGGAATTTGTTGCCCTAAATGATTTTAAGTCTAGCTAATTATTTTGAGCATATCTTAGCTATTAACTCTAGTTAGCAAAATGAAATGTAATTCATGTTCATCTGGCTTTGGAAGAGTTTCCAATCAATAAAGCTATAGCACAGACCACATATTTGTGTTGTTTCAGTGGCACAGAGATAATTTTCCTTCTATTTAAACCCCTGCATAGCCATTTAAGACTAGCAGCCTATAGGTTTTATAAGTTATAGGAGTATGAACTGCCAGGAAAACTGTTTTATTAATAAAAAGAAAGCCACCATTATAAAAAGAAAACTCAACCCTGGCAGACAAATCAAGATAACCCTTTTCAGTTGGCATTTGGCTGTGAGCTAGTTGTATCATGTGTATACAAATAAAACTTTGCCATAGACAAGTTGCTAAGAATTGAGTAAATGTTGATCTGGAGTATATTACATGATGGTTTGCAAGGCCTTTTGCTGTAGAAATTTTGAATTGCTTAAAATTAAATGCCTTGTTACATTTATTAAAGTGTTTCACTAGTTTGATTTTGTTGTAGTGAAACAGAGAAGATAAAAGGTGTATTCTCTTCTTCACAATGGGTGTAACAACATAATTTTTGAAGTCTTTTTGATTTAGACCAGCCAGAAAATGTATTCAACATTGTGGAAACACAGTGTTAATGAAAAAAAACCCCTCTATAAATCCATGTACAGCAAGTTGATGCTCCCTTTCAGAAACACCCACTGCATGTTGAGGAAGCATCTGGTGCAACTTGGATATTTTTTGTCACTGATTTTAATAGCCAAATGTGCAAAAGAGCTTACTGCAAATATTTCAAGATTTTTGCTGATGGAAGTTGCAGATATGAATTGAGAGACGAATCAAGGGGCAGATTACAACTGTTTAGGAGCCTGAAGCACATTATAACATAGAGATTCTATGTGCTTGTCCTGTCCCCCTTCTCCTTCCTTCCCTCATACGCGCTTGGAACTGCAGTGGGAGGAAGGCTTCTCTCTCAGGAAGCATCAGTGATCCCTTTTTCTTTGCAAACAGGGAATTTCTTGGAAGACAGAATTTCTTGTTCCCCCACGCTTTGAAGGCTTGGCTTGGCTTAGCCTCGCCTGCTGCCCTTTTCTCCAGGTAATATTTGACCAGTCTTTTATTGGAATGATGCTGGAAGAGACCTTGCAGCAATAGATCTCACTGAGGTGAATAAATGTCTTCATATTGTAGACCTTAAAAAGACCACACTACATCAGATAAAGCCATATCGTCAATCTTTCTTTTTTGAAAATTGTTGGCTAGAATAATTTGAAAAATAAAAAAGGAACTGGGAATCCAATGTTATCAGATGATCTTGTGATCTGGGATGGTAAGGAACAGCACTTAGGTGTCTGTACTTTAACATCTCCTACCCAAAGATGCTCCAAAAAGTCGCAGTTACAGGGAACAATGTAGTTCTACGTAAAGTTCTGAGGAAGAAAGCTCTTCTCCTTAAGGGGAGATGATGGTGGCAGAACAAAACAGTGAAACATCAAAATGAGATAATTGTTATTTTCTCATCTTAGTTATATTGTTTCTATTGATTATTGATGATGTCAGATTACTGATGTCATGTCCACATATCCCAGCTCCTTTCATGTTATAACTTTTATCTTTCTTCCAAAGGAAAAAACACTGTAGGCGAAATGAGTGACTTGTTGACCAAACAAGTAAGGTTCTCATTATGGAGGGAATTATTCTCTATGAGATTTTAGTCTTCCAAATGTCTCCAAAAGACGCTGTGTGTTCATGGTGACTACTGTATTGGAAGGCGTGACATTCAACCCTAACTGTTCTATGATTTGTCTGATCAAGGGCTGAGTTTCTTGGTCATGCAGCTGGCATTACATCAAGGATGTTCAAGTTATTCACAATGCTTTTCAGATACATTAGAGATTTGATGTAGCTGGTCTAGACTTACGCTAAATGTTCATTCTGGGAGAAAAGCAGTGGGCAAACTGCTGAAACGAAGCACCAATTTGATTGTAAGAAAAAAAAAAAAACCCAATATGTAGAAAGGTGATTTTGCTGGAACTTCTGTTAAGAGGGCAGACATCTATCAGATAAAAAGAGATATGCTGTATGTAGATACCTACAAAGAAATCAGCACCACTGGCTGTGAAAACCATTGCACTGGCATCAAAAAAAGAAATTTATAAAACTGGTAGACTATCAGCATTACTCCATGGACCAGAAACTACAGCCTTAAATGAAACAGATGCAGCTCAGCTATGAGTTCTTCGCGAAGTGTCAGGTGTAAAGAAAATGATTTTAAGATTAAAAAGTCGGAGGGACAACAGAGTATGAAATCAGAGTATTTAATGGTTAGAGTGATGGGAATCTGAGGAAAGGCAAATAAATTATGGCGACAAAAGATAGAAGCCTGTTAGAGCAAGCAACCACATGTGGTCCAATTTGAAGAATGGACATTGTGTAGGGGGATATCATTGGGCTGAGCAGAGTGGAAGAACAATACAGGATCTGAAAGAACAATGAATCTGCTTTTTTCTGGGACCTGCAAATCTGCTTCTGATCAAAAGAAAAACAGGCCTGCTGGCACACAAATTAACAGGAGAATATTTTATACTTTGATTTTCTAATTAGAACTCATCTGTAATTACATTTCTAATTTCTGTGGTGTTTTCAGCTGGTAAAGCAGCCGCTTGTCTAGTAGTGCCTAGAACCCAAACACTGCATCAGACTCCAGCACTGGACTCCCCTAGCACTGGTGTGTGAAAGCAGAAACCTCCAAACAGTTCAGCCATGCAGCAGAACTACAGGAACAAGGTAACATGCAACTAGGTGGGATGGAGATGCCCTGAGTTAATTTCCCAGGTTACCACTATGTAGGGTGGCCAGAGGTAGCTCAGGCCAACGTCTCCTGCCGGGATCTGCCCTGTGACTCAGGCTGGCGGCTCCAGGTCGGTGGCAGAAGGAAGCTGTGGTCACCAGGTGTCACAGGGTGAATGTCTCTGGCTGAGGGTGACAGCAGACAGCCTGTCAGCTGCTCTTCTCTAGCTGCCCCATCACATGCTCTCACCCCACATTTCTGCTCAAGGGCAAATCTGTCACAGCTATGCGCAATGCTGAGTACACAGAGAGCAGTGAATGCACCAAAAAGTTGCTCCTGACCCTGCCTCATGGTATCTTCTCTGTGCTAACACACCTTGTTCAGTGTTTTACTAACACTTGAGGATTTTGGAAAAGCATGCAGTAATTACAGTGTGTTATTATTATCTGAATTTCTGATACGTAGCTTATCATAAAACGCCTCTTAAACAATTTCTTGTTTTTTATTGAAGTGTTGCTGCAAATGACATCATTTGTGTGTGAACATAAGTTGGATAGGGTAACACCTTGTAAAGTACTTTAACAAGACAGAAATGCTTAAATAAAGTTTGGGTTTGGTTTCAAAAATCTTCCCTTTAGGAGACTGCAGTAAATTCAGCCTCCACATTGACACCCAGTTCTCGGTATAAATTTAGTTTTCCAGGGGTAACATTTCTTCATGGTGCAATTTAATTGCTTTACAAGGAAAGACTACAATAGTGCTATATATCTATAGGGGCTTTCCCTAGCTTTTGGAAAGTATATGGTTTTACAATTAAGCAACAGGGATGCTCTAGTTTGTGACATATTCGGGTTTGTTAAATCCATTAGCAAGCAATAAAATCTCTGGTATTCATTTTTTCTCACTATTTATATCTTGTTTTTATCTCACCCTTTCACCCTTGGCTTTGATTTTCTTTCACTTTTGCCAGTTTTTTTTTTACAACCACTAAATAGAAACAATGCCACTCCTGCTTCACAGCTCAACAGACAGGTAACGGTGAATCACCGTGCTAGGCCGTGCCTATTCAGCCTCTGCTCCCTCTGCAGTTTTTTATAACTGAGCCTGGCTTTCTCCAGCACTCCTGTAAAGCCCCTCTGAATGAAGCCTATCTAGTGAGGCCAGGCTCTTAAAATGAATGTGAGTACTACAGGTGTCCTGTAATTCTCTGTTTTCAGAGATTTAAGCACAACTGTTTTTCACAATATCCTTCTTTAACACAATATACTCCTGCACTCTCCAGCCTGATGTAATCCCGCAAGTGCTGGGCAAAGCCTAGAAGTCCCAAGAGATTCACTGAAATGTCAGTGTGTTTTCAAGCCCCAAACTGAGATTTTGTTTAAAAAAATCTGAAATAATAAAAAAGAAAGAGGTAGAACTGAGTAGATTCTGTGTACACAGTCCAAAAGCATGTGTATGGAAAGCACCGTTCCTGAACTAAGAGTCCTTATAATTCCCTCTCCCCAGGTTCTGACTAATCCTGGACGGGATTACACAACACGAGGATGTCTCACTCATTGGATTTTGTCTTATGAGACCAGGGCATGTTTATCCTCACTCAAAAGGCGAGAAAGAGAAAGGACCTCACCCTGTTAGTCACCGTGGTGGTTAGAACATTTGCTAGTTGTGGCTGGGAAGGATTGATGCACAAAGCCTGCTCCCTGGGAATGTGTCAGCCACTGGACTGGTTGTGAGAAATTATGTCCTTGGCCACAGCCTATTGTGTAACGGGTAAATGTGGTTTGTGATCAGTTAGAAACACCTCTCTGGAATGAAGCAGACCTCTAACAATATCTTCTTTGGCCTGAGTAGTTGCAGATGGCATCCACACTGATACTGAGAAGAAAAAGCTGAGAGAGACATAGAAGTTTGAAAGAGGTCCTAGGGAAACATGCAGAATTTGCTGGGCAGCCTTCAGAATGAAATTTCTGGAGAAAAAAAACCAAAAAAGGTGCCTGTGTGGGTATTTGGATGAATCTAAAATCTTACAAAGAAAAGGCAGAAAATCACAAGGCAGGTGAAGCCCAAAGCCTGTAATTTCTTTTGTGGCAATCTTGAGTCCTGATGATGCCTGGCATTTGGAAGGAAGTGTAGGAACAGGAGGAGCTACCATCATCTGGAGAGAGTTTGGAAGCGTTCATGAAGAGTGCACAGTGTGCAGAAGGGGGAGTGATAAAAGTGCCACTAAACAAGAGGAATTCCTCGGGGGAACACTGAACACCAGCACAGCAGGTAAATTAATCTGGAAACAATTTGCTAGCTGTTGGCTGGGGGTATAACTGAGGCAAGGCCTGGATATAGAGGCGAGAGCTTCTATTCAGTCAAACTGTGTAGCTGCAAAAATGTGATACAGGAGCCTCCTCTGAGTCTGGAGTAGATACAAAGCTTCTACACAAAGCAAAATACAGATTGAGAAGTCCTGCTCTGTGTTTAACTTGGTTATGTTTATCTGCGGGGCAATTTTAGAGGGCTGGAACACTTTTAGTTTAGATGTAGACAGTATGATGATGGGATCAACACACTGGGGTTTCAGGAAAGGCTGTAGGCAACAACAGGAGAAATGAAAACAGAAGCTTTGCAATGAAGGGTTTCCCAGCACAGGTGGGTAAAAACATTGAGGAGGATAAAATTTGCATTTGTATTTGGGGAAAAAGCATGTTTTACTAGACCAAAACCACGTTAACCCTGTCAAGAGGGCATGCTCACCAGAAAGACAGGGGACTTAACCTACTAAAGCCTTTGAATTCATCTTTCAGGTAACAGGGACGCTCCTAGCAGGGTATGAGTAGTCTCAGGAATGGATCTGTCTCTGGAAGACTTCTGCTGTTGTGGAGGTGGGGTTCATAAAAAGCCTGGTAGGTGCATTTCTGAGAGCTCATAGACCAAGTAGCCAAACCATAGCATCGTGGTGACAAATTTGGGCTCCACTGGCTACAGAAACGAAGTAATAGGGCTTAACTCATTAGCGTGGAGTGGGGGTTCCTGAGATCCGGCCTTGCTCAAAGGACTGCTCCTGAGAGCTGAGCTGGATCTTTTAGGCCTTCCCATAAGCTTGGCTTCACCTGCTAAACTCTGCGGACATCACAGTGCTCCCGCACAAAATCATCCCCTGAAGCCCCCTCCTCTGTGTGCTTGGCGGGGGTCGCAGCCCATTCCTTGCAGGAAGCGCTCCAGCATGTTGAATGGCAACCGAGCCGCTTGCCTTCCTCCCGCCACGAAGGGTGCGCAGCACATGGGGGCTCAGCTCCTCAGTGGAGCCACCTCTGCCTTCGAGGCCGCTGCTTTTCCAGTTACAGTAAGCTCAATTAGGGTTAAGGTGACTGTTTCACTCCAAGCTGCCGATGAAGTGGCAACTGCTGTCTTGATGATCTGTTTGTGATTGTCCTACTGAGACTTTAATTTTATTTTGGTTTTGCCTGTTAAGCTCTCTATACAACAGTATTGTTAGTTGTCTCAAATCTCTAGCTGCTAGGACTCATTTTTAATGCTACATACATTTGCTACACAAGCCTTGGTTTTCAAAGCCCCTATTTCTGTTCTCAAACCTTGGTCTTTATTTAAAAGTAACATTAGAGTTTATAACTGTATTTTTTTTTTCTAATTAAAGCAATGTCTCCAAACAGAGCTGATATAGATTATTGTCAGTGATGGATTCAAACACCTCTGGAGGCTGCTTGGTCTTTCTATTTACTCTTATCAATGCTGTAATTTTGTTATGAAGACTGGCAGTTTCTCCTCACAGAAAAACTTTATTACAAGACTGACCTGCCTAACACCTCCCTATTAGTAACAGAAACAAATAAGAGTTGATTGTTCAGCTGCTGTCATTTAAAAAGACTAAATCAACCTGCCACAAAAGAATAATTCCCTCTGGTAACTTTATCCATTTGCCCTTGGTGGTGACACTGTGGATACCACCCTGGTTGAACTATATATTAGTTCCTAGAGAAGCACTTTGAAATATATAGCTTTGCACAATGTTGTAATTGAAAAAAATTGAATAGCCATACATGGTTCAGTAATCTGAAAAGAATGCAAAGGTTCAGTTCTAATTGCTTTGTACAATTTAATACCATTTTGCTGCACTTTCCAACTGGCTTTATTCTATTGTTCTACATATATCTATTATATAATTTGGCAACATTGGCTATATACAGGCAGTACTGTTTTTTAAAAGGATGTGTCAGTATTTTCATTTTATGTTCTGACCACATTTTTACAATACTTACCCAACCAAATGACCCACTCCAGGTGTTTGCTATTCCAGTGAGAAGACTGGCTGCTCCTCCAGAGTCCTGAGAAGGGTTCCATAACCTGTAAGATGAGTTAAGGGCCTGACTTTAAGCTTATCCATTAGAGCAGTCTTTCTTCTATTGTGTCCTGGAATCAAGTCTCTAAATTCTCTTTGGATTGGAGGAGCTTTAGAAGCCGCCGTGAAATATGTGCTTTTTAAAATTTGCTTTATAACATCCACTCAGATTGGCTTCTGTTTACTTTATATACAATTCCTCCCGGTATTTCTGGATATTAAACCCTGTATGCTGCCTATCTGTGAAAAGCAGCTATTCTGAACAGAATACTCTCAGCTACTCTGAACAGAAAGCCATCAGAATGGAACTTCAGCTTTAACTTAAAATTGCTTTTTTTTTAACACTTGACATTATTTTAGTGTCACATTTTGCTCTTAGTGCATTCCTTACGTAAATCCTACATACAATATGACCATGCTTGAGATTACATTAAAAAAAAAGTTTGCCTAAAAGTTATTGATAATATTAATATCTATAAACACCACAGAGACTACATCACTGTGCTTCTTTTCAAATCAAATTATCTTACTGCTGATAGGGATGGTAATAAAGGTTAGTTAAGATGTAGCTCAGAATATGTATATATTTCAAGCCTTTTTTCAGACTAAGTTGAAGATTCTTTTGATTGGTGGGGTTTTGCATCAGATTGTTTTAAGGTTTCTGTGTTGTATCATTATAAAAGGATACAGATGAAAAAGGAGTCATACTGGGATTTAAAGCAGGCAACACCAATAAGCTCAAATTGTTAAAAAGCTTAGGAAAAACACTTGCAATATTTTCAAGGTCTGTATAGATGTATATATGCAAAAGGCATGAGTATAAAGACAATCATACATTTCACGTGTGCCAAAATGTATGCTAGTAAATATTACAGTGCTTTTCGGAGGCTTACTGGAAACACAATCCCAGATGAGGGAAGTGTATGAGAAAAAGTATATTGTCAGACTACCAGGATGTGAAGCGCACTATGGAACAGAATGAACAGCAGTGAGAAGCAAGTTTCTTTTAAAAAGTAAATTTAAAATAAAATGCATCTTCTCCACTTGTAGTGGGAAAACCAAAGACAAACGGTGATCAAGAAAAAGGGACGATAAAGGGAAATAAATAAATGAAGATACACTGAAGTAAAAATAATTTATGGTTGAGAGGAAGCAGAGATTGAAACTGCTTTTGGATGTCGCTTAGTGGCACTATGTTCTTTGCTCTAGGGCAGGCAGGCTTTAGAAAGCTTCTGGGAGACATGAGGTTTGTCCAGAGTTTCTAGATGTTGGAGTCTGTATATGTCAGTAGGCAGTGACTCCAGGTAGTTCTAGATGTAAATTCTTGAAGCATCCTAACTTTCAGCATATTTTTATCCCAATGATATTGTCTTTCATTATTCAAGAACAAAGGAGTCTTTTATGCAAACTAATTTCTGATTACCTATCAGTACATTGATTATAGGACATAATACTGTTTTTAAGAGAGGTAGTTCTTAAAATTAGGATAACTGATAGTAATTTTTTCTCTCTAGCCTATTTTGATTAGTCCTGCAAACAGTTTGGAACTGATTACTCAGATCTTGGCTAAGCAATGGTCAGGTCCAGACTGCTTTCAGTGGAGACAGATATAGAGTCCACTGAAGGTTGTTCTACTATACTATAGCTGAGAAAAGAAGCATTGAATTGGGAATCAATAATAAGATACAGAATGAAAGAGTTAACTTCTACAGTTTCACTCCCACTATGCTGTTGCAGGGACATTGTTAACAAAGACTTGATTGTTGTTTTGTCTACAAGTATTAAGTACAAAAGAACTTTATGAAGGTCCCAGACACAGACTGGCATTTAGGCTGACTGTCCTTTTCCAAAGCAGCTTTTCTATTAAATGAGTCCATTATTAAAACATGGTGGCTTTAATTAAATCTCTATAATCTCCCATGAGGAAAATGGCATTAGCCTGCTAGCCAGGAAAATACAGTAAGTCCAAACAGTATCCTTGTTATTAGCGCTTGATTGTCTGTTGGAGTGTTTGATCAAAGAAACAGAGTTTTGGATGTTATTTTACAGTAAAGCTGGCCCAATGGACTCAGGAGTGTGCATGGGTGGTTTTATAACAATTACAACTCCTTCTAAATACTGAACCTAAAATGCTAAAGGCTGCATAAAATACTGCTCTTATAGTGGTCCAGCTCCTCCTCGTGCGGTGCAGTTGCATCTCTATAGAAGTGCCTGAACTGACAGAATTTATTAGCACATGAGAAAACACCCAAGTGTGTAAGATGCGTTTACCAAAGGTAGATATGTGTTCCCTCTAAAGGCTGTGGTGCTGGGAACTGTAGGTACATATATAAATAAAATTATTTGGTTTTCATTTAAGCTTTGGTTAGATTATGTTACATAACTTGTTTTAAAATCACACCTCTAAATACTGGTCCAGGTGTGAGATCAGAAGCATTTCTAAAGGATTTCACCCGTCTCTCTGGATAAAAGCACTAGAGATACTGAACTGGTAAATAGCAATCATTGATGTGCTTGTTTAATGAGTAGATTTGTTTACATATTCCCGTCCAATTTAGCTTTAAGATTTACACTTAATTCTCGTCTGCTCAGCACTTTAGAGTAGGTGACATAGTTACACCAGAATGAGAAGGGGAGCGGTGCACAGGAGACCTACGTGCGTAGTATCTGAGCACACACTACCATGGACAAGTACTCAGGTTGTCTGTGCCATCAGATGGGCTAAGTCTTTCTTCTAGGGAAAGGCAATAAAAGAAAATATCATAGAGCTGTTTGTGCTGGAAGCCCTTCCCGCTTCCACTGAAATCACTGACAGCTGCTGTTGATTTCAGGGGAATAAGCATGAAGTCCCATGTGACAAATATGAAAATGATGGTAGTCTTGGACTTCTGAGTTTTATAGGAATGCAATTATCATAAATATGGGCTGTTACTACCACCACAAAAAAAAAAAAAAAAGGGAGAGGGGAGTGATGCAAAAAGCTAGAGAGCATGTGGCATGCTTTTCATTGATTAGACTGTCCTCTTTGATTAAATTCCTCAGTATTTTTAATTTTCTAGCCCTAATTGCTGCCTTACATCTTTCTTGGGTCCCTTTGTTCTAACTCATCTACTTTCAGGTCCAGATTTATTTTCTCAATGCATTCAGATTCTCCATAAACGTATCCTGTCATTATGTGTTTTATCTGTCTTTGCAGATGGTTATTTGAGAGAAAGTTTCCATCAACTCCAGAGACTAGGTCCTGTAAATACCCTTTGTGGTTCTCAGACAGAGTACTTGCAAAATGGAATTTATTAAAAGGTCAAAAACCATTACTGTTACAATGTCTGAATTGCTCCATCAAAGTGGTAGTGTGAAAAACATACACAAATCTTTTCAAGGGATTAGTCTGGATTTTTCAAAATTGTTCTCTTTCAGATCAATTTTCTGATGTTTCCCAACAAGAGAGACATTTTAAAATTATAGATACAAACTACTCTCTCCTCTTACACTAGTGTCAATTAGTAGTAACTCTGGAGGTAATGAGGTTCCCCTAGCCTGAGTTACAGTAGGATTGAGATTCACAGTATTTAATCTATTTTTCAAATTCTGGCTCTAATTTGTTCAAAATAGCTGTTTTCAAACTAATAGCTTATTAGTATAAATAGCTATGGTCCATGATGAAGGCAATAACAACCTCTGAGTCTCTCCATTCACTTGAGAGTAGAGAGACATAATTTGTGTCTGTCTGCAACATCATTAGTGAATTCAGCACTTGAACTAAGCTTCAGGAACTTAAATAGGGAATTGTTTTTGCCTTTCCTTATGTGTTCTCATAAAAGTAGAACTTCTTTTGAGATGTAGTGGGTCAGTTTGTCTCCCTCTTGATTTAGCTAGGCATTCACTGGGCAGACAGGCACCAAACTGAGAACTGTCTTCTTGACAGATTGTGCAAATACTCTTTGCAGAGTTTATATGTGTTGCGGGTGGATTTAAAAATGGACTTTACACAGTAGTTTGAGGGAAGTTTCCTTCACATTCTGGCCACAGATGCACAACATGGTTGAGGAAAGGGACCTGTGAAGGTTGTCTGGTCCAACTCCCCTGCTCAGGCAGGGCCACTTAGAGCCAGTTGCCCAGGACCATGTCCAGATGGCTTTTGAATATCTCCAAAGAGGGGGACTCCACAATGTCTCTGGGCAAACTGTGCCAGTGGTCAGTCACCCTCACAGTAAAAAAGTGATTCCTAATGTTCAGAGGGAAGCTCCTGTGTTTCAGTTTGTGCACATGGCCTCTTGTCCCGTACCTGGGCACCGCTGAAAAGAGCTTGGCTCCATCTTCTTTGCATCCTCCTTTCAGGTTTTTATACACATTGATGAGATCTTTGATCCTGTCAGAACAATAATTTCAAATCAAACAGAATTTGTGAGGGAAAATCAATTTGCCTATGGATTTGAAGAAAGCTGCTTTTGCAGGACTTCTGGATGTGGAGTACCTGTGTCTGTAGGATGTGTCATTGGTGTCTGACCTCCGCTCCATAATCTGCAGCCGTTTGCAGACCTGCCTTTCAATCACAAAGGAGCACCTTGCTGCATAGGCAATAGAGCCGACTGGCACGTGCACGGTAAATTTGCGGCACGTTGTCACATGCAGGGTGAGGGGAAAGATGGTAACAGAAAGCAGCCACCAAGCACTCAATTAGCTGGTGTGAGCAGTGAAGGGTGATGTGCCACTTCATAGTTGTGGTGGGCAGATGGCAACCCATAAGCCTGGGTTGTAGGATGACAAGGAATGTCTTCTTGAAGCAGACAAGTGGCATTGTTTCTTGAATGTGTGAGGCTGTTCTCCATAAACTTTTAGAGGTTGCTGGAGTTATTGTAGTTTATCTAAATTATTTGGATGACAGAAAATATTTCCAGATAAATAAGACTTTGCATAATCTTAAAGCAATATATAGAGATGGTAGAAATACTGCAGCTCAGTAGAACAGGAAAACTAAATTGTAAATGACAGGACAGTCCCAGTTCTGTATTTTGCAGTGTCCAGTGAAATGACAGATGCACTATAATCTATTAGAGATGGCAAATGTCAAAGATAGAATACGTTCCTACATAATTCTCTCAAGCACTTTTAGTTTCTCATTAGAATTAATTCACTATTCTTACTCAGACTATTATTTCATAATATCATTTATGATTTTTCATATAATAATATTACTTTTTAAAAAAGTTCCTTTGGATGAGTGTAGGCTGTAAAGTAGCACCTTGCCAAGTTAGGAAATGTGTCTTTTCAAAATAAAATCCTATAACAGGAGAAAATAAGCACACAATACTAAGGAGCAACTGCCAGAGCAGGTCACTAAATTCTGTCACCATGGAGAGGCAGACAAATCTTTTTCTTTGTAGTTTTTCCTGGCTAGCAAGAGGAGTAGTACACAAAAGCTTCCCTGGTCTTTTCTTCCTAGCTTTGTGCCTGGCTGCTCTTGGAAAAAACTCAGGGTCTGCCCAATGGATGGGCAGTGTGCCTGCATACATCTTAAGGCGCAGGTCCTTACCTCCTTTTAACTCTGTTTAATGTTTCTGCTACAAATTTAAGTCTGTTCCCTTGGCTTTACAGTGCAGGAAGCTGAACATGAGAAAGAAAAATATAAGCATGTAAACAGTCAATGCACTGTAACCTGGGTGCTGAAGCACAGCTGTCGTCCCTCCAGTTCACCTGCTGAAATGGCTGTGGTGGTTCCCAGGTATCACATGTGGCTGCTGTGGCTTGGCCAGCAGTGTTGGTCTGCCCTTGTAATGTTCACTTTCTGTTGTTGTTTTGTCAGGCTACTAACATTTTCCTGAGGAAGGAACACATACAGGGGAAGAAAACAATGAATTCAAGAGCGTTGAGCTACTTAAAGTAAGGTTCACTGCCACTAAAGCTTCAGCACTGGTGTTGTCTGCAGCAATTGCAGTGCAGGGCTGTCAGTCCTCGTTATTTAGAAACTGAGCAAAGGGATTGCATGACCTTCCAACAGCCTTCTGAAATCAGGCTGTTGAACAGAACAAGAGGCACCAGTGCAGCTATAGATTTTCACATGGTTGGAAATGAAGCAGTTGTCTTTCCTTCACTTTCCCTGCAGCATCAAGGAGTGCCAGTGTTGGTGCACTAGCAGGGAAGTATTGAATTGAAATGCAAAGTAACCGTGCTTTATGATTGGGGTTTTCTTTTAATGAAAATGTAGCACTGTTCAGTTGGTCCAGAGCTAAAGTAAAATATTCACTTAGGAATAAGCCTCTCAAGTACAAAGCTGTAAAGGAGACTATAGCATGCACTGGAAATGATACCTTTTGTTGGGATTCTGCAATACTGTCGTAGTCTGGGAAAAGTTAAAAATTTGTGACAATCCCAGTAGAATGATGGAATCTGTTAATGGAAATTCCTGTCATGGTGGAGCAGCTGTAAAAAAATCACCAGACTAGGAGTACCCATGCTATGGACAATTTAATTCTTGTGATGCTCTGCTACTATTATGGGCTCTTTTATATTTCAGCAATGAATTACGACTCTGAAAATAATAAAGCAGCAATAGGGTAGAATTCCTTTCAGCCATAAGATGGCAATGGGTACAGAAATCCATCATTCCAGTTACAGTGCTAACTTACAAATTATGAAAATATAATAATTTATTTATATACACTGTTTGCATGACTCAGCTTTTGTTAAATGTGTGCTA
This sequence comes from Tetrax tetrax, assembly GCA_009806455.1. NCBI lineage: Eukaryota > Metazoa > Chordata > Aves > Otidiformes > Otididae > Tetrax > Tetrax tetrax. Next base: position 151,979 of record WHYT01016694.1, read on the forward strand.
AGCTGTACTGGAATCACAGTTATAGAATCATAGAATGATTAGGGTTGGAAGGGACATTCAAAGGTCATCTGGTCCAACCCCCCTGCAAGGAGCAGGGACATCCCTGACTAGATCAGGTTGCTCAGAGCCTCATCCAGCCTGGCCTTGAACGTTTCCAGGGATGGGGCATCCACCACCTCTCTGGGCAACCTGTTCCAGTGTTCCACCACCCTCAGTGTAAACAATTTTTTTTCCTAATATCTAATCTAAATCTACCTCCATCTATTTTAAAGCCATTACCCCTCTATTTTAAAACCATGACCCCTTGTCACAACAGGCCCTGCTGAAGAGTTTCTCCCCGTCTTTCCTGTAGGCCCATGTGACCCAAAGGCAAGGCTATTTATCAATAGTTTTTCAGGTCTGTGGATATTTTGCTTCTGTGGGACTTCTGTGGTCAGTGGCAGTTATCTCTGCTGTTTTCTTTTGGTCTTTCGCTTCGGGATTTTGCAGAGCCTGAAACATTTTTAAATCAATTTTAACAGAAACAATCTGTTTGGTAAGAGTGACAACCTCTTGCAGTTATAGTTTGTGATTAAAAAAAAAATGTGAGAAAAATGCTGCATATAAAAACCTTTGGTATCACATCGGTGTCAGTGCTGGCTTCATGTTACCATTACCAGCTTCTTCTCCAGTTTACAGATTAGCAGAGATTGTTTGTCTTTTCCAGTGGCAGTGGCAAGAGGTGGTGGCTATGAAATATGGCCATATATATGTGTTTAGAAAAACTCAGATATTTTCTGTGTAGAAAATGTTCATGGTTTAGGTGAAAATGAGAAGAAAGCTGAGATGAGCATAATAGAAATAATTTTTCAGTTCTAAAAGTACAAAACCTGGGTAAAAAAAAATGCCTCTTTTTTACTGTCAGAGTGAAAACTGAGTACACCTTCTCTTTTATTGCTCTGATGATGCATGATGCTGCAATTTATTTCCCTCATGATACACTTTTGTACTTACCTACTCATGTGTCTGGCAGATTATGATGTAGAATACAGTTTTATATTTGTGACTAAAAGCCACGTTTTAGTTCTTCATGTACTGCCTCCTCTGAGGTGTCATGTTTAATAATAATGCTATGAACAAATTGCTTGAAGCACATATTCCTCCTTCTAGTATCATTTGCTTTTATTTTGACAAACTAGAACAAGAGTAGTCTAAAATTCAAGCATGGATTCATTTTCAGCAAGTCAGCTTGTAATAAAAAAAATATTTAAACTTACTAGAGAGATTATATCAATAAAAGTAAAGGAGATTCAGAAGGCTAAGAAATAAATTGTATTAACCGAATAGGACATATGTAAGCTCTTTCACATTAATTTTAGTTTATTCTGTTTCTAAACCCACTAAATACTAATGAGAGGAATAGCTGTGACTTCTGGATGTACTCCTTTTGTCTCTTTTCTGATTTACTGCTGTGGGGTAAAACTCAGCAGATATGCAATGCCATTGAGGGCACGAGAGACAACTTGAAACGCATAATAAAAATTCTCAGTTTATTAGATTTGTCCTTCTGGGATTAAAAACATATCTTAAGAGCGGACATCTGTTGGCCAACTTACGTGGTTCCTTATTGTCTTGGTATGTGAGAAAATACTGCAGGCTGTAGTGCTCAGCCTTGTTAGACCCGAGTACATTGTGGATGCACAGGAAATGAAGAATGTGCTTAGTTGTGGAGTTGTAATAACACGCAAGTTTGGTGTAATCTGTTGAAATGAGAAAGTGTCATTCTTTGTGCTGTGCCCTATGGAAAGTAAAAGGAAGGAATGGTAGGAGCCTTCTTCCCTTGCCTGTTTCATGTGATACATCTGGTTGACTGTGAATCAAGTTTGACAGAAAAAATAAGTGTGCGATAAGCAGCATGTTAACATCAAAATAATTTCACAACTGCTCCTTTGAAGCCTTGTACTATGGCCATTTCATGAAGAGATCTCTGTATAAAGAGCAGTGTTATGGAGCAGAGAATGCTTTCACTAATTTTCATAAAAGAATTTAGATTTTTTATTTTCCCCTTAGTAAACATACTTCCTTCAGGATTCCTCACATGGGATATCTCTTTCCTTAGTATAAGTAGTTTTCTCCCTGTGAGTACAACTCACCAATCTTTTGAAATGCGACTGCTTTGAAGTCAAAATAGTGCTATGGGCTGCCAGCATTCAGCAGACTTTGTTTGTGTGTACTTTCAAAGCAAAAAACCCCTTCATTGTTGTAACAAGGTATTTCAGAAATATCCAGGGCCAGCTCTGTGTTTTGCAAGTAACTATACAATGATGCCCATGAAAAAAGTCACCAAGGACATAGTATTTATTTACATTCCCATGGTTTATCTGAAACTTGTGTGCTACAAAGGTATCAAAATAGGTAAAAAACTTTATGAGCTAGTTTTTCAAGATGTTGAAGTATATTCAAATTTATGATAGAAAAGGTTTAAATCTTCACATTTTAAAACACAAAACAGCCTCTATGGTGGCTTAGGAAGGAACTCCTATTGAGTCTAAATATACAATTTCCTGCTGAAGTGCTGGGCTATATTCCCCCAAATCCAAGTCAAAGATGGACTATGTAAGAGCAGTGGGCTACTATTTTGATATGCTATGGCAATTACCACAGAATTGTGTCTCCATATACTTCCAAGAGGTCATAAATATATCCTGTCCTTGCTGACAATCTGGGAGCTGCAGTAAGTACTGAATCCTTTTTACCATATTATCAAAGCACTAAGATTCAGAAATGAGGCTTTGTGCCTTTCCAGGATGTGGACAACTGAGGTTAAGATTCTAGAGTTCAGGTCTTGCAGCAAGGTAACGTGATCAATGACCAGGAAATACAGAAGTGAAGGTGCATGCTGGGCAGTTATCAGTCTGCCTCTTCAGGACTTATGATTATTGCTGCAAAAATGTTCATCAGAGTTTAAAAAGTACTAAATAAGTGGTGGCTTCTTCACTTCTTGACCTTCTCAAGTTGACACTGGAGACATATGGAATATCTGTTGGTAAATCAGAATATAATTGTTTCAATAGCAGAGCAACTGGGTTAATTCTATGCCCTGTGGTATACCCGTGTTAGAGAGTGTGGAGGTCAAACTGGATGACTTTATGATGCTTTCTTACTGTTTATGGGTAAGTATGAGAAAGACCTGAGAGAATCCCCTCCCCAGTGGTTGTATCAGGCTCCAAAGAGTTAATTTCAAGAGGCATTTCAGCTGGATTCACTCTGTTAGCTGTATCTAGGCTAAGTGATAGAGAAATTCCTTGGAGCTGAGCTGTGAGTGTAATGTGAAGAAAAGTCAACACATGCTATGAGAAATCAGAGATGTATTTTCCCAGTGTTTAACTTGGTACGTTGTATGAATGAAGAGTTTTCTTCCTGAGATAGTGCAAGTGGTATGGTAGCATATATGACAGCGGGCTTTAGGACTTGGCAAGGAGTAAATGAAGAAGGTTGAAAATTTCTCCTCTGGGAAGTGATGAAGAAGAGGCTAATACCTAGCAAGTATGGAGAATTTCTATCTGATTTGTAGGCCACAGGCTAGAAACTCCTTTGGCTATGTTTTATTGAATTGCATGAACTGAAAGGTGCTTAATTTTTATAAGATTTGGAACTTTTCCTTTTCCAAAGTCTTCTAAACAAGGTTTGATAGCTAACCTGCAACTTCTGTAAGTGGTACAAGTATTTTTCCATTTGCAAGATTTCCTTTTCCCATGTTTTTGTTTAATTTTCCTTGTGTCTGATTTAGCAGGTGAATTACTTTGTGTATAAGTAGTGTATTTTTCTTAAAAAGAAGGCTTTTGATAGTGCTTAGTTCTGACAAATTTAGTAACTGTGTATGCTACCTGATGTCATAACAATTTACCTATTTTTTTTTAGCTACAGCTAGAGCTGTTTTTTATGGCTACTTTAGTCCAAATAAATATTCCTGACTAAGTGGATCAAGATAAAACCACAATCTCTAGTTGCTTCTTTCAGCAAAAACCAGATTGGGACAGTCATTTGCTCACTCCTGGGTTTTCTGGCTCCTTTCTTATTAGACATTACCTAGCAGTTAACAAAAAATTCTAGCAGAAGCTTATGCTTGCTTTTGGACCTTGGTCAAACCTGACCATATTCTGATAAGGAAGATTTAAAGCAGTGGGTACTTAAATAAATCATACATTTTCAAGTAGAGTTGTGGGGAGAGATGTAACAGTCAAACAGTATAGAGGTCGTACTTTCTGATGTAGGCATGGTAAAGATGAAAATCCCGAAGTCTCTCCTTTCCACCGAAGGAATTTAGAAGATACCACATAGGAAATCTTTGGTAAAACCAGGAGTTTTTCCCACTCCTCTAGACTCTGGCTACCATTGAAATGCTTATTTTGTCTTTACTGGTTGACTAAGTGATTACAGGGGGGTTACCCCATGTAGGGAGTGTAGACTCTGATCCTGAACATAGTTGTCTCAGTATCTTAATTTTCATTACAGAGCTAGTCTTGTTTTTTTTTTTTTTTTTTTTTTTTTTTTGTTTCTTTCCAGAAGGGGAAAACCCCTCACTTTTTGATGTGCCTTCTGACTTTTAATAATACCACAGATTTCTTTGCCTTGCAGTGAACCAGTTCCACAAGGAGATTGCCACATCAGATTATGTGAGTTTGCTTCATTTCCAGGCAGTGCTATTTAATATACATCTGCTATGTAATAGATGCAAAAAAACTGAAATGATTTTCACTTGCGTTAGTCTTTATTGGATCTGACCTCTGGTCTAGGAGGTGAAGGGAGAGTGGAAAATGAAAGCTGATTTGGTATTAGCCCACTATTCATATTAGAAAAAGTAAATGCTTTTGCGGTTTTCCTTACAGAGGTGTCTTTATTCATTTGACATGCCTTTAATAACTAATTCTAGTTGTCTGGTTGCCAAGATAGATTTCCTACAGGCAGACTTAAAAGTGATTTTGTCCTCTTCGAATGCATGGCTTCAAATGATCCCAGAACAGCACACATTAAACTTCCCACTAGACCTTGAGATTTTCTGAAGCGCTGTAACAACATAAAAGGATAAGATCATTAGAAAAAAATAAATAAATGAATTAAGCATACTCCATATGATATGAGCAGGACAATAAAACTCCCTGTTTTTTTGTGCTAGCTTATATCTTCTTTCTAGTGTTGGACATATGCTGTAGAAGTCTCACTGTGCCCATTTTATGGATTTCAGTATCACCATTCGTAGACACCTGGGAATGAGAAAGTTTTGTAGGTTTCACCTGAAAGCAAGGAGCCAACAGACCCCAAGACCTTTCCTTTCACAGATGGCTTTGTCACTATTTCTTCCTCACATTATCACAGAGCTTTAAATATATATCTGGTATGTCTATGAGCATATGCAAAACGGGCATGTGAACTGTGAAGTAGGATGTCTTCCTTGTCATGTAACTGTGCTATGCACATAAAGCAGTTAGGAGTCTTTTTCAAACTTGGCTTTGTACAAAACCAAATTAAGCTTGGGTCTGCTTGTTGATTAGAGAAAGAGAATGAGAAAGAATATGATAACTTCCAGGTGTGGACTCACACTGTCAAGGGGTGTACCTGCTACAGGGCTGTCCTCATGCATCTTGGGTTAAGTTTGATTAAAATTTGGAGGCTGGCTCTCTAGTATATATATCTAGTATACTGATAGCCAAAATCCACCTGCTCATTGGGTTACTGAAATCTAATAAGATATTAATTATGGGTAATTACTACACAGCTTTTTATCTCAGCTAAATTTTAAATAAGCTTGGTTTGGTAATAGAAGCAACCTTTCAGCTGAGAAGGACTCAGACAGACTTCATTTTTCAGCTAAGGATCCTGGTGTTGCCGTAGACAGGTTATGCTTAGTGACCAGGTCACCTTATTCAGTGCAAGGAGTTTCATCTCTGTCCTGCATTGCATTGAGCAGACAGACAAGTCCCAATCTCTCCCTGAAGTTGAGTGATTTAATTGTCACCTTCTGAGAGGTGATTTCATAGGATGCCACACACTGTTCCTCCTAGGCCATGCCAGCCAGATATTTCTCCATTGCTCCTTTGGCAAGCTCTTTAAGCACTGTTGACAAGAACAGTATGTTTTGACATAAGAGATCACAGCAGTGCACATGCATTTCGATTTCACTGCAGAAAATACCTCGTGGATAAGCCTTGGGTCCATCCTGTTGTCTAGCTTTTTTAATGGTTACATTGCAGTGACAGCTCAATAGAGTTATGTGATGGGTTTGAAGACACGGGTCCATAAAACAACCAGAGAGGACATATTTCTGGCAGCTGAATGCACTGCTTACATCGGAAGTTCTTCTTGTTTCTCCTTCCATACATTATCTTATATCTTGCACAATACAATTTAATCTCCTTGCGGTTATTGGATGACCTCAAAGCCTTTTGTCATGTCATTTTGACACTTCTGTACTGCCAGTACCATGGTCACCAGCAAATTTTGTCAGCAGAGTTTCATGTTTTTACGCTAAGGGCACTGCTGTAAATACCGAATGTGCTCAGTCCCAACTGTGAGAAACTCCATGAGGAGCCTCCAATGGAGCTGATAATGCTTCTGACTTACTACCTGTTCTTAGCCTGTTCCCTGTCAATCCTGTTGATTTGGGAGGGGTTTTTTGTTCCCCCTCTTCCACTCTCCCCCCCACTAGTTTTCCTAATAATTTACTCTCTGACCGTGTATTGAATGTTTACAGAAGCATAGACAGGTGAGATCTTCCATTGTCTGGCAGACTGGTTTACTTTCTAAATGAAGCGACAACGTTTGTCTGGATGATCTGTCTTTGGTAAAACTATGTTGCTTAGTACCACATTTTCTATATAACTCCATATCATTTTTTTTTTTCTTTTTTCTTTTCAGCTTCCTTGGTACCCATAAACTAGTAAAGGTCAGGACCACTGTATTACAGTTCTCCTGAAAACTCTCGGTGGTGAAGGGATCTTGTTACATAAACTAGATTTCTTTTTTAGAGAAAAGCACAGTCATGCTAGACCTCCTTTGCTGCAAAAGTGGGTTTTTCTTTGTGCCAGGGATATGATAAATGATTTCACTTGAAACAGCCTGCAGCTTATAACATTACCCCGCCAAAATAAAACTACGAAAGCTAGCTTGCACAGTACAAACCTGCTCAAAGAATTGCAATTTTGAAAGCAGAGCAGTTGTTTTGAAATGCAATTAAATATTTTGGAAAGTTTTTAATAAATATTGTATTATTTTTACAGGACATTGATTCTCACACCATGCAAGTTATAGCCATTTAATTGTATTTTATACGGTATCAAACTTTCTGCCAAAATGTGGTGTTGGAATGTTTTCCGATGTTACGGGTCTATCAACATTACATCAATTATTCACTGCATCATGTGTGACACACATGTCTGTGTTTAACCTTTACAGTTACGATATCTGAGCCTGATTTAATCAAATGTTATACTAGTAAATGAGTGTTTTTCTTTAAAGCTTCCTTGCTGAGGAAACAGGTCTGAGTTTTCACATGTCCTCCCACTGGAGCTTGCTATCAAATTTAACAGAATCATAATTACCAACAAATTGTCACATACTAGAGGCCAAAATTTAAACTTAGTTGCCTTTGTTCCTTTGCCTTAACCCTTGTTTCTCACACAAGTGTCCAGAAGCTGTGAACTGGAAGATGCATGTCCACACTCTGGAAACCAGTAAGACCAGCAGCTTCTTTGCAGGAGACAGAATGGGAAAATACTGAAGTTGTTCAAATGCAAAGAAATCTTTCCTGCTTTATAGAGGTGTCTGTGGATGCCTCCAACACACTCCGCCTCCTCTTTGCTGCTATCGATCTAGAGAAGAGATAGGCACCCCCCTCAAACAGTCCTTTCAGTGCTCCTGTGTGCAAGCCTTTGGGATTGGATTTCACACCCCTCAAGATAACCGGGAACAAGATTTGCTCAGTTATTGAACAACATGAGGTCGCTACCAGTAACCTGTCCCACAGGGGCCTTTCTTCTGGGATCCCTTGGTTAAGCTGATGACTGTTTCTGCATTCTGTGCAACTTACATGTACTATACTTAAGTATGTTGCAGAGTTTGAGCTAAAGGTTCAGTCCCGATGTTAGTGATGCCTGCAGGGTCACCTCTCACAACTTCTTAAAGAAAAGCTCCAAATCCACAGCCCTTTCCCACAGATTCCTGAACTTTGAGCTACTTCTGCTGTCCTAATCGACATACAGACTTCAGGAAGGCCAGTTCAAATCCACTGTGCAACAAATGGAAACAGCCTTTTTCTTGTTTGGATCCTAGAAAAATCTTTGCATCAAAAATAATATATAGATATCCATCTCAAACTCTGCTTTTCCAGAAAACAAGGAAGATGGAACAGGGTAACTATCAAGATAAAGATCCTCTCTTTACTAAAGTCGTTTGGTTTAAATAAGTACAGATTTTAAGCAACATTATAAAAAATGTCTTTTGCCAGATGGTAAGTTTGTAAATACTAAATATTAATTGAGAAAGACTGTTACCTATGAACCTGCATGAAGCTAGAGGAATTATTGGACGGTGGGATGTAGGGGCTTGGCTGGCTTATTGCTTGAGTAACCAAAACATTTCAGTGACATTAATTATGCTCGATGGCTAAGTCTGTATATGGGTTAGAGACTTAAAAATTATCTGATTTGCAGCTCTTTTCTATTTCACTTTGTAGGTAGTGTAAGTGATTCTGTGTCATGAGAAAATGTATACAACACTGATAAATCCATAAAGTATTTGACCTTTAATGAATCCTAATATTTTCAATCCACAGAGCCTTCTTAAATGCCTGTAACCTTGGCCCTTCCACTCCCATTCATCACAATTACTGTTGGAGCTGTCTGATGCAATGCACAAAGCATTGCATGTTGACATCCAATATTTTATCATTAATAAAATTTAAAAAAAAGTAAGAAACATTCCAAATATTTTTGCTGTTCTGATATTTTCCAGTGCAGTGCCCAGGAGAGGGAAAGGGACAGTTTTGATTTATGTTAGTGCTAGCAGATACTGTTAATGAGTGTTTACTGTTAGTAAAACATAGATACAGTTGATTTTCTAAACAATTTGATTCTTGATGCTATGCTAATTTTCAGTGATTGTTAAGCTTTTCAGACTGAGAATAGTGTTTGTAAAATAGTCAGGTAGACAGTATGGATTGCATTTTAAACAAGAGTTTAAGGAACCTTGAACAGTAGTACACGTGAATTAAGAGAGCTTTGGACCAAACCATGCAGACCTTATTCATGCTAGACTACGTGACTTAGGGCTAGTAGGATTGTTACAAAAAATCTAACATTTTCTCCCATCCCCTAAAACTTTTATTATTGTCTGGATCAAAGAACACTGCAGTGACAGATGGAAAGGCTGACAAAGTTCACCCACAGAGGGGCTGGTTTCTGTAGATGATTCAGTGCAGAAAACACTGGACTCCTCGTGAAGGATCTTGCAGTTCTGCTGCATGCCCAGGCAGTTGCTTTACCTTTCTGGGGCCTTTTACTCTTTGTGCGCCTTGTCAGTGAAAATGTCAAGATTTTTTCCTTGGACAGTCTCCTTCCACACAGATTCCTGTGCCAAGTACAAAGAATAACACATTTGGATTGAGATAAGTATGATAAAATAAATATTACTGAAATTTTCTCTTGTGTAGCATTGGCTTTCACATCACCTATGATTCACAACTCCCGTGAGGCAATAGGTGCTGCCCAGGATTTTTGCTGAAAGAGAACTTCCATTTTCTTTGCATTCTGAATGAAATATGAGTCTTTGGATCTCTCCTATGTAAAGGCACCATTTGGATATGTTATCGCGCTGCTATTTGTCCAGTTTCAGACCTATAATATGCTCCCCAGACATTTTGCAGCCAGTACCAAAATACTTTTTCATTACAATAGAATCATGGAATCATAGAATCATTTAGATTGGAAAAGACCTTTAAGATCATTGAGTCTAACAGTAAACCTAACACTGCCAAGTCCACCACTAAACCGTGTCCCTAAGCACCACATCTACAAGTCTTTTAAACACCTCCAGGGATGGTGACTCAACCACTTCCCTGGGCAGCCTGTTGCAATGCTCGACAACCCTTTTGGTGAATAAATTTTTCCTAATGTCCAATCTAAGAGTATTCTTTACATGTATCACTGGTGAAAGGTCAGAAGTGCAAAGAAATGGCAACACTAATGTTTTTATATATGTAAGTTCCATCTTAGATGGAAGGGTTTTGTGTTCTCTTTCTCCATCTTGTAGATTTTTCTTAGCATAGTTTTTATAGGTCTTAACGTTTTATTAGCAGGACTTATACTTTTAACGGAAATAATGAAAAAATGACATGGGAACATGATCTAAGTCCCCCCTCTCCCCAGTGATAGTTCTCTGTTTTTTTTTCCAGCTATTTTGCCAAGCCAAACAAAAATTATTATAACTGAGCAGTGATGTGTAAGAATTAGCATGATATGTCTCTGCAGTGCTGGATGGAAGAGTAAGCATGATTTCATTTTTACTGCTGTTACCCCGTAGACTCTTCCTGCCTCTGCAGTTTTGTGCCGGTGGAAGTTTCACAGGAATGCCATGGAAAGATTTACAGACTTTCTGGTCAGGTTGATCACTGGCCTCTCTGACAACCTGCCTCTGTTGACAAGACTGTCTGATATTAATTACAAGACAAAATCTCAGCCTGCTCCGGAGAGCTCAGGGGTCACAACATTTGAGTGTGGGAAATATGGACTGTGGCATTATTGTACACGGGGTACCCACAGACTGAAGTGCCAGACCTTTGGTTCTACATAAAAGAAGTTCTGAGAAAATGTTTTAAGTGTAGGAGCAGACAAAATTGGTTAATTCTGCTGTCTTTAGTGGAACTAGAGAATACTAAAGGATCTAATAACCTATTCCTAAACAATAAAAACTGTGGCAGAAGTTCCATTCTGCTGAGTACAGAATATCCTTAATTCCCAGAAGAAAATGGCTGATCATCAGAACTTGTGTTTTCTGCTGTTCATGTGGAAGACACGGAGTTCAAGAGGTGCCAAAGAACAGCATTCCCTTTACTTCATTTATGCACAAAACTCCATTGTGTAGATTTTGCACATTTTGATAAGGTTTAATCAGATCGTGCTTGCAGCTTTGTTTCAACCTGGCGTGAAATGGATTGGCAAAGGTTTTTTCTGTGTCTATGCTGATAAAGTTTTCCATTATGGAAGCTCTGCCGAGAACCTGTCCTAATAGCAGTTCCAGGTAGAAGATTGAAAATGGCTGAATTTAGGTTGGAAATCTTTTCACTGTTTTGTGGAACAATTAGGTCTTCTCCATGCAATGATGCAGGATAACAGAAGTAGTCTCAGATGTTTACCACTATATGGCTAAGTTGTTTTCTGTTCAGTGGCTAATTGCATGGCTGGTATGTGACTCCACTTGTGTTTCTATAAACTCTTCCACATTGCCCTGTGGAAGGAAACACCTAAAAGCACTTCTTGCGATGCCACCGTACTGCTGAAGAGGCTTTGACTGTGGATCAGAGGATCTGACATATACTTGAGTACTATGACCTCTTCTTTCCTCTCCTTGACTCTGCAAATATATACATCCTCTAAGAAATCTGTTGCTCTTGGCTGCTATAGCTCATGTTATTAGTCCCATATTTTAGGGAAAAAGCATTGCTCATATTTGTGAATTAGGAGTACTATTCCATAGCTCTTGATTGTTCAGAATTCAATCTGCTGTTGAAACTGCTTTTTGCTGCTGTATGTCAATGATACAGTGCTGGTGAGACTGGTGTCTTGTTATAGACCTGTATTCATTAGTTTCATTGCACATTGAACAGATAACTCCTACTGAAGTGCTCATTTATTACTGCATGAAGTTGTGCCAGTTCTCCAGGAACAGATCTGTGAAAAATATCACTGGAAGTGTTTACCTGGGAAATAAATGAACCAGACTCAATGACAGGCAGGGTATAAGCAGGGTGGGTATCAGGGGAACGAATCCCACTATCTGATACAGTCCCCCATATAGGCAGATGCTATGATGAGGTTTTGGAGCATCTGCATGTGGCAGCGTTTCCCTTGAAGCGTTGTGCAGAGGAACTGTTCAAGCTGTGATGAGACACCCTTTTTGATGACATGCAAGTGGTCACAAGTTTGCTTGTCAGACAAGTGTTTGCCTGAGTAAATGGAGCAAGATGTTAATAATAGTGTTGCCTGAGTAAATGGAGCAAGATTCATCCCTCATACTCAGCTTTCTTCTCCCCTGTATGTGTTTCCTTAGTGCTCAGAGCCAGTGTCCTTTCTCTTCCCGTTCTCTGCCTCCTGTTTCCTTTCATACCCGACACTCATTTGAAAAAGCCAGCTGCATACAGACACTGAAACTGTTTATCTTGGTAGAGTGAGCATTATCTATGCTGTTCAGCTTTTTGTCTTAAGTTTTTTGTGTCTCCTTTTTCTAAACTTAACTCATTTCCTTGAGTCTTGTTGCTTAACAGCCTGACTTTATACAGATACTAAATTCATAGCAGGCGACCTTCCCCTGTAACCTCTTTCTCTCCCAGCCTGAGTTTTTCTGAGTTCTTGTTCTTTTTTCTCCTTATTTTTTTTTTAATTCCCTTTTTGGGGAAGTCCTGAAGTTGGTTTTGGAGGTCAGCGGCCTAGAACAGGTTATACCTAATTGCTCAGCAAATATATTCTCAGGCCAAAGTATGATTCCAGACCAGAGAAGAGAGATTTGGTAGCATGGTAACAGTAATCTCTGAAGGTGAGCTGCAGTTCATCTATTCCTGTGTGAACTTTCCATAGGTTTATACTGAATTTTTTAGTGGCAGTCCGTTCCTTTAGATGCTAAGCCGAATCACCTCCCACAGGTATGGCCAAAGGAAATGCATGTCACTTTTCCAGTGCCTTAGTGTTCAAAAGGTTTTCAAAGAATCTAGTTAAATATGATTCTTTCTGTGTATTCTGACTTGTGAGTTTAGGGTATCCCACTCCCCTGTTTTATGCAAAAAGAAGGGAGAGGTAAGAAGGTATATTTCACCCAGCAAGGCAGAAGATGTTTCTTTTGAAGATATTAATGAGTGTATTCTGGTATGTGAAAGTCTCCTCACAAAAAAATCTTATAAATTTGCTTAGCAATATCCCTTGAAAAACTCAGGAACCCTAAAGTAAAAATACACACAAGTTTTTAGTCTGTAGAGCTGCTGGATTTGTCCTGTGAGCTTGGCACATTCTTGTAGACCTACCTCCCCTCAGCAGGAGAAGAGAGTTGTGTGGGTAGTGCTGCATCACATAGGAAAGTCAGTGAAACTAAAATAAGAAGATACAGCACTTTGCCAAGCATTAGTAATAAAATGAAACTTGCGTCCAAGTTTCTATGAGGAGTGAAATGATACGGTTCCTTTCCAATAGATGAGTCTGCAGAGGCATTGTGGTTGTTCATGTCTACACATATTTATATGTGGCAGCTTTATCATTGAAATATCAACAGCTCAGAAATAAAAATCAAAGTAAATATGTTTTCCTTCATTTGAATTCTGTAAACTGTTCACAGCTGTTACTTCAACTGTGATGTGGGAATATTCTGTAAAAGGAGAGGAAACTTTATGGGCTAAAGTTCAGCTCTTACATATTCCTCCAGTAGTGGCTTATGGAAGCAGCTTGTGCATATGTGGAGGGGCCCGAGCTTTTGCCCTGCTAAACTTACAGAGCCGCAGGAAGCCAGATCTTGTATGCATATGTACCTTATATGTGTTATATACTACTGCTAAGTAAGCAGGAAGCTCTGCTGAGCTTGCAGGCCTTTGGACAAACATGGTGTGGTGGTTGATGAACTTTACTTTTGGGGTTAGCACTGTCTGGGTTACATGATGTGAGGGAGAATGCTATGTTTCCCAGGAGGATGGGCGAAATCTGGAGGAACCTGTTTATCTCCTGTTCCAGTCCCCTGACATGTTCAGTGCAGTAGAATCCATCACATGAGGGATTCTCCAGGTATAGGGCCATCACTCCCTGGCAGTATGTGCATTTACCCACCTTTCTCATCCTCCACGGTAGTGGCTCTGTAATCTTTGGAGACTTGATGTTCCAGAAATATTGTCAAAATCGTGTGCCATTGTGAGATTTCACACACACAGAGTTGAGATTTGAAAACGTACTTCCACAAGCAACAGGACTTAGCAACCCTGTGGTGCTCTCTGATATAAATGCATGAAGCTGTGGTTGAACATTATGAGGAACTTTTCTTTCTTTAGAAGACTCTACCACACTGCCTCTTTTTGCAAAAACCACAGAAATTTAACAGCTCAGACATCTGAGCCTTCAGGAGTCAGTTCCAGATGTGCAGAACTGAGTGCACACACAGTATTTAAACTGGTGTGTCCACAAGAAAACTTTATCCTTACCTATGAGCTACGGCTGAGCTCAGCTGCTGCTATTGGCAGCAGAGATGCAATCAATATAATTAGTGTGTTTCACCCATTGTCTCGCTGTTGGCAAGAATGGTAGATCAGACATACAGCTCATGGGGCTGAGCATGGGGCTGATTGCATCCCACCCTTTATTTCAAACATGGATGAAATTGTCAGGGGGCTATAAAGCTGTTCAAAAGGGACTCAGTAAGATTATACAAGAGTATCCGTTTAGCACTGTTTTCTTGGAAAGCTAGATAGTGTATAATTAATCCCTTTTATTTGTTTTGCTTATGATGCCTTTAGGTATGTTTGGATCATATAATCAAGTTTTTCTCATTACCACATGGCATAAAATTTACATTCCTGTAAAGCAATAAAGACAAAACCAAAAACTTGCTCTTCCTTCCAGAAGCTGAAGATGTAAAAAAACACCAAACACTTAAGCCTTGTAGTAAAATACTGAGTTGGCAATGCTGCTGCTGTTCCCTTATACCAGGATATATAGTGTACATTCCCGCAGAAAGCAAGTGTTCAGCTTCCAGAGAGCACACCCAGACTTCTCTAAGAAACCCAGCAACCACAGCAAAAAAGGCAGATTGAAAGGATCCCCTAATGGGTGAATAGATCCAGGGCTTTTAGTTCCCTGTCTGCTGTTTTGACAAATACATGCGAGCTGTTTTGCTAGCAGATATCACTATGTGTGTCCAAATTACAAGGAAAAATGGGAGAGAAAAAGCATTTCCCTACTTATAAACGACAGGCAGAGTTAAGAATGCCGTCTGGAGTATCTGTGCATTATTAGGCACGCTTTAAATTCTTTTGTCAAGCTCTATTATGAGGTCGTTTCACTTCAGTGCAAATTAAAACATAATTTTTCACCTTCCTATGTTCTCTTTTTTCATTATACAATTTTTTAATGTGTTGCTTGATCACGGCCCCTAGAACAATATAAAAGCCTTTAACTGTCTGAACTGAACTACTGTGGCCTTTCTTGTCAAAAATTGCTCCTGGGTTTATTTCCATGTACGTTGACATTATAAAATGTTACTTTCTTTTCTCTCTTCTGCAGGCAAAGAGCTATAATAATAAGTTTCATTATCATTTCAACCTTTGTTCTAAAACATTATGATGTGTAGAAAATTGATTAACTGGAATTTAGTATATACAACAAGAGGAAACTTTGTTGAAATCCAGAGGGCCATTTCTGTTCATTTGATAAATGTATTAGTTTCTTTGGTTTCCTGAATTACCAGGTAAAGGGCAACATTTTCCAGATCTAACTAATTTCACTGAAACATATGAAAGACAAATACCAGAAGTCAAATCTAACATATTCTTCCCAGGGGCCTTAAAAAAACCCACCCCAAACTCTTTATTTTGAAAAGCTAAAGTAAGAGTTCAAAATTAAATGGATGATTCATGTGAGATATGTGAACTGAACAACACATCAAGCTCTTGTACCAGTTGAAATGGCCTGGGTTTCCTCAGCACCATTAAAGAAAAGGAACAAGAGGTGATAAAAATAGGTTGCTGTTTTGTTCCATCTATGCAAAAGTTACCGTATCTCAGGCTTGCAACAAACCAGACCCTCTATGATGAGCATTCTGTGCAAGAGTGAGGGCATTTACCCTCACGGCTGCAGAGACAAATTTTGCTTCCTTTGTCTCTTCTGGGCATGGAGAAGCTGAGGGTTGGACAGGATCCGTAGGTAGAAGATGCTGCTTGGCACTCATGGCCCTGTGAAGCCTTTACTCACAGTGGCAACCCTACTCCTTCCAGAGCTGCAGCCCTGCGCTCACATGTTATTCCTCTGTAAACTATTCCCTCCTGCTGCCCCTTTCCTGGATGTGGAGTGCAGCAGAAGGCTACTGTCCCATCCTAAGGAAATCCTTGGATGTGTTGACAACTGCTTTACAGAATCCTGATCCCACAGTCACACACAAAGGGACCTACCAGGGTTTGCCATGAATCTTGCAAGTGTGAGGGATACAGCAGCTTCTACAGTCCAGTAGCAGAAGGAAAAAAGTGATTGTAAATAATAGAAATAATAGGTATCTATTCCCTGACATGATCATAGCATGCTTCTTACTGAAGGTGGTTAAAAAGGAAATCATGTTCTCATCTCTGATATGGTAGAATGTAAACAAAGTAAAAATTACAGCGTAAGATGCTGCTTTTTTTTTTTTGCTTTTTTTTTTTTTTTAAAGTAACCATAATTTTAAGGAAACATTCTTAACTGGGCAAATGAGAATCCTTAATTTTCTGTAGAGGTACATTAGAGTCCCTACCAAATATTAACCGCTGCCTGTTGATGTGCAAAAGATCCCTCTTGCCAGTGTCAGTCACATTTATTTCAGTCTAGACAAAATAGCTCTTGGGTGTCGCAGGAAGAAACAATGGCGTCTGAGTGCCTCCTGGAGAACATTCAGATCTTGAGCATATTTTGTTTTGTGCTGGAGTTGAATTTGATGTGATAGGTCTGGAAAAATATAGAGCTGACAGTCTATATACACAACCAGGTTTTTAGTCCACGTGGGTAATGAGACCCAAGCACCCAGCCAGTTTTTTCATGCCTCTGTCAATTTAAAGTGCATTTTTAAATGAACAGTGGGGTTATTTGGGTCTATTAATTACAGTAATTGTTTCCTGCGTGGAAACCACATGTATGAGATGTGAAAGGCGCGTGTGTGTGAGAGGGAATGCTGGCGTGTGTGAGACTGGTGCAATTCCCCTTTGAAGATTTTTTTTTTATCCCTAGAGAGGGAGCCTGTAATGAGCAACAACGTTTACACTGAAGACTTCAATGCTCCTTGTTGCCCCATCGTTGCCTTGCCTTTCACATGGAGATTAAAGCCAGTGGTTGAAGCTGCTCCTCCTTTTCCCATGTGGCTGGTATAAATTCTACATCAAATAGAAAGGAGGAAGGGCAGGTTTGGCTGTCAGCAAAAAAACGAAGGAGAGGTCTGACAGCAGCAGGAGCCGGGGCTCAGTTCTCATTAATCTGGAGGGCACCAGAAGAGTAAAAATAAAACCTTGGGAAGATGCCTATTGCGTCCTTTAAACAAAGAGCCCGTGACTGGCATATTAAGAAGAGCAGCATTGATAAGTATATGTGAATATGCCTTTCATAAGGCACGCCTACTGACCGATATGATAGGAAACTCATGCAGATTTGGATAGTTTGTATAAAACGTGAATGCTGTGGTTTGGCATTATGGATGTACAATCATGATTCCATAGTTCAATTTCTAACCTGTTTTCTATTACAAGTCTCTCTCTTTTAACTTTCACAAGAAAGCCTTCTTTCTGCCTGATTATGGTATATTTCCTAGCACGGAATGATGCCAGAGGAAAATGGTGTGGGAAAGGCTTGGGATGATTCTGGAACTTTGCTGCAGTGACATGTCAAATGTGGCTCAGCCCGTATGCTTTCCTGCCCTTCACCTTGTGAAACTGCCTGGTTTGGAGGGAAGAGGGAAGGGGTGGAAAAAAAATCAGCAACACATCCTAATAGAGGGCAGCCAGACAACGCGGCTTTATTGAATTAGGGAAGAGCTCAGCTGGGAAGAGAGACAGTGGATCTCCTGAGATATCCAAGAGCAGATACTTAGCCCTTAAGCTGTGCAGATAGTTTGTATGTTGAAGTCACAGCACAGGCATGAATCACTCCTCAAAGGCACTAAGGTTCATAGTTTATTTTGTCCTTCTCTCAGCTTGATTTTAGAGACATTTGCATATTCTCAATTCTGTTTTTTTTTTCTTCTGTGCTGAGGTCCTGTTCTCTGCTCCTCCACATGGCAGATGAGTGGCAGAGACTCTGTTCTGACACACCCAGAAGTATGAGGTACAGAGTCAGCACAGGGCTTCTTATCCACCTTTTAGTTTGGGATGGTTCCTGTACATGAACATGGCAAAACTTACTCTCGACACAAGTGGGCCAATAAATGGTCAGAAATCAGAATTTTAGCTACTTTAATCAAAGCTCTTTTCCCTTCTTTCTTTTCCAGGGAAATATTTATAGTTGTTAATACTGCTCCTTTTACCCCTTCTCACCCCAACAGAAGATATATGTAAAGATGTCAATGTTCAGAGGCAAGGCTATGAAATAAAACTCTCTTTGTTAGTTAGGCTAGAAATTCGAACCACCACAGAAGATTATTACGAAAGTTTTAGTCCAGGGGAAACTTTGCTACTATTTGAACACAGAGGAACACAGGTTGCACATTGGAGAAGATTTATGTCAGCAGTGAGACCCAACCAAGAGGAAATCACAAGATTTTATCTCTCAAAAACTCTGTTGCTACTTCCTTTTGTTTATTATCTTATTAGTTAAACTATTTCAGGCTTTTGCCAGAGTTTAACTACAGGGCTGATCATATTTGAGTCTCTGCTGCTTTTGATGAATACTATGTGGTTCCTTTAAAGCCACTCCTATAGAACCGGGTGGCATCACATCAGATGAGCACTAAATATCCAGCTGGGCCAAATGAAGAAATAGCTGGGCTTAATGGTAGGGTTAGTGGCCCTCTCCTCCTTTTGTCAGGAGGTGAATTTTGCCTAATGTTAATTCAGTGAGATCAATGGAAATCTTTAATGTTTTTGGTTCTGTTATTTGTGCACCACTTGATGGGACAAGTTTCTCATGGCAGTTTTCTTGTGGCAAGGCCAGAACAGAAGGAAATTTGTTCTCACCTAGGCTTTGTCACCAGAATAAGGAGACTGAGCTGGTTTTTGTAATATGAGTATTCCAGAGGAGAAATAGGTCTGGTAGATACTCTCATGTTAGTGCCCTGATACACAAAAGGAAAAAGTTCTTGTGAGCTTATTAAGTGCTGGGTACGAGAACAGGTAAATCAGAAAGAGATTAATCTGACAGGGAGTCTGTGATTGATTGTAGCAGGTGCTTTGGTTGAAAGTGAAAAATAAAATATATTCTTCCTAAAACTTCTTTTGAAATACTGCATATTTGGAAGTGTTTTTGTGATAACCAAGTAATCTACACAACTCTTAATATAATAAGAATTAATTAAAATGAAATAGTTGAATTAATTCTTTTACATGCATGATTTAAAATAGTGTCTCCAATCAAATGTATAAATACAATAGCTTCTATAAGTGAACTGTATTGGCCTAGTGGCTTGCTCTGGTTTTTATTTGCTTTATTAACTAAGAAAAAACAAACTTCTGTATGACTTATTTTATGTTTAGGCATGATTAAAAGTTCACAGACTATCAGGGGATATTAATGGGCAATTATATTTTGCATTTAAAATGGATTGATTATTCCTTTCTGAGAGAACACCAATGCACAGACAAACTGCACAGAAATAACATGTCAGTAATATCACACTACTGTACAGATTTTAAAGATAAATTTCCATCTGGCAAACAGACATTCAGGAAGGAACTGTTGTTAATGTGGCTTTCACACAGACCAAGTTCGTAAAGGATAAAACCCAGCTTGAAGCTTCATTTCTACTTCTCACAGTTAGCAAATGTAAATATACTCTAGATGTTTCTTAAAGAAATTGAGCACAAATAACTGGCAAGGAAAACACTGGGTTTCCTTTCTTATTCCACTGAAAGTTTTGGACTACTGAGATGGTCCTTACAGAGAACAAGAGCTGAACAGAAAAACAAAAGGAATTACAAAAATCACAACTACAAACCAAGAGGAAAACATGCTTTGTAAATATTAATACTTCACTGATAACTTCAGTGTGCTCAACAAACATCGGTTAATTTACCCCTGTGAGGGAAGATAAATAATAAAACCCTCAATTACAAATGAGAAGGCAGGAAGAGAGCCTGAACCCATCGAAATGATACCCCTGCTGACTTCAGTGGTCTTTGGAGGAGGTCCTCTCTGATCTGCACAAGGTCTGATGAAAGCCACAGGATGCAGAAGAGAGCTAGGCTCTCTTCCGTTCTTCACCATGATACTAACCCAGCGTTTTTATAGCTCTTCAGCGTCACAGTTTAAAGAATAGATTTGACTGACGCTTACATGCACAGTCACAAGCAAACATGCAACTACTGATTCATAGGCATTAATGGACCTTGTTGTTGAAGGCCACTTGTACAAGTGCACATTAAGCATGTTCCAGGCTGCTTATGAGATCTCTTGAGATCAAATAGTTTAAGAAAACAGGATTTGTAGTCTTCATCACTATTAGAAGTTAAACAAATGTATCTAGGGAAGAGTGTGCCTTCTTATTTACATTCAGTATTGCCTTTCCAATGGCCACTGTAGCTTTGTTCTCCGTTTTGCAGGAAGGTGATTTATATGCTAATTGGCTCACTGTGGTTCACTGAAATTAAGGCTTGTTTTAAAAGGGAACGATATTATGGCTCAGACTGGTTAAGTGTAGAGGACAGCTGTCCACAACTCATCTTTGAAATATTTCTTTAACAATTGTTTCTCTCCTTTTCTTAAATCAGTGGTAGAATATTGTCCTTATGGGATTTCAGGTAGAAACACCTATTTCTTATAAGAGAAACAGACTTGCAGAGAATGGAGCTTGGAGGTGGGGTACCTGTTAGTTATTTTCTCAATCAGTCACAAACTGCAATCTGAATTCTAACAAATTCCCCTTTTCGGTTGCAAAAGCTCTTCAAAAAAAGGGATTACACTGAATTTAGAAATGTTGACTGTTTAAAACTGGTGCCACTCTAAAAGATATATGTTAGCCTGTGGCAGTGGTGTGGCTCTGTGCTTGGCTGGGGAAACAGGATATTGTGCTTTTGGGTCACATACAAATCCATGCCAGATATGGATCTGAAAGTAGCTGCTCTCTGATAGCCTCTTGCTTGTTGATGTGGAGTGAAGCCTATGTCCTGAATGACAGGCCTTCATCATAAAACTTACCTGTGGTGTGGGAATTAACTGACACTTATCAGTCAAATCTAAAATTGGGCTTAGCATCTGTTATCACAGTACCTTGGGCATTGGGGTGGACTTTGAAGTTGTATTTAGATTCCTTACAGTTAGATTTGGGGCATCCCTTCATCTGCCACATGCAGGCTTGCAGCCTCGCGTAGGCAGGGGCAGCCTCCTGATGTGCTGGAGAGCATTCAGTGAGGGCAAGCAGTGGCTTGCATGCAGATGGCGTTTGGTGGAAGGGCAATTATACTACGAAGCTGTTAGTTGGGTAGCAGACAGGGCGGCAGGCAGGCAGGCCGGAATCTGCAGAAAGCTTGGATGCAGTTCAGGCATTTGCACACATGGGAAAAAAAGAGTTAGCTAGAAGAGCCAAGCTAGAAAACTTTGTCTCTGGTTGAGCAATGAGCTCCAAAATGAAGGAGAGGATGAACAAACAGGGCTTATTTATTTCTTCTATGTCAAACAAGGTAAGGCTGGCTGAGTTGAAAAGGCCAGGTTGGGCAAGTAGGTCAGAAAATACAGCTACGTGTCAATGTGGAGGGTGAAAAGTGGTTGGTCTCTGTGCTGGGAGCTGGAAGTACTCACTGAATCTGAATATACATCAACCTACTTGGAAATCTGAGTATACATTAAGTTGCTTAATTTTAGCTACCCAAATTTTAATGTTTTGCCCTAAAGACCATTTATTTTTGTAATCACCTCCAGAATTACTGCAGAGCATAAAGCTTTGAGTTTAACAAATTCTGGAAAAATAAGGGCTTGATTCATCAGTATTTGCCAGATTAAATAATTTCTTAGTATACATCTTTAGACACCAAGATTTCTTATGGTTCTGCATAGTAAACTGTTTGTGTGATTAGCAATAAATTTGTCACTGTAAGTCACTCTTTAAAGCTGGGAACAAGTATAACATTTATTAGTGTGTTAGAGTTTGCAGTTAAAAATAGCTATTTTCATTTAGTGAGTGCACTTTTAGGCTTGTTTTCTCCAGCTCTGTAGATACAGGGAAGGTGATGGAATCAGTGTGAATATGTGATAGAGGATGGTACTCTTTGTGTAGAAATTAAGTTTATTTGCAACATATTTTAATAAAGCAAAAATCTGCAAATTTTGGCTTCATTGCTACCTCTTTCAGCATTGTATTTTGGGCTAAAATGAGTGTTTAATGCTACCTGTTCTAATTGCGATAGGCCTTATCTGAAATGTGCAATCTGGTGGTATTAATGCTAATATACTGTACAAATATGTGATGTTAATACATTATGCAAAACCAAATAACCAACTGGTGCTCAACATGCAGCTTTAGCATTCAGTAATTAAAACACATTGGAGAACTTAACTTTCTTAACGTTGAATACTATGGTGTAGCAGGTGGCTCTGAGGTACCTGTCTTCAGATGTCTATGCACTGAACTCTAAGGTAAAATTACCGAGATTGCTGCTTGAAATACTGTGAATGGAAGTTAGCCTATGTAACACAGACATTTTATTTTCATAGCATTTACCAGAACTGGTGGTTATTTATTTGGAAATGTTGGACATGAGGTGTTATTTGATTTAGAAAGTAGTCCATGTAATTTATTACCTCTGGATATCCTTTGGCTCCTCAGGAAATACCTTAATTAATACACTTTTATTGATTAGCTGATTCCTAATTAAATTTAGTATATTGTATATATTTATTTAATTCAATTTAATTTTGTAATAAATCTTTCAGGCTACATGTCACATGTCTATTAGCTTTGAAAAACTGAAACTGATGCAATGTACATTTCTAGAAGAAAGAGTTAAACTCATCATGGGCTTCAACCTGTAAGAGGTTGAGCAATCTCTTTTATATCAGTAGGAGGAGAATGATCTGAGCCCTCACAATGTTATACCTGACCCATGTGTGGAGGGTGGTGGTGGAGAAAGTTGAAGACTGAGGAGGAAGAGGGGGAGACTTGGGGCAAGAAGGATTCCAAAGAAAGGATTTAATTATATTGGAATTAACTCTGGATCATTCAGCTGGACTGAAACAAAATTAATTATAAAGCATTTGTTTTGAAGAAGCTGAGCCAGAAAAAGCACAATACTGCCAAATAATATTTAATAATTGTATTCAAAAATTAGAAAAAGAACCCTTTGAGACTCTTAGTAGATCATTGAAACCAACTGCTCTTTTGATGAAGTATGTGTCTTTCTCAGCTTAAATTACACTGGCTGTCTCGTGTTCTCATGAGATTCTATAAACCTATATTACATTATTTTGGTAAAAGCAAAATAAAAACAATTAATTGGTGATCACAGACTTTCTAAGAAAGGGCAGAGTGGCGTTTTAATGAGCAGTTACTCAACTGTGTGTTCCACTGCTTTTCCCCAACTTGAGCCTCACGTTTTCTATGGGGCTGGGAGAAAATACTTTTCTTGAACAATTTCACGTTTCCTGGCCCTGCTCATGTCTTGTAAGTGATGAAGTGTCTTAGAAAACAGAGCAACAGAGAGAGAATGATGGTTCTTGAGTGAGCTGGGAAAAACACAAGGAAACCTTTTCAAAGATAGAAAGGGATGTGTTTACCTTTTGCTTTGGCTTCAGCTGTCTAGACACAGCTTCGTGTGCTTAATGGTAACTGTAGAGCCTAGGGGAGAGTCATCTCGCTCATTAACGCCTGACATTAATGCCTCCTTGAGGCATTTGCTTCAAGGAATTGCTAGGCAGTGCCACCAAAACTTTCTGAATCAGGTTTGGCAGGACATGGCAGTGTGATTTTGGCTTCTTGAAAACAAAATATTGAATGCTGCTGATGCACACTGCCAGATGTCTCTAGCCCTGGGACAGGATGTTCACACACAATGCAACTCTCCCTTGAAACTCCGTGGGTGCATGTTCACTGCTAACTAATTTTAGGCGATACTTCCATGTTTATGTAGAGTTGATGGCTAAAGCTTTCTGAGATGTTTTGTGTAGAGAATTCAAATGTAGTCACAAATGAGAAAAATGTTAATTGGATTGGACAGTTCTGTGTTAGATTTCAGGTGCCCCACAGCTGTGAGTCTTTTTTCTTTTCAACAGTGTTTTAGTCAAGAAGCGGAATTAATGCTGGTTTTATCTTAACATTTCTGATTTTTCTGGCTTAACGTGGCTCCTTTCTTGCCCAGTTTGAGACTCCTACTGGGAGATAATTAAAGTCCCTCCTGGGAGAGTTTCTGCAGCAAAACTGTTTTCTTTTCAAGCTCCTTTTCTGTTTTGCCTCACTTAAAATTGATGTAGATATGGCTGGATGTGTTGACCAATTTTTAAAAGGGCTATGGGCATCAAAGGCGGTTAGAAAGACTGATGTCAGTGATACCTGCTGCAGGGCTTCTTGGTAAGAAACAAATACGCCTCTCAGATTTTTTAGGTGTTAGATTTGTGATCTTTTTACAGTGTTAGGCAGATTTTCATGTCTTACATTTCATGAAAACATTTCTTGACAACATAGGCTGTGAAGGGTATGCTGCATGTGGAACAACTTGGAGGATGGAAAGATTAACTTGGCACTTCAGGATCTGGGCCTCTTAATGCTCTCCTAACAGCTGTCACAGGAATTATCCTCACAGGCACACTTCTCCCAAGATGCTTCCTCTGTAGGGAAGTTTGTACTGCCTCTTCCAGATTTTAGGTGAATGAAAAGCCAGTGCTGACTCTCCTGACTTCGGCTCCACAAACAGAAGTTAGATCTCTGTCTGAAGTTCAAATCAGGAACTCTCCCTAAGTTAAGAAGGATTTGGCAACCTGTCATGGATTCTGTCTTTGAACATGTTCTGCTGTCTATTGCATAAGTGTGTGCTCATGGGAACCTCTGTGACAATAATGGCATAACAAGGTGAAAAGGAGTGGAAATAAAAATTCATGGCCAGGCTGATAAGTGTGGAGTGGAACACCTTGTGTGTAAGCACTCAGTCACTACCCACGGCCCTGTTCTTGCCGAACGACTTAACCTGACCTGGGAAAGGCCACAGGCTTCCTGCAGTCCTACAACAAACTCTCTTCCTTAATCCCATATGATTTTTTTTTTTTTGCCACAAATTTCTTTTTATGGATCAGAAAAAATAACCAAAATAAAACCAGGAACTGAAGAATAAAATGGAGAAACATAAGAAAGCATGTGGGTCGTATCTTGATGCCAGGCCTTGCTTTTCAGAAGATCAACAGTGCCCCCTACAAGTAGGGAACCTGGGGCTCCTGTCTGGCTTCCTGCCACAGAACAGGCAGAGCAGAGATAACGTTTCAAGGATATTTTAAAAAATTAGAACTACTTAAAAAACCTGGTCCCTACTGCATATTCCAGCCCCTTGGAGCAGGCTCGGAAACAGAGCAGATCCCAAATGGCTTCCTCCAGGAAGCACGGCTCCTGCCGCTGTGTCCACATCCCAACCATCCTCCTCAGGTACTGCGGTGCGATCGCTACATATCAATCAGTACAAGTAAATCTATTACTGTGGCCATTATAATGGCCATAAAGTGGCTATAGAGAGAAGGTAACACCACATCACTGGGGTCTTGCCTTTGAACATGTTCTCAAAGATATAATTAAAACCACCAAGTGCTTATTTCAAAGCCAATGTTCGTAAGTGATGGGTCTGGCATCATGCCTATTGCAGGAAGGCTAATTACACCATAAATTAAACTTTTTTTTTCCTAACCAAACATTATGACCTTTAATAAAATTGTTTTTACAACCAGCTGTCAATAAATCATCCAGGAAAGCTAGTGAGAAATGTTCTGTGAGCACTCCACTTCTGTGAATTTCATTAGCTGTAGTTTATTTGGTTTTGTGAGCTATGATGGTTTTTAAATCTCAAATTAAAAGCCCCAAATCATAAAAACTAATTCAAGAACATTAGCATCTCAGTTTCTGAAAATGAGCCTCTCTAATTGCAGAAATTAGTCAAGATTGTATAACGATCAGGAGGTCATTAAAAAAAAGAATAGTGCGTAGGCAGTGCTTGATTCAGCTACAGCAGCTCCAGAAAAGCTTTTTTTTAATGTACCCTTAACGACAGAAAAATGTTTCCAGGTAGATTGATTTGAAAGCACTGCGAAAGCCTTTTAACCTAGCAGTTTAATTTCTCAGACATCAATTTTCTGGCCTTATTTATTCTCTTATGAGCATCAGACCTTTCAAGTTTAGACACATGCGAGAAGTTATGCTGCATATTGTGCCCCTGTGTATGTAGCAGTGAAGTACAAGGTAATGGCAATAGGGTTTACTTCAGGAGCTCCTTTTGTTTTGCATTCTTAAGGGTCCTGTACTACTTCATGATAATTACAAATATTTGTAGGAAATATACTATACTGCTTGATTTGTGACGTTAAGATGGACATATTTTAAAGCTAGGCATTTTTATTAGATTGGTACTAGAAAATGAAGCTGTTAACATTCTACTCCTCTGCCTCATAAAGCTCTTTTAAGTAGAAGAGTGGGTTTATTTTGTGTTGTAGAAACATCTAGAAAGCCTTCAAGTCTGAATCTGATAAGACAAGATAACAACCCTTACTCTCAGCTTCTTTTTGGAATTACAGGTTTCCTCACATTTCTGTTTTCCTCTCCATATATTTTGGCGTGATCGTTTCAAACTCTTCTTAACACTCACTGTTCATCTGGCTTTCTGTAGCTCATTTGTGTGTAATACATATCATAAAAGTCACATATACCTTGCTGAGCCACGCATAGCTTCCATGATTCCTTGTTTATGCAGTTGCTGATATCTCACACAGATGTCTTTATTCTGCCCTGTGGTTTATATTCAGAAGGTTTCCCAGGAGTTTATCTGTGAAGTGTGTCTGCTCCCTCTATCATATTTTGTTTCAGGGACCCTAAAATGAATATTTAGTTGAAAGAACATGAGACTTTCTAGCACCTACTTTTGACTAGTAAATTTCAAAAATTAACTCTTTTCCTGTACTCTCCCTCTTTTTTTTGCTTCTGGACATTTTTTCCCTTCCCTGTCTTTTGTCACAAGCATTTGTCTGAACAAAAGGTCTTTTGGCATGTCTACACCAAAAATATAAAAAAATAATGTAACAAGATTTTGAGTCTTTATTCACCACTGCAGGTTCTCTGGGGAACCTGTTAGTGTGCATGGGAAGCTTTGCGACACCCGCACCCCTCATACCATGACCTCTTCTGAGTCGCAGTCTGAGACATTGATTTCCTTGCATGTTTTCCTTCTCTGGGTCTCACAAATTGGTCCATCCACTTATTCCTTGCCGTACATGCGTGCACACTGCCAAAAGCAGCCTTTTGAACCTGAAGCCAAGTGTTGTCATTCACTTTGTTCCCAAACTTCCAGTCCCCAGTGTTTAAATGCAGACATAAACATGCATGCATTTCTCTATGGCATGGTGATGGAAGTGTCAGTTTTTATTATGGGACTTGATTTTACTAAGTGGATTCCCTTAGTCTGCTAGCGTATTACGGATTTGTTATTTCTGAAACAAACAACTTTATGCTTATTCCTCGTATTTGATCTTTAGTGAGACTGTTATTATAGCTATACTGATAATCTTTAATATTTTCAGACTGAATTTCAATTAATACAGTGTTTTTTTTTCCCCAGGCATGTGCCTGTATGACATATAATTGTCCCTTAAATGCCTTGGCAAATCACTTCAAACTACCCCCCCAGCACCAATCAAATACTGAAACATAAACTCTGAACCTAAATGTGAGAAAAATAAATCAATTTCAAATTAATTCTGAAAGCAAGATGTAGGCTACTGATGAGAGCAAGAGAAATCAGAATGTATAAATATCAGTTACTTGAGCTCCATGAAATATACACACACACGCGCGCGCGCATGTGTGCGCGCACACGCATAATGTTAAACTTGATCTGGACTTTTTCCTTCTGGCTTCATTAATCAACTAGCCAGTTAATCTGAAATATTTCACTTCAGCTTCACAGATCTGTTTTATGTATATACATTTTTCAGCTTTTATTTTGTTTGAGGTTTTTTAATATTACTTGGCTTGCCCTTCCATTATTCTTGAATGTTTAAGGTTGGAAAAAAAAGTAAATTACAGACCACTATGGACTGATGTAACTCAAGAAGGCAGATATTTTTTGCTTTTCTCAGGTCACACATTGTTTTTAAACAGAATTCACTAAGTCACATTAAATGCTTTAAACAAAATACCAGTTTCATATAATAGTAGGCATCTCTTTCTGGAACCATGTTTATCATATGTGGAAACCGTAGGCACCTCAAATGAATAGCTCCTGTTTAGTTGCTATTAAGCACCAATTTGAATTGGTATAACTTTATCCATATGGCATATGCAACTAAGTGTCAGAATTGCCTTGGAGAGCAGTATATAGTTTTCACAAGTAAGTTCTCTACCTAGCGGTCTATTAATCTATCTTTGCATTTATTTTTTTTTTTTTAATTTAAATAACAAACAACTGACTTTTCCAAAGGTACCAACTAAAAAATACTTTTCAGAAAGATTTTCCGTATTGTTTTAACAGCTAATTGTATGAAGTGAGTACTCTCTGCACACATTTTCACCATGCGTAAAAAATGGTATCAGTGTTTTCAAGTTTAGGTTGAAGGTTTTAGCTCAGACTTGGTACCAAGACCGGGGAAACTCGGCATTTTTACTGGGTACATGATTGCTGATAGCCCCAGGCTCATCACAATTGTCCAATTTTAAAGATGTTTCTATGAGATTTTTCTGAGTTTCTGAATCGAGGTCCTTTTTTTTACCTGTGCAGGATATAAAAGATGAGTATTACTTTTGTGGGTAAAGTTTTTAGTTGCTGAGTATGTATCTGTTACTTTTTACATTCCTTATTATTTGCCTTCCATTTTAAAGTGAAACTAAGAGTTTTTTAGACTGCTCAAGAGTCCCTAGATTGTGGGAGTGCTCAGGGAGAGCCAAGATACCAAACACCTGTTTTTCACTAAACTTGAGGATGTTGGGTAGGTCAAGAGGGGAGCTGTGGGTTAGCTCATTCCACTGTAAAGCAATGAAAGCCATAAAATATTATGAGCAAAAAGCCACCTGTTCTTGAATTAGTGCTTGCTGTCTACCTTTGTCGTTTAAATTGAAAGTTCAGTATCTAGGTAGCCTGTTTTCCTTTTGCTCTGACTTCACCACAGTCTATTAGTTTGTACAGTGCCTTCACAATCACCTCCATCTCAAAGCTATATGCCAAACATAAAAGCAGGTGCACACACACATCCCTTCCTCTCCGAGGCACGGTGCAATAACAGTAAAGCTGCTTCTCTGTAAACAAAGCTTAAAAATCAGGCGAGTGTCAGAAACTGAATTCAATATCAAAGTACTAGAGAAGATTTTCAGGAAGATTGTGATCCCAGCCAAAACTGGCACAAAGGTACATCCATCACGATGGATGGCTGAGACAGCACTTCTTGATTTCCTTCAGGTACTGTATTCTACAAGTACAAATGCTTTCCAAGTAACAGCTCTCTTTGTCCAGCTTCATAGTTCACCTTTTTTGGACAGAAAGCTGCTGGTTTCAGTCCGTACTGCTGGATGTCAGTATGGAAAAGTATGAGTTTTTGTATAATTTGGTAATTTGATTGGGTTTGGGGAGATTTTTGGTGTTTGTTTTGTGGGGAGGTTTTTTAACATACTAGTTTGTTCGGATACAAAATGTAAGTGTGGAAGAAAAAGAGCTGATGTTACAGAAGAGCCACATACCTGATGAGAGTAATTTTCTGTAATCTGAAGGAGCAGGGCCTTCCGTTACTACATTGACCAAAAGACAACAGGCTGAAGGCAAGAAAAGCAGCTAGAGAGAGTTCTTTTCATGAGGTGCCCGAGGAAGTGGTAGCCTGAACAGATATACTCT